>CM033623.1:30313885-30403885 GCA_019453435.1 Rhinogobius similis | reverse complement strand
AGGAGTACACAGAGTACACAGGAGTACACAGAGTACACAGGAGTACACAGGAGTACACAGAGTACACAGGAGTACACAGAGTACACAGGAGTACACAGAGTGCACAGAGTACACAGAGTACACAGAGTACACAGGAGTACACAGAGTGCACAGAGTACACAGAGTACACAGGAGTACACAGGAGTACACAGAGTACACAGGAGTACACAGGAGTACACAGAGTACACAGAGTGCACAGAGTACACAGAGTACACAGGAGTACATGGAGTACACAGAGTACACAGAGTACACAGAGTACACAGGAGTACACAGAGTACTGTCGTGGAATTTTGTGTAATAAGTCCAAGGAAAAAGAGCACTGTCTCTCTCAAAAAGGTGGATTCTTTATTCTATGATGCATCAAAGAATACTTTCCCAGACAGATGTTCTGTCTCCACTACACGGGTGACCAACGGAGCAACGACGCGAGCCCCACAATAAGAAACACAGCCATATATAGAGTTACAGTGGGCCGGCGCATGAGGGCCACTGAGAAACAGGTTTGTTTCTCAGTGGCCCTCAAGGTAGGGGGTTACATTACAATACACATTAGAGTGGTTACATGCAGGGGGTCCAGATGATCAAATTAGAATGCAAGTGGTGTCTCTCTGAGTGAGGAGACTGGTTAACCATAGGGGGTCCAGGTGGTTAAATAAGAATGAAAATGGTGCTTCCTGGAGTGGAGAGGCCAAATGGGAGCTTTTGTTTAGCTGGTCTAGGAAGGAACAGAGAAACAAAGACCCCAGGTGCCCCTCTTGACACTTGTAACTCCAGGGTTGGGTGCAGACAATTCATACAGACACTGCTGACAAATGGTCACGTGTAAATGCAATACATCAAATGACATTTTCCTTTTACAGTACACAGAGTACACAGGAGTACACAGAGTACACAGGAGTACACAGAGTACACAGGAGTACACAGGAGTACACAGGAGTACACAGAGTACACAGGAGTACACAGGAGTACACAGAGTACACAGAGTACACAGGAGTACACAGGAGTACACAGGAGTACACAGAGTACACAGAGTACACAGAGGTGGCGTGTTCTTTGTGGAACATTGACTCTGATCTTTATCTCGGCTGCTCCAGTTTCATCTTTATGTTCGTCTAACATTTCACTGCCCTAAATGTACTGTCAATGTGTAACACGACAGAAAACAAACAAACAAACAAACACACAGAGAAACAAACAAACAGAGAAACAAACAAACAAACAAACACACAGAGAAACAAACAAACAGAGAAACAAACAAACAAACAAACAAACAGAGAAACAAACAAACAAACAAACAAACAGAGAAACAAACAAACAGAGAAACAAACAAACAATCAAACAGAGAAACAAACAAACAGAGAAACAAACAAACAATCAAACAAAATGTTTTTAAAAGTCTCAGTGTTCAGTAGAAATAGCTGAGGTGAACACTACAATAACCGTTGGTTGTTGCTTCAAGAGAGAATGTACATAATATATATTTATATCACAGACTGAACATATGGATGGACTGAGTGTGACGTCACCCACAGGGTTTGGCTCCAAATGAAGCTAATCGCGGCTAGCAGTTATAGCGGCTAAAGTGGCTAAAGTGGGTCTAGCAGTTATAGCGGCTAAAGTGGAGCCAGACTCCATATTTAAATCTGAGTGCGTATCGTAGTGACCACATGGACCAATCAGGAGGAGGTTAACGGTCTCCAGCCCAGGATCCTGTGGAGCGTCATTTTAGCTCCAGATGTGAGTTTGACCCAAACAGTCACAAAGTGAAGGCTCCAGAGTCACAGGAAGAGAAGCTCGTCCTGAAGGAGGAGGAGCCTCCTGGACACTTCTGTGAGGGACACTTCTGTGAGGGACACTTCTGTGAGGGACACTTCTGTGAGGGACACTTCTGTGTGGGACACTTCTGTGTGGGACACTTCTGTGAGGGACACTTCTGTGTGGGACACTTCTGTGAGGGACACTTCTGTGAGGGACACTTCTGTGAGGGACACTTCTGTGTGGGACACTTCTGTGAGGGACACTTCTGTGAGGGACACTTCTGTGAGGGACACTTCTGTGAGGGACACTTGTGTGGGGGACACTTGAGGGACACTTCTGTGAGGGACACTTCTGTGAGGGACACTTCTGTGTGGGACACTTCTGTGAGGGACACTTCTGTGAGGGACACTTGTGTGGGGAACACTTGAGGGACACTTCTGTGGGGGACACTTCTGTGAGGGACACTTCTGTGAGGGACACTTCTGTGAGGGACACTTCTGTGAGGGACACTTGTGTGGGGAACACTTGAGGGACACTTCTGTGTGGGACACTTCTGTGAGGGACACTTGTGTGGGGAACACTTGAGGGACACTTCTGTGAGGGACACTTCTGTGGGGGACACTTCTGTGGGGGACACTTCTGTGGGGGACACTTCTGTGGGGGACACTTCTGTGTGGGACACTTGGCGAGGGCCAAGTGTCCCCTCCTGTTTGTGGACTTCAGCTTCAACACCGTCCTCCTCCTGCTCCAGGACAAGCTCTCAGCTCCTCCTGACTCCATCAGGAGGAGGATCACTGACCTCCTGATGGACCAGAGGCAGAGTGTGCGGCTGGAGAAGAATGTCTCAGAGACTCGGACCATCAGGAGCTCCACAGGGCAGCTCCACACCCTCATCGGACTCATCTGGGACGACGATGAGTCTGTCACAGGAGGGAGGAGTCTACAGGAGGGAGGAGTCTACAGGAGAGAGGCGTCTACAGGAGGGAGGAGTCTACAGGAGGGAGGAGTCTACAGGAGAGAGGCGTCTACAGGAGGGAGGAGTCTACAGGAGAGAGGAGTCTACAGGAGGGAGGAGTCTACAGGAGAGAGGCGTCTACAGGAGGGAGGAGTCTACAGGAGGGAGGCGTCTACAGGAGGGAGGAGTCTACAGGAGGGAGGAGCCTACAGGAGAGAGGCGTCTACAGGAGGGAGGAGTCTACAGGAGGGAGGAGTCTACAGGAGGGAGGCGTCTACAGGAGGGAGGAGTCTACAGGAGGGAGGAGTCTACAGGAGGGAGGCGTCTACAGGAGGGAGGAGTCTACAGGAGGGAGGAGTCTACAGGAGGGAGGAGTCTACAGGAGGGAGGAGTCTACAGGAGGGAGGTGGACCGGCTGGTGTCCTGGTGCAGTGACAACCTGGAGCTCAACGCCCAGAAGACGGTGGAGATGATCGTGATCGTGAAAGTCTCCGCCCCCTGCCCCCCCTCGCCCTGACAGACTCTCCCATCACCACCGTGGACTCTTTCCTCCTCCTCTGCACCTCCTTCACTCAGGACCTCAAGTGGAGCCGACCATCAGCTCCATCATCAAGAAGAACCAGCAGAGGATGGACTTCTGCAGCAGCTGAGGAAAGACAAGCTGCAGCAGATGATGGAGCAGTTCTACACGGCCATCATCGAGTCCATCCTCACCTCCTCCATCACCGTGTGGTACATCCTCACCTCCTCCATCACCGTGTGGTCCATCCTCACCTCCTCCATCACCGTGTGGTCCATCCTCACCTCCTCCATCACTTTGTGCTCCATACTCACCTCCTCCATCACCGTGTGGTCCATCCTCACCTCCTCCATCACCGTGTGGTCCATCCTCACCTCCTCCATCACTTTGTGCTCCATACTCACCTCCTCCATCACCGTGTGGTACATCCTCACCTCCTCCATCACCGTGTGGTCCATCCTCACCTCCTCCATCACCGTGTGGTCCATCCTCACCTCCTCCATCACCGTGTGGTCCATCCTCACCTCCTCCATCACTTTGTGCTCCATACTCACCTCCTCCATCACCGTGTGGTCCATCCTCACCTCCTCCATCACCGTGTGGTCCATCCTCACCTCCTCCATCACTTTGTGCTCCATACTCACCTCCTCCATCACCGTGTGGTCCATCCTCACCTCCTCCATCACCGTGTGGTCCATCCTCACCTCCTCCATCACTTTGTGCTCCATACTCACCTCCTCCATCACCGTGTGGTCCATCCTCACCTCCTCCATCACCGTGTGGTCCATCCTCACCTCCTCCATCACTTTGTGCTCCATACTCACCTCCTCCATCAGCGTGTGGTCCATCCTCACCTCCTCCATCACCGTGTGGTCCATCCTCACCTCCTCCATCACCGTGTGGTCCATCCTCACCTCCTCCATCACTTTGTGCTCCATCCTCACCTCCTCCATCACCGTGTGGTCCATCCTCACCTCCTCCATCACCGTGTGGTCCATCCTCACCTCCTCCATCACCGTGTGGTCCATCCTCACCTCCTCCATCAGCGTGTGGTCCATCCTCACCTCCTCCATCACCTCCTCCATCACCGTGTGGTCCATCCTCACCTCCTCCATCACCTCCTCCATCACCGTGTGGTACAGGAGCCACAGCCAGGGACAAACACAGACTACAGCGCATTGTGCCTCTGCTGAGAAGGTGATCGGCTGCAGCCTTCCATCTGTCCAGGACCTGTGTCTCCAGGACCTGTGTCTCCAGGACCTGTGTCTCCAGGACCTGTGTCTCCAGGACCTGTGTCTCCAGGACCTGTGTCTCCAGGACTCGGAGCAGGTCGATCACAGCTGACTCTCACCTGGACATGGACTATTTGAGCCCCTCCCCTCGGGCAGGAGGCTACGGTCCATCTGGACCAGAACCTCCACCTGGACCAGAACCTCCACCTGGACCAGAACCTCCACAAGAACCGTTCCTGTCCCTCTGTTGGACACATGAACAGTCTGTAACACCTGACACTTACAATATATTATATAGAACTGTCTATCTACACTGTCTGCCAACTGTACATTCTGTATTTAGTCTTAGTCTGTTTTATTCTTAATCTTCTGCCTTTCATATATATTTAATTATATTTTATTCATGTTTTATGTTACACTTTACGCCGAAGCAAGTTCCTGTTTGTGAATTTTTGACACTGACGGTGATAAACCGTGTCTGATTCCGGTCTGTGTCGTCTGTTATTGCAGAAATGACGCACTTCTGTGACGCTCAGAAGTTTATTTGATGGGATTTTGAATAATTGTGGCGGTGTTTTGTTTGAGAAATGGAGTGGTGTAATACCGAGATTCACCACATGATGGCGCTCTGCTTCCTGTGTGTCTCTGTTCTGTTTTATTTCAGCTCCAAACCCTCCATAAAAACATTTAACTGTTAACTGGGGTTTGATTGAATTGCTTTTGTCATAAAGCAACAATTGTAGTTAAAATAAGAGCCGGTGTTTGAAGAATGATCTGAACTCACGGCAGATCGATCGGTTTGAACTAAAACAAGAAACGGTTTGAAACAAATAAAATGATCAAGTTTGATCAAATAAACGATGGACAGACTGGACCCTGACCCCATCTGTTCAGGACAAAAGGAGACACGGCACTGTCTCCGACGAGAAGCAGGAAGTGCACCGTTAGCATGCTAATGTTGTTAGCTTTAGCTCTGGTTAAAGGGCTTTAAACTCATGGATGGAAGTGACACATGAGACGATGGAAGAGTTTTTGTTCATTTTAGTCGCAATTTATCCCTTTTAGTCATGTTTTAGTCACATCTAGCCTTGTTTTTGTTGTTTTATGTCACATTTTTGTCACTTTTAGTTGCTTTTTGCACTTTCTATTCACATTTTAGTCAATTTAGCCGCGGTTTTGTTAGCATGCTAATGTTTATTAGCTTTAGCTCTGGTGAAAAGTGCTTTAAACTCATGGAGTGAATGTTTATGATGGACGGCATTACAGTGACACATGAGACGATGGAAGGGTTTAAATGTGGAGCTTCAGGTCCTGGTCCAGGTCCTGGTCCAGGTCCAGCTCCAGGTCCAGCTCCAGGTCCAGACCTGGTCCAGACCTGGTCCCTGATGTTCTCGTGTGTTTAGGTCAAAGCTGGTGTTGAGCTGATGCCGTCTCTCTCTTTCAGGACTTTTTGTTTCCTCTGAGCCTGAAGTCCCGGCCGGAGCAGCGCCCCCTGCGGGTGGACGGCAGCAGGACAACGCTGCCTGTGATTGGCTCCCGTCGTGTCCATGTGACCAGCAGCACCAGGGACAGAGGCACTCAGCTCCACGTGCCACGCCTCCTGCCCCTCGCACTCCTGCCCTCTGTGCTCAGGACCGCGGACAGTACTGTGAATACTGAGAATACTACTGCGAATACTACTGCGAATACTACTGCGAATACTACTGCGAATACTACTGCGAATACTACTGCGAATACTACTGCGAATACTACTGCGAATACTACTGCGAATACTACTGCGAATACTACTGCGAATACTACTGCGAATACTACAAATACTGCTGCTGCGGGGAACCAGAGCAGGTACAGCACACGGCCACAACAACAGGAGCCGCAGATGAGACAGAAACAGTGGACAATCTGACACACGGTCCCAAGGGCGCCCCCTGTCTTTGGGGCGAAGTCAGTGCGATTCCAACTGTCAGAACCTGGTCCTTTCCCAGTGGTTCCTGATCTTTAAAAGCAGGAAAACACATCAAAAATGCAACAAAAACGAGTCTGAAAGTGACAAAAACGTGACTAAACACGACATAAATGTGTTTATGAACGACAAATACTAAACGTGACAAAAATGCAACAAAAAGCAACAAAAACGAGTCTAAAAGCAACAAAAAACAAATTTCGAGCGACTGAAAGTGACAAAAATATAACTAAAACACGACTATAAGTGACACAAGCGCATCAAAGTGACAAAACAGTACTAAAAGTGACAAAAATGTGTCTAAAAGCAAAAAAAAACCACCCCAATTATAAACAACTAAAGGCGACTAAAGTTTATGATGTCACTTCCTGTTGAACATGAGCACAAATATGACAGAGTTAGAGGTAACAGCTGTTACCATAGCAACTGGACAGTAAACAAGGCCCACGTCCACAGACATGACACACAGTTATGACTGAACACATGACCCGATGACACCAGCTGGTTGTGTTTTTCTCCCTTTGGTCACCTTTTGTTGGCTTTTTTGTACCTGTGTGAAGTGGGCCCCGTAGTGTGCGATTGACCCCAAAATGGTGTCAATCGTTTGTGCATCGTTTGTGCTTAGTTTGTGAGTTATTGATCACTGATTGGCTCAGTTACAGTTACCCCAAACTGTCCAATTGTGTGAGATATTGATTATGGATTATGGACATTTTGGAAATATGTGTAACCTCAATGCACTGCTTTCTCCATACACTGCACATATACATCAAGTTAGTCTTAAATAACAGTTTTATATCATATTCAGGTCTTGACAGATTGTCCACATGTGTCACATATGTTCAATCAAGATCACACCTTTTGATTCATATGTTAAAATAATTAAAATAGTCTAAATAAAGACCCTTAACTCTTTAATTGTCTACATTTGGCCCTAAAGTCATTTTATTTCATCGGCCAAATAAGACCAAAAGTGCATTATTAATTGATAAGATTGAGACAGACAGACTTGATAAGATGATGGCGGATCAAATTAATGTTAAACTGATGGATGTGACAAGTTGATGAATTGCTGTTGAATTATATGTGACACATATGGACAATCTGTCAAGACCTGAATATGATATAAAACTGTTATTTCAGACTAACTTGATGTACATGTGCAGTGTGTGGAGACAGCAGTGCATTGAGGTCACACATGTTTACAGAATGTCCATAATCCATAATCAATATCTCACAAAATTGGACAGTTTGGGGTAACTGTAACTGAGCCAATCAGTGATCAATAACTCACAAACTAAGCACAAACGATGCACAAACGTTTGACACCATTTTGGGGTCAATCGGACACTCCGGGGGCCAACTTCACACTTTGGTCAATCCAAAACCTATAAATGATCAATACTCAAAAACGAAGCGTGCACAAACGACGCACAAACGACGCACAAACGATGCACAAACATTTGACACCATTTTGGGGTCAATCGGACACTACGGGGCCCACTTCACACAGGTCTTTTTTGTTGCTTTTTTTCTCTGTTTTTTCCCTTTTTTGTCGCTCTTAGTCGTGTTTTTGTCATTTTTAGCTGTGTTCTCTTCACAGTTGTGTTTTTGTCGCTCTCTAGTCAAGTTTTGTCACTTTCAGTAGCTTTTTTCCGCTTTTGTCACGTTTTTGTCGTTCTTTGTCAAGTATTTTTCAGTTTTGATAAATAATCCCTGATAAGACTTGATTTTGTCGAATGATGGTTTAAAGGGTCTGTGTCTTTGATGACGTCACAGAGGGACTCCTGTCGTTTACACTCAGTCGGACTCAAACACGGCCAGGTTTATCAGCGCGAACTCAGTGACCTCTGACCTTTAACCCTTTCAGCAGAACAAACGATCTAAACTCACTTTTATCTGAGGTTTCTGTGCAAAGTCTGTTCCTTCGGGTGAATCGTGTGAGACACTTTTCCAGTTGGTTTAGGCTCGACTGGATTGAAAATGGGGTGAAGAGCGCGGCAGACATTAAGCTGCAGCCGAGACGTGTTTGTCCCAGAAGAACGAGACTTTGACTCACGAAGAGCACGTGTCGTTTCAGGAGTTTGTCGGTTCTTCAGGCTCGACGTCACACCACTCTCCCCCGACAGAGGGCGCTGTCCTCCTCTGCGCCGGAGTCTGTCCTGCACCGACAGAGGGCGCTGTCCTCTGCGCCGGAGTCTGTCCTGCACCGACAGAGGGCGCTGTCCTCTGCGCCGGAGTCTGTCCTGCACCGACAGAGGGCGCTGTCCTCTGCGCCGGAGTCTGTCCTGCACCGACAGAGGGCGCTGTCCTCTGCGCCGGAGTCTGTCCTGCACCGACAGAGGGCGCTGTCCTCCTCTGCGCCGGAGTCTGTCCTGCACCGACAGAGGGCGCTGTCCTCCTCTGCGCCGGAGTCTGTCCTGCACCGACAGAGGGCGCTGTCCTCTGCGCCGGAGTCTGTCCTGCACCGACAGAGGGCGCTGTCCTCCGCGCCGGAGTCTGGGTCAGTATGAGGACTTTTACCCCGACAGCATTAGAAATGGAACCAAGAAAGAAAACAAGATCAGCAAGAACTTTATCTCTTTCTTGGAAAATGCACGGCTCAGGTTCAGCTGCAGGAGAAACAGGGAACATCTTACATTTAAAGATATCAGTGTTAAACTCCTCCTGTGGTTTATTCACATAAATGTAAGAAAAAAATATATTACAAGTTCATCACCATGTCATGTTTTCATTTAGAAATAAGACATTTTATGTAAAAACGGCCAAAAATCCACACATTTGTGACGTTTAAATCTGAAAAATGGACAGAACCAGGTTTAAATTTCTTGTTCATTTTGTCACATTTTAGTTATAAAAATGTACAGAGGGTTTGGATTATTATTGAGTTTAAACTAGATCTGACTGAAAATTGTCCTAAAAATTCAAATTTGGCCTCATTTTTTTTCCCGACAGGGACATGAGGGACATGAGGGACATGAAGGACATGAAGGACATGAGGGACATGAAGGACATGAGGGACATGAAGGACATGAGGGACATGAAGGACATGAGGGACATGAAGGACATGAGGGACATGAGGGACATGAAGGACATGAAGGACATGAGGGACATGAGAATGAAGGACATGAGGGACATGAAGGACATGAGGGACATGAGGGACATGAGGGACATGAAGGACCTGAGGGACATGAGGGACATGAAGGACATGAGGGACATGAAGGACATGAGGGACATGAAGGACATGAAGGACATGAGGGACATGAGGGACATGAGGGACATGAAGGACATGAAGGACATGAGGGACATGAGAATGAAGGACATGAGGGACATGAAGGACATGAGGGACATGAGGGACATGAAGGACATGAGGGACATGAAGGACATGAGGGACATGAGGGACATGAAGGACATGAGGGACATGAGGGACATGAAGGACCTGAGGGACATGAGGGACATGAAGGACATGAGGGACATGAAGGACATGAGGGACATGAAGGACATGAAGGACATGAGGGACATGAAGGACATGAAGGACATGAAGGACATGAAGGACATGAGGGACATGAGAATGAAGGACATGAAGGACATGAGGGACATAAAGGACATGAAGGACATGAAGGACATGAGGGACATGAGGGACATGAAGGACATGAGGGACATGAGGGACATGAAGGACATGAAGGACATGAGGGACATGAGGGACATGAAGGACATGAGGGACATGAAGGACATGAGGGACATGAAGGACATGAAGGACATGAGGGACATGAAGGACATGAGCATGAGGGACATGAGGGACATGAGGGACATGAGGGACATGAGGGACATGAGGGACATGAGGGACATGAGGGACATGAGGGACATGAGGGACATGAGGGACATGAGGGACATGAAGGACATGAGGGACATGAGGGACATGAAGGACATGAGGGACATGAAGGACATGAGGGACATGAGGGACATGAAGGACATGAGGGACATGAGGGACATGAAGGACATGAGGGACATGAGGGACATGAAGGACATGAGGGACATGAAGGACATGAGGGACATGAAGGACATGAGGGACATGAAGGACATGAAGGACATGAGGGACATGAAGGACATGAGGGACATGAAGGACATGAGGGACATGAAGGACATGAGGGACATGAGGGACATGAGGGACATGAGGGACATGAGGGACATGAAGGACATGAGGGACATGAGAATGAAGGACATGAGGGACATGAAGGACATGAGGGACATAAAGGACATGAGAATGAAGGACATGAGGGACATGAAGGACCTGAGGGACATGAGGGACATGAAGGACATGAGGGACATGAAGGACATGAAGGACATGAGGGACATAAAGGACATGAAGGACATGAAGGACATGAGGGACATGAGGGACATGAGAATGAAGGACATGAGGGACATGAAGGACATGAGGGACATAAAGGACATGAAGGACATGAGGGACATGAGGGACATGAGGGACATGAAGGACCTGAGGGACATGAGGGACATGAAGGACATGAGGGACATGAAGGACATGAGGGACATGAAGGACATGAAGGACATGAGGGACATGAAGGACATGAGGGACATGAAGGACATGAGGGACATGAAGGACATGAGGGACATGAGGGACATGAAGGACATGAGGGACATGAAGGACATGAGGGACATGAAGGACATGAGGGACATGAGGGACATGAGAATGAAGGACATGAGGGACATGAGGGACATGAAGGACATGAGGGACATGAAGGACATGAAGGACATGAGGGACATGAAGGACATGAGGGACATGAAGGACATGAAGGACATGAAGGACATGAGGGACATGAGGGACATGAAGGACATGAAGGACATGAAGGACATGAAGGACATGAGAATGAAGGACGTGCAGCGTGTTTTTTGTCCCATGTGCACGTCTTTTGTCCCGTGTCTCTGCCCCGTGTCTCTGTCCCGTGTCTCTGTCCCGTGTCTTTTGTCCCGTGTCTTTGTCCCGTGTCTCTGTCCCGTGTCTCTGTCTCATGACTCTGTCCCGTGTCTCTGTCCCGTGTCTCTGTCTCTGTCTCTGCCCCGTGTCTCTGTCCCGTGTCTCTGTCCCGTGTCTCTGTCCCGTGTCTCTGTCTCATGACTCTGTCCCGTGTCTCTGTCCCGTGTCTCTGTCTCTGTCTCTGCCCCGTGTCTCTGTCCAGTGTCTCTGTCTCGTGTCTCTGTCCCGTGTCTCTGTCTCGTGACTCTGTCCGTGTCTCTGTCCGTGTCTCTGTCCGTGTCTCTGTCTCATGACTCTGTCCGTGTCTCTGTCTCGTGTCTCTGTCTCGTGTCTCTGTCCCGTGTCTCTGTCCTGTCTCTGTCCTTGTCTCTGTCCGTGTCTCTGTCCGTGTCTTTGTCCGTGTCTTTGTCCCGTGTCTCTGTCCCGTGTCTCTGTCTCATGACTCTGTCCCGTGTCTCTGTCCCGTGTCTCTGTCTCTGTCTCTGCCCCGTGTCTCTGTCCCGTGTCTCTGTCCCGTGTCTCTGTCCCGTGTCTCTGTCTCATGACTCTGTCCCGTGTCTCTGTCCCGTGTCTCTGTCCCGTGTCTCTGTCTCATGACTCTGTCCCGTGTCTCTGTCCCGTGTCTCTGTCCCGTGTCTCTGTCCCGTGTCTCTGTCCCGTGTCTCTGTCCCGTGTCTCTGTCCCGTGTCTCTGTCTCGTGTCTCTGTCCCGTGTCTCTGTCCCGTGTCTCTGTCCCGTGTCTCTGTCCCGGGCTCAGGACGTCTCTTTTGTCTCCAGAGGCTGCAGCAGCTGCTTCCACCGAGTCCAGCCTTTTCAGAGCGGACACTACACCATCCACCCAGAGTTTGTGTCTGAGCAACGATAGAGGAGGGAGGGGGGGGGGAGGGGGGAGGAGGGGGAGAGAGGGGAGGGGGGGAGAGGGGAGGAGGGGAGAGAGGGAGAGGGGAGAGAGGGAGAGGGGGGAGAGGAGAGAGAGAGGGGGAGAGAGGGGGAGGAGTGAGGGGGGAGAGAGAGGGGGAGGAGGGGGGAGAGAGGGAGAGGGGAGGGGGAGAGGGGGAGAGAGGGGGGAGGAGGGGAGAAAGGGGGAGAGAGGGGGGAGGAGGGGAGAGAGGGGGAGGAGAGAGGGGGGAGAGAGGGAGAGAGGGGGGAGGACGGGGGGGAGGGGGGGAGAGAGGGAGGAGGGGGGGAGAGAGAGGGGGGGAGAGACAGACACATGCTCTAAGATACATGAGGCTGAGTACAGATGCACCAGTTGAAGAAGCACCATCAGAGGAGCCGTCTGCACCAGGAGCAGAGCGTCGTCTGGAGCCACAGGACACAGACTCAGGGCCCCGAGGAGAGAGGAGGCCCCAAACCTCCACCAGGGGCCCATGAGCCAGGGCCCCACAGCAGACCACCGCTCCCAGGACAGAGGGCCCCTCAGAGGAAACACTGGAGTCTAAAATGTATAAAAGAATAAATAAATAAATATGGGGAATTAATAAATAGAACTAGAGTAAAACTTGGAAACAAACACATATAAAACAGTCAAACTAAAATAAATGAACAATAAACATAACAAAGACATCAATTAAATATTCACCAAAAGCTGAACTAAAAAGGTGGGTCTTGAGCTGCTCTTGAAAACCTGAACGTTCTCTGTGGCCCTGAGCTCCTCCTCGGGCCCCTGTGCTCCTCCTCAGCCCCTGTGCTCCTCCTCAGCCCCTGTGCTCCTCCTCAGCCCCTGCGCTCCTCCTCAGCCCCTGTGCTCCTCCTCAGCCCCTGCGCTCCTCCTCGGGCCCCTGTGCTCCTCCTCGGGCCCCTGCGCTCCTCCTCGGGCCCCTGTGCTCCTCCACGGGCCCCTGTGCTCCTCCTCAGCCCCTGCGCTCCTCCTCGGGCCCCTGTGCTCCTCCTCGGGCCCCTGCGCTCCTCCTCGGGTCCCTGTGCTCCTCCTCGGGCCCCTGTGCTCCTCCTCGGGCCCCTGTGCTCCTCCTCAGCCCCTGAGCTCCTCCTCAGCCCCTGCGCTCCTCCTCGGGCCCCTGTGCTCCTCCTCGGGCCCCTGCGCTCCTCCTCAGCCCCTGTGCTCCTCCTCTGCCCCTGTGCTCCTCCTCAGCCCCTGTGCTCCTCCTCAGCCCCTGCGCTCCTCCTCAGCCCCTGTGCTCCTCCTCAGCCCCTGCGCTCCTCCTCGGGCCCTGTGCTCCTCCTCGGCCCCTGCGCTCCTCCTCGGGCCCCTGTGCTCCTCCACGGGCCCCTGTGCTCCTCCTCAGCCCCTGCGCTCCTCCTCGGGCCCCTGTGCTCCTCCTCGGGCCCCTGCGCTCCTCCTCGGGCCCCTGTGCTCCTCCTCAGCCCCTGTGCTCCTCCTCGGGCCCCTGTGCTCCTCCTCAGCCCCTGAGCTCCTCCTCAGCCCCTGCGCTCCTCCTCGGGCCCTGTGCTCCTCCTCTGGCCCTGCGCTCCTCCTCAGCCCCTGTGCTCCTCCTCGGGCCCCTGTGCTCCTCCTCAGCCCCTGTGCTCCTCCTCAGCCCCAGAGCTCCTCCACGGGCCCCTGTGCTCCTCCTCAGCCCCTGTGCTCCTCCTCAGCCCCTGTGCTCCTCCTCAGCCCCTGCGCTCCTCCTCGGGCCCCTGCGCTCCTCCTCGGGCCCCTGTGCACCTCCACAGCCCCTGTGCTCCTCCTCCGCCCCTGCGCTCCTCCTCGGGCCCCTGCGCTCCTCCTCGGGCCCCTGCGCTCCTCCTCGGGCCCCTGTGCTCCTCCTCGGGCCCCTGTGCTCCTCCTCGGGCCCCTGCACTCCTCCTCAGCCCCTGTGCTCCTCCTCAGCCCCTGCGCTCCTCCTCGGGCCCCTGTGCTCCTCCTCAGCCCCTGTGCTCCTCCTCAGCCCCTGAGCTCCTCCACGGGCCCCTGTGCTCCTCCTCAGCCCCTGTGCTCCTCCTCAGCCCCTGTGCTCCTCCTCAGCCCCTGTGCTCCTCCTCGGGCCCCTGTGCTCCTCCTCGGGCCCCTGTGCTCCTCCTCAGCCCCTGTGCTCCTCCTCAGCCCCTGTGCTCCTCCTCAGCCCCTGAGCTCCTCCACGGGCCCCTGTGCTCCTCCTCAGCCCCTGTGCTCCTCCTCAGCCCCTGTGCTCCTCCTCAGCCCCTGTGCTCCTCCTCAGCCCCTGCGCTCCTCCTCAGCCCCTGCGCTCCTCCACGGGCCCCTGTGCTCCTCCTCAGCCCCTGTGCTCCTCCTCAGCCCCTGCGCTCCTCCTCAGCCCCTGCGCTCCTCCACGGGCCCCTGTGCTCCTCCTCAGCCCCTGTGCTCCTCCTCGGGCCCCTGTGCTCCTCCTCAGCCCCTGTGCTCCTCCTCGGGCCCCTGTGCTCCTCCACGGCCCTGCCCCTGCGCTCCTCCTCGGGCCCCTGTGCTCCTCCTCGGGCCCCTGCGCTCCTCCTCGGGCCCCTGTGCTCCTCCTCGGGCCCCTGTGCTCCTCCTCGGGCCCCTGTGCTCCTCCTCAGCCCCTGAGCTCCTCCTCAGCCCCTGCGCTCCTCCTCGGGCCCCTGTGCTCCTCCTCGGCCCCTGCGCTCCTCCTCAGCCCCTGTGCTCCTCCTCGGGCCCCTGTGCTCCTCCTCAGCCCCTGTGCTCCTCCTCAGCCCCTGAGCTCCTCCACGGGCCCCTGTGCTCCTCCTCAGCCCCTGTGCTCCTCCTCAGCCCCTGTGCTCCTCCTCAGCCCCTGCGCTCCTCCTCGGGCCCCTGCGCTCCTCCTCTGGCCCCTGTGCTCCTCCTCGGGCCCCTGTGCTCCTCCACGGGCCCCTGTGCTCCTCCTCAGCCCCTGCGCTCCTCCTCGGGCCCCTGTGCTCCTCCTCGGGCTCCTGCATTCCTCCTCGGGCCCCTGTGCTCCTCCTCGGGCCCCTGTGCTCCTCCTCGGGCCCCTGTGCTCCTCCTCAGCCCCTGAGCTCCTCCTCAGCCCCTGCGCTCCTCCTCGGGCCCCTGTGCTCCTCCTCGGGCCCCTGCGCTCCTCCTCAGCCCCTGTGCTCCTCCTCGGGCCCCTGTGCTCCTCCTCAGCCCCTGTGCTCCTCCTCAGCCCCTGAGCTCCTCCTCGGGCCCCTGTGCTCCTCCTCAGCCCCTGAGCTCCTCCTCAGCCCCTGTGCTCCTCCTCGGGCCCCTGTGCTCCTCCTCAGCCCCTGTGCTCCTCCTCAGCCCCTGAGCTCCACCACGGGCCCCTGTGCTCCTCCTCAGCCCCTGTGCTCCTCCTCAGCCCCTGTGCTCCTCCTCAGCCCCTGTGCTCCTCCTCAGCCCCTGTGCTCCTCCTCGGGCCCCTGTGCTCCTCCTCGGGCCCCTGTGCTCCTCCTCAGCCCCTGTGCTCCTCCTCAGCCCCTGTGCTCCTCCTGCTGCCCCTGTGCTCCTCCTCAGCCCCTGTGCTCCTCCTCGGGCCCCTGTGCTCCTCCTCGGGCCCCTGTGCTCCTCCTCAGCCCCTGTGCTCCTCCTCAGCCCCTGTGCTCCTCCTCAGCCCCTGCGCTCCTCCTCAGCCCCTGCGCTCCTCCACGGGCCCCTGTGCTCCTCCTCAGCCCCTGTGCTCCTCCTCAGCCCCTGCGCTCCTCCTCGGGCCCCTGTGCTCCTCCTCAGCCCCTGTGCTCCTCCTCAGCCCCTGTGCTCCTCCTCGGGCCCCTGTGCTCCTCCTCAGCCCCTGTGCTCCTCCTCGGGCCCCTGTGCTCCTCCTCGGGCCCCTGCGCTCCTCCTCAGCCCCTGTGCTCCTCCTCAGCCCCTGTGCTCCTCCTTAAGACCATTAAGACATTTATAAACAGTAAAAGAACCTTAAAATGGATCCTGAAACACACGGGGCCAAAGCAGGGACTTTAAAACCCGTGTAATGTGACCCCGCCCTCTGGCCCCGCCCCCTGGCCCCGCCCTCTGGCCCCGCCCCCTGGTCTGACACGTGCTGCTGATTTTTGTGATAATTGCAAACCTGTAATAGTCTTACACTCACCCACCCCGAGTGTGTCCGAGCAACGATAGAGGGGAGGAGGGGGGAGAGAGAGAGAGAGGGGGGAGAGGGAGAGAGAGAGGGGGGAGAGGGAGAGAGAGAGGGGAGGAGGGGGGAGGAGAGAGGGAGGAGGGGGGAGGAGAGAGGGAGAGAGAGAGAGAGAGAGAGGGGAAGAGGGGGGAGGAGAGAGGGGGAGAGAGAGGGGAGGAGGGGGGAGGAGAGAGGGGGAGAGAGAGAGGGGGAGAGAGAGAGAGAGAGAGAGGGGAAGAGGGGGGAGGAGAGAGGGAGGAGGGGGAGGAGAGAGGGGGAGAGAGAGAGGGGGAGAGAGAGAGAGAGAGAGAGGGGAAGAGGGGGAGGAGAGAGGGGGAGAGAGAGAGAGAGAGAGAGGGGAGGAGGGGGGGGTTTATGTCGTTTTGTTTCATAAAATCTCCAAATGATTGTTTTTTGAACTCGAAAACTCAGATAAATATTTTTGAATGAATCTAAAAAATCACAAAAAAAACTGTCTCTTTGTTTGTTCTTCACTTTGTTTCCTCGAGTCGAACTGAACTGTGGGATTTGATTGTTTTTTCTGCCAAGAATCGATCAATAAAATGTGATTTTATTAAAAACAACTTTGAACACGTGTGTCATGTGTTTATTCACTGCAGCTGCTCCTGACCCCTCCCTCTCCACACTACATTTCCCATCATGCTCCGGGGCAGTGACACCCCCCCCCCTCTCTCTCTCTCTCTCTCTTTCTTCAAACTCGTGAAAACAAAGTCGTGTCGAAACGCGCCGCAGGATCCACTTCAACGGCAAGAAGAGCACGCAGAGAAGACGCAGAAAACACGCAGAAAACGCGCAGAAAACACGCAGAAAACACGCAGAGAACCCGCACAGAACACGCAGAGAAGACGCACAGAACACGCAGAGAAGACGCAGAGAACACGCACAGAACACGCAGAAAACCCGCAAACGCCCCCGAGACTAACGGACTGTTTCTGAAGCTGCAGCGGTGAGTACAAACTAACACAGCGGGCTTCTGCGCACTTTTGCACGTTTCGCTGCGCGTTTCTCGCCGCACGTTGCGCCTCGTGATTCTTTGATAAAGTTAAAGCGGTAAACAGCCGCGTGCGCGCCCCTCCGCGCGCATGCGCACACGCCTCTAAGAATGAGCAAACTTTCTTCCTTTTCCTTCGCGTCAGCGACAAAAGAAGATGAAGATCAGACGAAGCAGCGGGATTGAAGCTCCGTCATCAGAAAAAGAGCGAACGAGACAAAACACGACCAAGTGACGCCGGAGTCAGCGCTTTTATGTCAAATATGACGTGACCCACACCTCATGACGTCACAGCCCGACCAGGACATGAACCCATGTTCTGACGTCCAGACCTGACTCAACACATGTTCAGCGTCGACACCGTGAATGTTCACACCGGAAAACACCGAGAGTCTGAGAGGAGCAGAGTCTGAAACAAACACCCCGACTGTCACCGACGCTGAGAATAACAACAACAACAGAAACAACAGAAACAACAGCAGCAACAAACAACTCCCACAAACTCCAGATTAAAGCTGCTCTGATTAATGAATTGATCCTGACGAGTCAATTATAAGAAATGGTTGTATTTCTCTGTTTGTCTGGAACAAACTCAAACAAACAAAGAGCTTTTAGAACAAACACATTAAATAAATCCTCTGCTTAAATAAACTAAATCCACTTTAGTCATAAATATTCTCTCTAAGCCTTTAGTCCCATATTTAATCTTTATTAGAAACAATATAAAAATATTATGCAAATGTAAACATTTGATTTTATTATTCACTGAGCCCCGCCCACGAATACATGAATATTAGAGTTTCATATTTTCCTCTTGGAGTTTTTTTCTTTTCTGTTCAATGTTTAACTTCCTCTCTCTGTCTGACAGGATCAAACACGAGTCCAGAGTCCAGACCCGACCAGTCCTGGTTTAGTCCTGGTTTAGACCTGGTTTAGTCCTGGTTTAGTCCTGGTTTAGTCCTGGTTTAGTCCTGGTTTAGTCCTGGTTTAGTCCTGGTTTAGTCTTGCTCTAGTCCTGATTTAGTCCTGGTTTAGCCCTGGTTTAGTCCTGGTTTAGTCCTGGTTTAGTCCTGGTTTAGTCTTGCTCTAGTCCTGATTTAGTCCTGGTTTAGACCTGGTTCAGTCCTGGTTTAGTCCTGGTTTAGTCTTGCTCTAGTCCTGGTTTAGTCTTGCTCTAGTCCTGGTTTAGTCCCGCTCTAGTCCTGGTTTAGTCCCGCTCTAGTCCTGGTTTAGTCCTGGTTTAGTCTCGCTCTAGTCCTGATTTAGTCCTGGTTTAGTCCCGCTCTAGTCCTGGTTTAGTCTCGCTCTAGTCCTGATTTAGTCCTGGTTTAGTCCCGCTCTAGTCCTGGTTTAGTCCCGCTCTAGTCCTGGTTTAGTCTCGCTCTAGTCCTGATTTAGTCCTGGTTTAGTCCCGCTCTAGTCCTTGTCTAGTCCTGGTTTAGTCCTGGTCTAGTCCCGCTCTAGTCCTGGTTTAGTCCCGCTCTAGTCCCGCTCTAGTCCTGGTTTAGTCCTGGTTTAGTCCTGGTTTAGTCCCGCTCTAGTCCGGACCATGTACCAGGTGGTCCCGGGCGGCGCGGGGGGCACTGACCTGGATGCCCTCCCGAAGCAGCAGCACGCGCGGGCGTCGCGCCCCCTGGTGGTCGCCGCGGTGATCGGGCTGCTCCTGGTGGTCGCCGCGGTAACGGCCTGGTGTTATTACATCGCGTCGCTGAGAAAAGCCGAGCTCCTGAAGACGCAGCTGCTGGACCTGAACAAGGACGGCTACATCATCCGCAACCAGGCGGGCGCCATCGTGTTCAGGATGCAGTTCAGGTCAGGCCCGTCCCACAGCAGGCCCAGAGAGGTCCCAGGAAATCCTGGAAAAGTCCCAGGAAAGTCCCAGAAAGGTCCCAGAAAAGTCCCAGGAAAGGTCCCAGGAAAGTCCCAGAAAGGTCCCAGGAAAGTCCCAGAAAGGTCCCAGGAAAGTCCCAGAAAGGTCCCAGGAAAGGTCCCAGGAAGGTCCCAGAAAGGTCCCAGGAAAGGTCCCAGGAAAGTCCCAGAAAGGTCCCAGGAAAGGTCCCGGAAAAGTCCCAGAAAGGTCCCAGGAAAGGTCCCGGGAAAGTCCCAGAAAGGTCCCAGGAAAGTCCCAGAAAAGTCCCAGGAAGGTCCCAGGAAAGTCCCAGAAAGGTCCCAGGAAAGGTCCCAGGAAAGGTCCCAGAAAGGTCCCAGGAAAGGTCCCGGGAAAGTCCCAGAAAAGTCCCAGAAAAGTCCCAGGAAAGGTCCCAGGAAAGTCCCAGAAAGGTCCCAGAAAAGTCCAAGGAAAGTCCC
Organism: Rhinogobius similis; assembly: GCA_019453435.1. NCBI lineage: Eukaryota > Metazoa > Chordata > Actinopteri > Gobiiformes > Gobiidae > Rhinogobius > Rhinogobius similis. The sequence goes on along the minus strand of CM033623.1, from coordinate 30,384,157 downwards.
AGAAAGGTCCCAGGAAAGTCCAAGGAAAGTCCCAGAAAAGTCCAAGGAAAGTCCCAGAAAGGTCCAAGGAAAGTCCCAGAAAAGTCCCAGAAAGGTCCCAGGAAAGTCCCAGAAAGGTCCCAGAAAGGTCCCAGGAAAGGTCCCAGAAAGGTCCCAGAAAAGTCCAAGGAAAGTCCCAGAAAAGTCCAAGGAAAGACCCAGAAAGGTCCAAGGAAAGTCCCAGAAAGGTCCCAGGAAATTCCAAGGAAAGTCCCAGAAAGGTCCCAGGAAAGGTCCCAGGAAGGTCCCAGAAAGGTCCCAGGAAAGGTCCCAGGAAAGGTCCCAGAAAGGTCCCAGGAAAGTCCCAGAAAGGTCCCAGAAAAGTCCCAGGAAAGTCCCAGAAAAGTCCCAGGAAAGTCCCAGAAAAGTCCCAGAAAAGTCCCAGAAAAGTCCCAGAAAGGTCCAAGGAAAGTCCCAGAAAGGTCCCAGGAAAGGTCCCAGGAAAGTCACAGGAAAGTCCCAGGAAAGGGCCAAGGAAAGGGCCCAGGAAAGTCCAAGGAAAGTCCAAGAACAGTCCCAGGAAAGTCCCAGAAAGGTCCCAGAAAAGTCCCAGAAAGGTCCCAGGAAAGTCCAAGGAAAGTCCCAGAAAGGTCCCAGGAAAGTCACAGGAAAGTCCCAGGAAAGGGCCCAGGAAAGGGCCCAGGAAAGTCCCAGGAAAGTCCCAGAAAGGTCCCAGGAAAGGTCCCAGGAAAGTCCAAGGAAAGTCCAAAAACAGTCCCAGGAAAGTCCCAGAAAGGTCCCAGAACAGTCTCAGAAAAGTCCAAGGAAAGTCCCAGAAAAGTCCCAGAAAGGTCCCAGAAAAGTCCCAGAAAGGTCCCAGGAAAGTCCCAGGAAAGTCCCAGGAAAGGTCCCAGGAAAGGTCCCGGGAAAGTCCCAGAAAGGTCCTAGGAAAGGTCCCAGAAAAGTCCCAGAAAGGTCCCAATAAAGTCCCAGGAAAGTCCCAGAAAGGTCCCAGGAAAGTCCAAAGAAAGTCCAAGGAAAGTCCAAGGAAAGTCCCAGAAAAGTCCCAGAAAAGTCCCAGAAAGGTCCAAGGAAAGTCCCAGAAAAGTCCAAGGAAAGTCCCAGAAAGGTCCCAGGAAAGTCCCAGAAAAGTCCAAGGAAAGTCCCAGAAAAGTCCCAGAAAGGTCCCAGGAAAGTCCCAGGAAAGGTCCCGGGAAAGTCCCAGAAAAGTCCCAAAAAGGTCCCAGGAAAGTCCCAGAAAAGTCCCAGGAAAGGTCCCAGGAAAGTCCCAGGAAAGGTCCCGGGAAAGTCCCAGAAAAGTCCCAGGAAAGGTCCCAGGAAAGGTCCTGGAAAAGTCCCAGAAAGGTCCCAGGAAAGGTCCCGGGAAAGTCCCAGAAAGGTCCCAGAAAAGTCCCAGGAAGGTCCCAGAAAAGTCCCAGAAAGGGCCCAGGAAAGGGCCCAGGAAAGGTCCCAGAAAAGTCCCAGGAAAGTCCCAGAAAGGTCCCAGAAAAGTCCCAGAAAAGTCCCAGGAAAGGTCCCAGGAAAGTCCCAGAAAGGTCCCAGAAAAGTCCAAGGAAAGTCCCAGAAAGGTCCCAGGAAAGTCCAAGGAAAGTCCCAGAAAGGTCCCAGGAAAGTCCCAGAAAGGTCCCAGAAAGGTCCCAGGAAAGGTCCCAGAAAGGTCCCAGAAAAGTCCAAGGAAAGTCCCAGAAAAGTCCAAGGAAAGTCCCAGAAAGGTCCAAGGAAAGTCCCAGAAAGGTCCCAGGAAAGTCCAAGGAAAGTCCCAGAAAGGTCCCAGGAAAGGTCCCAGGAAAGTCCCAGAAAGGTCCCAGGAAAGGTCCCAGAAAAGTCCCAGAAAGGTCCCAGGAAAGTCCCAGAAAGGTCCCAGAAAAGTCCCAGGAAAGTCCCAGAAAAGTCCAAGGAAAGTCCCAGAAAAGTCCCAGAAAGGTCCAAGGAAAGTCCCAGAAAGGTCCAAGGAAAGTCCCAGAAAGGTCCCAGGAAAGGGCCCAGGAAAGTCCCAGGAAAGTCCAAGGAAAGTCCAAGAACAGTCCCAGGAAAGTCCCAGAAAGGTCCCAGAAAAGTCCCAGAAAAGTCCCGGGAAAGTCCCAGAAAGGTCCAAGGAAAGTCCCAGAAAGGTCCAAGGAAAGTCCCAGAAAGGTCCCAGGAAAGTCCAAGGAAAGTCCCAGAAAGGTCCCAGGAAAGGTCCCAGGAAAGTCCCAGGAAAGTCCCAGGAAAGGTCCCAGGAAAGGGCCCAGGAAAGGGCCCAGGAAAGTCCCAGGAAAGTCCCAGAAAGGTCCCAGGAAAGTCCAAGGAAAGTCCAAGAACAGTCCCAGGAAAGTCCCAGAAAGGTCCCAGAACAGTCTCAGAAAAGTCCAAGGAATGTCCAAGGAAAGTCCCAGAAAAGTCCCAGAAAGGTCCCAGGAAAGTCCCAGGAAAGTCCCAGGAAAGGTCCCAGGAAAGGTCCCGGGAAAGTCCCAGAAAGGTCCAAGGAAAGGTCCCAGAAAAGTCCCAGAAAGGTCCCGGAAATGTCCCAGAAAAGTCCCAGAAAGGTCCCAGGAAAGTCCAAAGAAAGTCCCAGAAAAGTCCAAGGAAAGTCCAAGGAAAGTCCCAGAAAAGTCCCAGAAAGGTCCAAGGAAAGTCCCAGAAAAGTCCAAGGAAAGTCCCAGAAAGGTCCCAGGAAAGTCCAAGGAAAGTCCCAGAAAAGTCCAAGGAAAGTCCCAGAAAAGTCCCAGAAAGGTCCAAGGAAAGTCCCAGAAAAGTCCCAGAAAGGTCCCAGCAAAGTCCCAGAAAAGTCCCAGGAAAGTCCCAGAAAGGTCCCATAAAAGTCCCAGAAATGTCCCAGGAAAGTCACAGGAAAGTCCCAGGAAAGGGCCCAGGAAAGTCCCAGGAAAGTTCCAGAAAAGTCCCAGAAAAGTCCCAGAAAAGTCCCAGAAAAGTCCCAGAAAGGTCCCAGGAAAGTCCCAGAAAAGTCCCAGAAAGTTCCCAGGAAAGTTCCAGAAAGGTCCCAGAAAAGTCCCAGGAAAGGTCCCGGGAAAGTCCCAGAAAAGTCCCAAAAAGGTCCCAGAAAAGTCCCAGGAAAGGTCCCGGGAAAGTCCCAGAAAAGTCCCAGGAAAGGTCCCAGAAAAGTCCCAGAAAGGTCCCAGGAAAGTCCCAGAAAAGTCCCAGGAAAGGTCCCAGGAAAGTCTCAGGAAAGGTCCCAGAAAAGTACCAGGAAAGTCCCAGGAAAGTCCCAGAACACTCCACAACTTAATTCCATAGTGATTCCACAACTGTTTCCTAGCAACCAGACTGTAAACAAGGGCCTACCCCGGTCTAACACTGGTCTAACCTCAGTCTGACCCCGGCCTGACCCCGGCCTGACCTCAGTCTGACCCCGGCCTGACCTCTCGTCCTCAGGTCTGGGACCCTGGACCTGGACTCGTGCTCGAAGGAGGGCGAGATCCTGAGCTGTGGGCGCACGACGGACAATCGGCGTCTGTTCTTCTTCATCGAGACGGTGCGTCCCAAAGACACGGTGCAGTGTTACCGCGTGCGCTGGGAGGAGACGGCGCCGCACGTCCCGGTGGAGCACGCCATGACGTACCGCTTCGCCCACTGGTACGGGGGCGCCCTGTCCGCCACGCAGCACTGGCCCATCGCCGTGTCGGGACAGCAGCCGCCCAAGCCCTTCGTCACCAGCGACATCATCTCCAACCGGGACGACTTCGGAGGTGAACCCAACGTGTGACCAAGACTTCTCCTCCTCCCCTCCCCTCACTCGTCTCTCCTCCTCGTCTCCTCCTCCTCTCCTCACTCCTCCGGGATCCTGGAGAGTTACTGGCTCTCGTCTCTTCTCCTCCTCTCTCCTCTCCTCACTCGTCTCTCCTCACTGGTCTACTCCTCTCCTCCTCCTCTCCTCACTCCTCTCCTCCTCCTCTCCTCTCTCCTCAGGGATCCTGGAGAGTTACTGGCTCTCGTCTCTTCTCCTCCTCCTCTCCTCCTCACTCCTCTCCTCCTCCTCTCCTCACTCCTCTCCTCCTCCTCACTCCTCTCCTCAGGGATCCTGGAGAGTTACTGGCTCTCGTCTCTTCTCCTCCTCCTCTCCTCCTCCTCACTCCTCTCCTCCTCCTCTCCTCACTCCTCTCCTCCTCCTCACTCCTCTCCTCTCTCCTCAGGGATCCTGTAGAGTTACTGGCTCTCGTCTCTTCTCCTCCTCCTCTCCTCCTCACTCCTCTCCTCCTCCTCTCCTCACTCCTCTCCTTCTCCTCACCTCCTCCTCTCCTCTCTCCTCAGGGATCCTGGAGAGTTACTGGCTCTCGTCCAACGCGACGGCGATCAAAATCAACGGCTCCGTCCCGTTCCACTTGGGCTGGAACGACACGGACCGGACCATGTTGTTCCAGGCTCGTTACGGCGACAGCCCGTTCCAGCCGGCGGCCAACGAGGCGCCCATCGCCGAGCTGAGCTACCGCGTGTGCGTGGGCCTCGACGTCACCTCCATCCACAAGTACATGGTGCGCCGCTACTTCAACAAGCCCTACAAAGTCCCGGCCAAAGTCATGTTCCAGCACCCCCTGTGGTCCACCTGGGCGCTGCACAAGACCGACGTGGACCAGGACAAGCTGCTGGCGTACGCCGCCAACATCAAGAAGCACAACTTCAACTGCAGCCACCTGGAGCTGGACGACCGCTACACCAGAGGCTACGGAGAGTTCGAGTTCGACCCGGAGAAGTTCCCCAACGCCAGCGCCATGTTCCAGAAGCTCAAAGCCGACGGGTTTCTGGTGTCTCTGTGGACGCACCCCTTTGTGAACTACGACTCGGCCAACTTCCACACCTGCGTCGAGCGGGGGCTGTTCGTGCGAGAGCCGACCGGCAAGCTGCCCGCGCTGGTCAAATGGTGGAACGGCATCGGGGGCATTCTGGACTTCACCAATCAGGACGCTCGGGAGTGGTTTTCGCACCAGCTCCGGTCTCTGCGCTCGCGATACGGCGTCGCCTCCTTCAAATTCGACGCCGGAGAAACAAACTATTTACCGTGGAGGTTTAGCACCAAAATGCCCATCCGCGACCCGAGCATTTTCACCCGGCGCTACACGGAGATGGCCATCCCCTACAACGACCGCGCCGATCTGAGGAGCGGGTACCAGTCGCAGAACATCTCATGCTTCTTTCGCCCGATCGACCGCGACTCAGTGTGGGGCTACGAGCTCGGGCTGAAGTCCATCATCCCCACCGTCCTCACCATCAGCATCCTCGGCTACCAGTTCATCCTGCCGGACATGATCGGGGGGAACGCGTACCTGAACCGCACGGACGGCGGGCGCGTGCTGCCCGACCGCGAGCTCTACATCCGCTGGCTGGAGCTGTCGGCCTTCATGCCGTCCATGCAGTTCTCCATCCCGCCGTGGGAGTACGACGCCGAGGTGGTGGAGATCGCCCGGAAGTACACGGCGCTGCACGAGAGCCTGGTGGCGCCGCGCGTGCTGGAGCTGGCGGGCGAGGTGCTGGACACGGGCGACCCCATCGTCCGGCCGCTGTGGTGGATCGCCACGGGAGACGAGACGGCCTACAAGATCGACTCGCAGTTCCTGATCGGGGACGACCTGATGGTGGCGCCGGTGCTGGAGCCGGGGAAACAGGAGCGCGACATTTACCTCCCGGCCGGGCGCTGGAGGAGCTACAAAGGAGAGCGCTTTGACATTAAAGAGCCGCTGCACCTGACGGACTACCCCGTGGACCTGGACGAGATCGCGTACTTCCTCTGGGTTTGAAGCGCCGCACGGTCAAGTCACTTTAATCCTTCACCTTTCACAAACCAAGGCCGACACAGAGGGACACAGAGGAGCACAGAGGGACACAGAGGAGCACAGAGGGACACAGAGGGACACAGAGGAGCACAGAGGGACACAGAGGGACACAGAGGGACACCGAGGAGCACAGAGGGACACAGAGGGACACAGAGGGACACAGAGGAGCACAGAGGGACACAGAGGGACCCCTTCACCTGGTGCTGTGTCTGTCGTTTGCCTTTGTTTCTTTAAGACACAAACCCGGCGTCCGTTTGTTTCAGATAAAGCTTTCTTCATGATTTTCTTTTACAAAAAGCCGTCACTTCGTGCTGAAGCGGTTTTTCTGGCGGCGACTGCTGTCGGGTCGAGACGACGGCAGAAGCAGCTCCAGTTTTGTGGAAAAGGGTTTGGAGCCGACACAAATGAAGAACTGGACGGTTCTTTGGGGGTTTCTTCAGTCCAACAAACAAGTTCAACACGAATGTTCCACCCAGAGCGGGTCAGTGTCGGGTCATTCTGTCCCTGAAACTGAAGCTGTTAATTTTGTTCAAAGCATTAAAGCTCCAGTGCGTGACTTTCCTGCTCCCGTCCACTTTTCTTCTCTCCAGCTTTGGCCTGAAGAGCGGGACAGACATTTAAGAGGATTCTGAATGTTTAAGTGTTTTTGTCGTGTGTCGTTCATAACGGAGTTTGAGCCGCGTCACGAAACCTCAGCGGCGTCCAAACCAAATGAGGTCCAGGTCCAGTCCAGTCCAGGTCCAGGTCCAGGTCCAGGTCCAGTCCAAGTCCAGTCCAGGTCCAGGTCCAGTCCAAGTCCAGGTCCAGTCCAGTTCCAGGTCCAGTCCAAATCCAGTCCAGGTCCAGTCTCAGGTTCAGGTTCAGGTTCAGTTCTAGGTCTCAGGTTCAGGTTCTAGGTCTCAGTCTAGTTCAGTCTAGGTCTCAGGTCTAGGTCCCAGTCCAGTCTAAGTCTAAGTCTGGGTGTAGTCTAGGTTCAGGTCTCAGTCTCAGGTTCTAGGTCTAGGTTCCAGTCTAAGTCTAGTTCAGGTCTAGGTCTAGCTCCTAAGTTCTAGGTCTAGTCTAGTTCTAGGTTCCAGTCTAAATTCAGTCTAGGTTCAGTCTCAGGTTCAGGTCTAGGTTCAGTCTAGTCTAGGTTCAGGTCCAGGTCCAGGTCCAGGTCCAGTCCAGTCCAGTCCAGTCCAGTCCAGGTCCAGGTCCAGGTCCAGTCCAGTCCAAGTCCAAGTCCAAGTGCAGTCCAGGTCCAGGTCCAGTCCAGGTCCAGGTCTAGTCCCAGTTCTGATGTGGTGAGAGTCTTATGTTGCTCTCTTTAGGTGACCAGACGTCCCGGGACAAACAAATCCCACATAAATGACACAATAGTCATGATTTGACAAATAATAATCCCTGATAACACTTTATTTTGTTGAATGACGGTTCAAACTGTCAGAAGGACGTTGAGTGTTAACTGTTCGTCTCTTTTTGATGACATCACAGAGGGATTCCATTTAGATCTCAGCTCTGCTTCCAGACATTTTAAACTTTTATTCATCAAAATTTCTTCTGGAACTTCCACTTGACAAATGTAAAACTGCGCTCCATGTTTCCCAAGTGCCTTCACCAAAGTCGCCCCGGCCCGGGACCCAAAGGGGCTGAGCGGGTCCCAGGAAGATCGAGAAACTAGATTTAGTCAATTCTAATTAGGGAATTGAATTTGAATCGCTCATATAAAGTATTTTATAATCATTATTGTTATGTAACGTCTTGATTATTTGAAGAATTCTGTATTATATATATATTTATCTTTATTTATAATAAATATTTTGTCTTCCTGGGCAGGAGGAGGGGGTCACTGGGTCGCTAACCACGCACACGGGTCAAATGTGGGTCGCTGGGAGAGAAAGGGAAGCACCGACTTTAAATCATGAGATAAACTGTCCGCCTTTTGTGGACTTTTGAGTTCCAGAGTTGTTTTTCCGAACTGTACGAGTGTCGCATGCATTTTTCAACTCGGAAAAACCTTTTGTGCTTTCTCTGGGAGTTAGCCTTTAGCCGTTAGCCTTTAGCCGTTAGCTTGTGCCCGATGTTCGTCCTGTTGATGTCGTCCAAATCTGCACCGAAGCATCACCAGAGAGTCTGAGAGTCTTTATCAGAGTCTTTATGGTTTGTGTTAATCGATGATCCGGGTCAAACGGCTCGGGTTCTGCTCTGGGTCTCTTTAAATCCTGCTTCATCTCAAACCCTCTGGAGTCACATTCAGCTTCAGTCTCTCTGTTTTGATAAAATCCTGTCCCTCGGCGTCAAACACACGTCCTGCTGAACTCCCCCAATCCGTGACGTTTGTCCAGGTCATTTCTCTGAGAATCTTGTGCTGTTTTAAGTCTTAAATCACCACAGACTCGTTCTAAACACTGAAACTGCCACTGCTCGGCTGAACGTCGTCTTAAAGGAAAGATATTCTGCATTTTTCATATTATTGTCCTCTAAACCTGCTCTTGAGGGCCTCAAATTTGCATCTCATGTTTTAAAACAAAAAAAGTTTCTTATTCATCCAGTGACTTTTTTTATCGGCCTGCATGAAATGACACTGTGCAGCAGATGGCGCTATAAACAATGAAGTCAGTGATCGTGTTCAGAGGCAGAAATGCTCAGAGTTTAGAGACTCTGATTTAAGAACTAAAAACAGTGGAAGATTCTGGGATAAACGACACAAAAATACGTCCCGGATCAAGGGAGTTCAGCAGGACGTGTGTTTGACGCTCAGAGGGGAGGATTTTCTAATAAACGTTCACCAAAAGAGCGTGAAAGAAGCTGAATGTGAGTCTAGCGTGTTTGTGATGAAGAACATCAGGATTCACTTGTTTTTGTTAAAACACGTGAAGCAGATCCAGAAGGTTTAAAGACAGAGCAGCTAACGATGTCCGTTTGTGCTTTAACCATTGACTTTCATTCATTTAAAGATAAAATGGCTTCTGCTGAAACTCAAAGAGACGTAACCCGGACCACACCCAGAACCAGGACCACACCCAGACCACACCCAGAATCAGAATCAGAATCAGAAGCGGTTTATTGCCATTGTCAGTGAAATTCACAAACACAGGAATTTGCTTCGGCGTAGGTGCAACATAAAGCAATGAGTAAAATATAAAAAATATATAAAAGGCATGCATAAAGATTAAGAATAAAATAGACTAAGACTATATGCAGAATGTACAGTTGGCAGACAGTGCAATGTGCAAATGTGTAGTGCAAATAGATAGTTCTATATAATATATGGTTAAAGTGGCAGGTGTTACAAAGTGTTCATGAGTCCAACGGCAGAGGGAAAGAAACTGTTCTTGTGGCGGGAGGTTCTGGTCCGGATGGACCGTAGCCTCCTGCCCGAGGGGAGTGGCTCAAATAGTCCATGTCCAGGGTGAGAAGGGTCAGCTGTGATCGACCTGTCCCCGAGTCCTGGAGACGTACAGGTCTCCAGGACTCGGGGACGAGCACCCAGAACCACACCCAGAACCAGAACCACACCCAGAATCAGAACCACGCCCAGAACCAGGACCACGCCCAGAACCAGGACCACGCCCAGACCGAACCCAGACCACGCCCAGAACCAGAACCACGCCCAGAACCAGGACCACACCCAGAACCAGGACCACGCCCAGAACCAGGACCACGCCCAGAACCAGGACCACGCCCAGACTTAACCCGGACCACGCCCAGAACCAGGACCACACCCAGAACCAGGACTACACCCAGAACCAGGACCACACCCAGACTGAACCCGGACTGAACCCAGACTGAACCCAGACTGAACCCAGACCACACCCAGAACCAGGACCACGCCCAGACTGAACCCAGACCGAACCCAGACTTAACCCGGACCACACCCAGAACCAGGACCACACCCAGACTGAACCCAGACTGAACCCGGACTGAACCCGGACTGAACCCAGACTGAACCCGGACTGAGCCCAGACTGAACCCAGACTGAGCCCAGACTGAACCCAGACTGAGCCCAGACTGAGCCCAGACGAAATTAACTTTTTAAAGTCACAAACATTTTCATTTGAACCTTTTATAACAAAAACTGTCTTTGGGGTCGGTTTGCGTCACCAAAGGTTTCATTTAAAGCTTCATTTGAGCCTCGTTTGGCCATTGATTGTGTGACTTTAATGTTTGCAGCTGATTTTACTTTAATTGTTGAGACTTTAAGAATTTACTGCAATTTCTTGTTTTTGTTTTCGCCGAAAAAAAACCCCGACCGATTCTGAATGTTTGAAAAGTGAAAGTGGTTTGATGTCGTTTATTTGTGAATAAATTGTGCAAAATCTGTAAAAACTGCCGTTATTGAGTCCGTCTTTTCCGTCTTCAGCCGATGTTTGTGTTTTGCTTGTGAAACATTTGGCCCTTTCATTTCGGTTGACACTTTATTAGGTACACCTTAAACCCGTTCGTTGTGGCTCTGTTTGTGTTTTTAAAGTGTTTGATTGTGGTGTTTGTTTGAATCAAACCCTGGAGCCTGAAGCTGTTTGTCTTTGATCCGTCCTGTCTCCTGTGGATCGTTTGTTTAGTCACATTTATGTTTTCTGTCGTTTTCTCGGTTTAAAAAGTGCAGCGTTTGAGTCCAGTCCAGCCAGAGGTGTCTCCCCCCTCCCTCACCCTACCCCCTCTCTCTCTCCACCCCTCTCTCCCCCCTCCCTCTCTCCTCCCCCCTCTCTCTCTCCATCCCCTCTCCCCCCCCCTCTCTCTGCCCCCCCCTCTCTCTCTCCCCTCTCCACCCCCCCCTCTCTCTTCTCTCTCCCCACCCCCCCCTCTCTCCCCCCTCCCTCTCTCTCTGCCCCCCCCTCTCTCCTCTCTCTCCCCTCCTCTCTCTCTATCCCCCCTCCCTCTCTCTCCTCCTCTCTCTCTCTCCTCCTCTCTCTCTCTCTCTCCTCCTCTCTCTCTCTCCCCCCTCCCTCTCTCCTCCCCCCTCTCTCTCTCCATCCCCTCTCCCCCCTCCCTCCCTCTCCCCCCCCCCTCACACTGAATCTGTCCCGTCAAATGAAGCCTTCGCCAAAAAAATCGGAATGAAAACAGCCTTTAAAGAAGGAGGTGCAGAGGAGCCTGGATCTAAAAGGAGTCTTTCATACCCCCCCCTCTCCCCCTCTCTCCCCCCTCTCTCCCCCTCCCTCACATTCTTTGCTGTTGACGTTGAACTATTCCTGTGCAGAGTTTGTTTGTGACTCTGCTCCAGTCAAACACTTTAAACACGTCATGTTTGATCTGACACAGACGCTACTGTTTTGTCGGACACTGTTTCCCAACCAGGGGTACGGGGCCCTTGGGGTAAGGGGCCCTTGGGGTACGGGGCCCTTGGGGTAAGGGGGCCCTTGGGGTAAGGGGGCCCTTAGAATTGTTTCCGTTTTTTAAAGAAAATGACACTTTTATCTGAAGAATTAGTTGTACATTTTGCGTCTTTTTTCAGTTTCTTGGACAAAATGTGATTAAAATCAAATAAAATGGTAATAATTGACATGTGGCTTGTAAAGCCGTTTATTTGCCTTAAACTGAAGTCAAGGGGCACTCGAGAAAAAAGGATGGAGCCACTGGTTTAAGACTTAAAATATTTGTACATTTTGGTTGATTTGCTCGGTTTGTGTGAAGTGTATTTTTAAAGTTATTTATCTTGATAGAATAGAATTTCTGGACTTGGTGAAGCTTATTTTTTCTCTTTTATTCCACAGAATGAACACTTAAGAGTGAATCCTTCACAAACAGTCAGTGCTTTTAAATAAAGATATTTTATTTTCTCTTCCGCCTCTTAAATGTGCAGATGTTTTTAAATGTGTGCAGTTGTAGTTCCACTTTGGCCCTGTGGAGGCGCAATGGTTTCTCACAGAATAAAGGTCACATAAATAACAAACTAAATAAATCCAGCAGAGGGCAGCGTCGGGTCCATCAGCTGCTTCTTTCACACAAAGACTTTATTTATATAAAACATCACGAATCAAACGAGTCTTAAATGTAGGTGTCTCTGTCTCCCCCTCTGTCTCCCCCTCCTCTGTCTCCCCCTCTGTCTCCCCCTCTGTCTCCCCCTCTGTCTCCCCCTCTGCGGGGTGTGTGTGTGTGTGTGTGTGTGTGTGTGTGTGTGTACAGTGTGTGTGTGTGTACATGGCTTGACAAAAACATGGGAAATGTAGTTTTAATAAAAGCTGCTTCAGCCCATTTTGACTGAAACTGAGTGGTGTCAGTGCAGCTTTTCAGGTCGTGTCCTGGAGGTTCATGGCTCGTGTTTATCCCGCCTCACGTGTTCAAACAGACGAGGCCCGAGCGGATCTGTTCAGATTCATTTTAATGTGATTGTGATGTACGTTTTAATGTCTACATTTTGTACAAATTGTGCCCTGTGAGTACATTTGGTTGTTTTAGTTCAAATAAATCTGTCTCCTACGATTGTGACGCCTCCAGTGGCCTTTGGAACATTCCATCCTTTGCTCCACGAAGTCTCCAGCTCAGACTCCAGCCCCAGAGTGACACGAGGAGCAGGACGTCCGGGCCTGGGGCTCCAGGCGTCACATCTGAACAGCAGAGGGTCCAGCCCGGGGGTCACTGAGGGTTTGACTGTCCATCTCTAACTGTGGTTTCCTGGAGGTTAAAGGCACTCGGTCAAACTAAACATTTCATGTCAAACTGTCGTGTCTGGGTGTTTGGTGCTTTACTGTCCACGGCACATTCAGCTCATGTTGTTAGCATGTATGCTAATGGGGTTTACAGTGATGTTTAACTGCCCCGGTGTCACTCACGTGTGTCCAGGCGTGTCTGGTGTGTCAGTGTGTGATGTTTGGAGGCTAACGCTAACTCTACCATTGAAAAGGCATACATGCTAACTCATGGAGTGGTACCAGGCTGAGGTGGTGTCCCACCAGAGGTCCTCCTGCCGTTAGGGTCCAAATAAGTGAAAACAGTGAGTCAAACGTTATAAAGAGTTTATTTGTGTTAATCGTGTAAAAGTGAAACCGTGATGTCGTCAGCAGATGAAGAAAATGTCCTCCAGGATGCGACTCTCCTCCAGATCCTGCTCCGTCTGAGGGTCAAAGGCCGGAGGGGCATGGCCTCTGAAGGGGGCGGGGCCACAGGAGCGAGGAGGCCTGCAGGTGGCGCTCCTCTGTGTGGAGCTGGGACAAACGGGGCTGAAGATCTCCAGCAACTCAGACAAAGACAGGTCCAGCCTGAAACCCAGTCAGGTCTGGTTTAAACCACGGCGTCTGGGCGTCGAGGCACTTCATTGTGGACAGAGGGCACTGAACTGCATTTCTTTTATATTTGAATGAAGTTAATGAGTGAAAGCACAGGCAGCGTTTACCTGGAGTCTGAAGGAGAGCGAGCGTCGACGTCCACCGTGAGCTCCATCGACCGCGACGGAACAGCCCTGAAGTGAAGATCAGATTTATTTGATCATCGTCACACTTTTTACTCCGGCTTCAATAAACACTTGTATTTAGGTGTTACAAGAGACAAAACCATATGAGAAGATTTGATGAGACAGTTTCAGAGATCCAGCTTTTTAAGACATTTTTTATGGGTTTATAATTAGTTGTAAATGATGACATCACACTGGGACACCTACACTCCTCTAATGTCAGACAAAGAAAAACACATGACTCCTTCATTTGTTGAATCGATGGTTAAAGGCTCTAAAAAGTACTTTCTTTTGTGTAAATGATGCATAACCTTTGCCTCAGTTTGTTTAATTCCTGTCATTTTCAGCATATTTTTCAAATTTTCTCCACAAACAGCTCCTTATTGGTGTAAAACTATCATTTATGTTTAGAGGAGGCATTAAAACACCTGTCATACGGGCTTTAAGTGTCTGCCGATACTCGATATCAACCGATACCCGATGCAGAGACTTAAAAGAGCATGTATTTGATTAAAACATGAATCCCGTGTCCCTGGTCTTTATCCTTCGACAGATAAACCTCACATAGAGGTGTGAACCTCAAACACGACGTCCTGGACCTGGACCAGTGAATAGTCTTTGAATCAAGGCCACTTCACTTTAGATTTGAAAAGTCTGAAATGAGGTCTGTGTGGACCGGAGCAGCCTGAGCGGGGCGCCTCTAGAGGGAGCCACTCAAACACAAACCCCCAGAAAACCAGAGCCACACGTGACTCGACCAGCAGCACTCGGTTATTTTTAGTCTTTAACAAAGAAATCTTTATTTTCTGTTTTTGAGCAAATTATCTCTGTGTTTTACCTGAAAGTCTGTGCACTCTGCTCCTGCTCCCTCCTCTGCTCCTGCTCCCTCCTCTGCTCCTGCTCCCTCCTCTGCTCCTGCTCGTGGTTCCTCCTCTGCTCCTGCTCGTGGTTCCTCCTCTGCTCGTGGTTCCTCCTCTGCTCCTGCTCCCTCCTCTGCTCGTGGTTCCTCCTCTGCTCCTGCTCCCTCCTCTGCTCCTGCTCCTGGTTCCTCCTCTGCTCATGCTCCTGGTTCCTCCTCTGCTCATGCTCCTGGTTCCTCCTCTGCTCCTGGTTCCTCCTCTGCTCCTGCTCATGGTTCCTCCTCTGCTCCTGCTCCCTCCTCTGCTCCTGCTCCTGGTTCCTCCTCTGCTCATGCTCGTGGTTCCTCCTCTGCTCCTGCTCCCTCCTCTGCTCCTGCTCCTGGTTCCTCCTCTGCTCCTGCTCCTGGTTCCTCCTCTGCTCCTGCTCCCTCCTCTGCTCCTGCTCGTGGTTCCTCCTCTGCTCCTGCTCGTGGTTCCTCCTCTGCTCCTGCTCCCTCCTCTGCTCCTGCTCCTGGTTCCTCCTCTGCTCCTGCTCGTGGTTCCTCCTCTGCTCCTGCTCCCTCCTCTGCTCCTGCTCGTGGTTCCTCCTCTGCTCCTGCTCGTGGTTCCTCCTCTGCTCCTGCTCGTGGTTCCTCCTCTGCTCCTGCTCCTGGTCCCTCCTCTGCTCCTGCTCCTGGTTCCTCCTCTGCTCCTGCTCGTGGCTCCTCCTCTGCTCCCTCCTCTGCTCCTGCTCCTGGTTCCTCCTCTGCTCCTGCTCCTGGTTCCTCCTCTGCTCCTGCTCGTGGTTCCTCCTCTGCTCCTGCTCCCTCCTCTGCTCCTGCTCCTGCTCCCTCCTCTGCTCCTGCTCCCTCAGCCTCCTCTGCAGCGTCTCTCGTTCCTGCTCCAGTTGGATCTTCTGCCTCAGGAGCTGGTTCTTCTTCTGGTCCCAGTCCTGAGGCTCGAGGCTGGAGGACCCTGCCCTGGACCCGACCTGAGCGCTGTGGCTGGTCAGGGGCTGAGTGTCGTATCCGCTGTCCGGGCCTGGGTCCTGGTCCTGGTCCGGGCCTGGGTCCTGGTCCTGGTCCTGGTCCAGGCCTGGCTCACAGCCCGGACAGGAGCAGAGCGGTTCCTGAGGTTGGTTTCCACAGCACAGCCGGGCCTCAGAGGGTTCAGGAGGCTCAGGAGGCTCAGGAGGAGGGTGAGGGCGCTGGGCCTGAGGACACAGAGGAGAACCATCAGACGGCACAGGTTTGACTCTGGACCTGGGTCTGACTCATGGACCGAGATCAGAAACATCTCCAGAACACAACAACGTCACATCATTACACTTCAGTTTATTCTTAAACTATTCTCAGACTAAAAATAGAACGAAAAGGACAAGATCTGAAAAGTCAATCTTACAGTTTAAACAAATACTAGAGCAGTTCAGTGTCATGTGACCCTCTGTAACGGCATTTGTCCCAGTGAGATCCATAAGTCTGTGGACTCAATGGTTTACTCTGAAATCTGCTCTTGATGCAGCTCCATCAAGCAGGAGGTCATCAGGTCAAAGCGCCTCCCTGTGGTACAATGAAGAACTACACTCTCACAAACAAAGAGGAAGAAAACTAGAGAGATCTTTGCTCCGGCACCGAAGAATCCAAGAAGGAAAACTGAGCCTCTGTGGTGTCCTCAGGCTCTGAGTGAGGCCCAGACCAGACTGTCCACATCCAACAGGAGGAACAACTGTGTCCAGAGGAACTGTCCAGAGGAACTGTCCAGAGGAACTGTCACAGCAGCAGAGCCTCAACACCAGCTGCTCTAAACTGACTTTAATCAATTCTTTAACAACATCATCACACCATCAGGACAAAGGTCAATGAAAGGACCCTCTGTTTGTCCTGAGCCCAAAGTCTTCAGTGACACCAGACACTGACCAGAGACAACTCCAGTCCTTCTGTCTCTAAACCTCAGCTTGTGTTTTAGGCCCCACCCCCTCAAAGACACGCCCCCTCATTATAAACCCTCTCCTTAATATAATAAATCCTTCTGTGGAGCGTCATGTCCCACAGTCATTAAAGCACTTTAAACAGTCCAGTCTAGGCCCCGCCCCCTGGACAAACCACAGACCTGTGTCTGATTTAAACAGTGTCGCCCCCTACAGGACAGTCACTTAAACAGTGTCGCCCCCTACAGGACAGTCACTTTAACAGTGTCGCCCCCTACAGGACAGTCACTTAAACAGTGTCGCCCCCTACAGGACAGTCCTTTAAACAGTGTCGCCCCCTACAGGACAGTCACTTAAACAGTGTGGCCCCCTACAGGACAGTCCCTTAAACAGTGTCGCCCCCTACAGGACAGTCACTTAAACAGTGTCGCCCCCTACAGGACAGTCACTTAAACAGTGTCGCCCCCTACAGGACAGTCACTTAAACAGTGTCGCCCCCTACAGGACAGTCACTTAAACAGTGTCGCCCCCTACAGGACAGTCACTTAAACAGTGTCGCCCCCTACAGGACAGTCATTGAAGTGTTCAGGGTTTGGTGCCACAGACAAACGGCACTCGTTAAAGTCGATGGATCTGTGATCAGCTGCTGACGAGGGACAGGGCTCAGTCCTGGTTCTGTTTGAAACCATCGACACCACATTCTCCTGCAGAGGCCCCGCCCTCAGCTGCTTTAAACCCTGTTTATGGGACAAATGTAAACCAGAGCTCCTCCTCTTGTTCTACAGTGACCTGTGGTGTGCCTCAGGGGTCAGTCCTGGGTCCAGTTATGTTCACTCTTTATTTGCTGCTGTTTAAGATGATCAGAAAGCATGACATTAGTATTTATCAATGAACCCTGATCAGACCCATCGAGTCCAGACCCACAGAGTCCAGACTTAGAGCCTGAAGGACAGAACAACCTGGAGGACACTTCATGATCTGCTCCTTAACCCTGAAAACACCGGGCCCTAAACGTCTCTGAGACTCTTTATCTGAGCGACAGTCTCTGGACAATGTCCCTGTGGCTCCAGCGACTGAAGAAACACTGAGGCTCATTTGACCCAGAGCTCTGGGTCAAACACAAATCAAACCTGTAAAACATCTGCTTTCCTCTGTGTAACATCAGACAAAACCAGAAAAATCCTCCTAAAAGTGACTGAAGCGCCTCCTGCATTTGACCCAGATCAGACTGTGACCCTGCAGCGCGTCCTAAAAGCTCCAGAAGAAGCTTTAACTGGGTCAAATGCAGCAGCAGATTATGAACAGAACTAGAAGAAGCAGCACATGACGCCGGTGTTAGAGGCTCCTCACTGGCTTGATGAGGATGATTCTTCTTTGTGGAGCCCTTTTCCACCTTTAAGGCTCAAAGCACTAAACACTCGACAGCTGCTGTTACAGAACATACTTTACATTTACAGACGACAAACAGACACAACACACAGTTTAACCACAGCCGTGTCACAAACACACGACACACTCAGTGTTCTGTGGAATCCAACGAAAGATACAAGTCACTGTTTGAGAAACCAAAAGGGGTAAAGTCCAGGCTGGTGTTAAAGGGCAGACGGGTCTGTTTGATCATAATCGATCAGTTCTGGTTCTCGTGTCACTCTGGAGCCTCCGTTTCATGTCGTTCCTTGATGGTTCCTCTGTTCTTGTGTCAGACCCTAACCCCACGACACAAAGCTGTGACAGTAGAGTCCCATCAAACAGAGCCTGGACTCTAAATGTGGTCTATTGTTGGTCCTGGAGTCTGTAAAAGCTCAGCAGGAGGTGGAGCTCCTGTTCATGTTAAAGAGGCACAGGCTCCTCCTCCTCTGTCACAGAGTCTATGGTCAGGACAGTTAGAACACACATAAACCCCTCTGCTGCCCCCTGCTGTGCTGGAGGGAGTCTGGAGCTCACACTGTCCTCTGGTTCTTCTACTTTCATCAACAACATTTAAGATCAGTTCATCTGTATCTGTTCATTGCTGTTCACATGTTTTTCTTTTGGGGTGGAGCATAGACTGTAGATATCAGTGGACCATGTTAGCATGCTAGCCGCCGCGTTCCAAATAGGAAGCAGCTATGGAGGCGCTCCTGGCTCCATAAAGCCGAGCTGCCGTTCACTTTCTATTGGGACACTGGTGCCCTTTACTCTGTAACTGTTTCTGCTAAGCTCACCATCTGGAACTAAAACATCTGTTTTGACTCACTCTACATGAATCAGGTGTTTTTTTTTCGTTCGGTTGTTCATAAATCAAGTTATTAGCAATAATAACTGACCAATCAGGTGCTTCCTTTTCCGTGGGCCGTTTTCGCTCGTGTTAGCAACAGGTTTGATTGACAGCTAGCGCCGCCGCGCGTTGCGCCGTCTCCTCTCACCGAGGGGCGGATACCGTTAGCAACCGCGCTCCTGATTAGTCCGTGTGGTTGCCACGATACGCACTCGGATTTCCAAATATGGAGTCTGGCTCCGCTTTAGCCGCTATAACTGCTAGCCGCGATGGGCTTCATTTGGCTGGAGGCAAACGCTATGGGTGACGTCACAATCCCTTAGTCCACTGATATCTACAGTCTATGGGGTGGAGTCTGTTCCAGACAATAAGACCAGTATTAGAGCGCTCAGCTCCAGCACCAACAGGTGAGTCACAGACACTGCAGCTCTGACACTCAGGGGCAGATCCACAGCAGTCTGCACTTCACTTGTGAAGCACTTTGGGCTCCACTTGTTGTCGTAAAAGTGCTATCGACCTTATTCCTGAAGTTGCCGTGGGCGCCGCCATCTTGTTTCGTTGTCGTTCACATGGGGCAGACGAGCTCAACAGAAAATAAGTTCTTCACGACTAAAAAGCCGTTTTCAGGAGTCGATGCATGTGACGTGTTGCTGCTTTGCCGTTCCAGCCTCTGGTGGAGACTCGAAGTCTAACACTTTATTTATTGTTTTTGTTGCTCCTCAAGTTCCTGTTTGTGAATTTTGTCACTGACAACGACAATAAATACATTTTTTTCTGATTCTGCATCAAATATGAACCAACTTTATTGATCACAAACCCAAAAGTGATGCAGATACAGAGTTCGCAGGCTAGTCGTCAGCGTGGCTAGTCGTCAGCGTGGCTAGTCGTTAGCAGGCTAGTCGTTAGCGTGGCTAGTTGTTAGCGTGGCTAGTCGTTAGCAGGCTAGTCGTCAACAGGCTAGTCGTCAGCGTGGCTAGTCATTAGCGTGGCTAGTCGTTAGCAGGCTAGTCGTCAACAGGCTAGTCGTCAGCGTGGCTAGTCGTCAGGAGGCTAATCGTTAGCAGGTTAGTCGTTAGCGTGGCTAGTCGTCAGCGTGGCTAGTCGTCAGCGTGGCTAGTCGTCAGCGTGGCTAGTCGTCAGGAGGCTAGTCGTTAGCAGGCTAGTCGTTAGTGTGGCTAGTCGTTAGCGTGGCTAGTCGTTAGCGTGGCTAGTCGTTAGCGTGGCTAGTCGTTAGCGTGGCTAGTCCTCAGCGTGGCTAGTCCTCAGCGTGGCTAGTCCTCAGCGTGGCTAGTCGTTAGCGTGGCTAGTCGTCAGCGTGGCTAGTCGTCAGGAGGCTAGTCGTTAGCAGGCTAGTCGTTAGCAGGCTAGTCGTTAGCAGGCTAGTTGTTAGCGTGGTTCGGATGAGGATAATTCCATATAAACGTTAACACAAATGCACCTGTGTATGATGATGATGCACCTGAGGCTGGAGCGCCGCAGTGGGACGGTGCTGGACGGCGCCATGGGTCGACGGCGGGACAGGTGCATGATGGGTAATGGGACGGTGCTGGCTGTAATGCCCCTGGTGTCCACGAGGGGGCGCCAGGCTGAGGTAGGAGCCATCGAACCCTGAACCGTTAGCTCCACAGACGTGTGCGCAACGTGACGCCTCCTCTGCTCTGAGCTGGACAAGAGGACAAAAGAGGACATGAGAGGACAACAGAGGACATAAGAGGACAACAGAGGACATGAGAGGACATGAGAGGACATGAGAGGACAGGAGAGGACAACAGAGGACAACAGAGGACATGAGAGGACAACAGAGGACAACAGAGGACAGGAGAGGACAACAGAGGACATGAGAGGACAACAGAGGACATGAGAGGACAACAGAGGACATGAGAGGACAACAGAGGACAACAGAGGACATGAGAGGACAACAGAGGACATGAGAGGACAACAGAGGACAACAGAGGACATGAGAGGACAACAGAGGACATGAGAGGACAACAGTGGACAACAGAGGACATGAGAGAACAACAGAGGACAACAGAGGACAGGAGAGGACAACAGAGGACATGAGAGGACAACAGAGGACAACAGAGGACAATAGAGGACAATAGAGGACAGGAGAGGACAACAGAGGACAATAGAGGACAGGAGAGGACAACAGAGGACACGAGGTCAACAGAGGACAACGGAGGACAGGAGAGGACAACAGAGGACAGGAGAGGACAACAGAGGACAGGAGAGGACAACAGAGGACAACAGAGGACATGAGAGGACAACAGAGGACATGAGAGTACAACAGAGGACATGAGAGTACAACAGAGGACATGAGAGGACAACAGAGGACATGAGAGGACAACAGAGGACATGAGAGGACAACAGAGGACAGGAGAGGGCAACAGAGGACATGAGAGGACAACAGAGGACATGAGAAGACAACATAGGTCATGAGAGGGCAACAGAGGACAGGAGAGGGCAACAGAGGACATGAGAGGGCAACAGAGGACATGAGAGGACAACAGAGGACAACAGAGAACAACAGAGGACATGAGAGGGCAATAGAGGACAGGAGAGGGCAACAGAGGACAGGAGAGGACAACAGAGGACATGAGAGGACAACAGAGGACAACAGAGGACAACAGAGGACAGGAGAGGACAACAGAGGACACGAGAGGTCAACAGAGGACAACGGAGGACAGGAGAGGACAACGGAGGACAGGAGAGGACACAAGAGGACATGAGAGGACAACAGAGGACATGAGAGGACAACAGAGGACATGAGAGGACAGGAGAGGGCAACAGAGGACAACAGAGGACATGAGAGAACAACAGAGGACATGAGAGGACAACAGAGGACAACAGAGGGCAACAGAGGACAATAGAGGACAGGAGAGGACAACAGAGGACACGAGAGGTCAACAGAGGACAACGGAGGACAGGATAGGACATGAGAGGACAACAGAGGACACGAGAGGTCAACAGAGGACAACAGAGGACAACAGAGGACAGGAGAGGACATGAGAGGACAACAGAGGACATGAGAGGACATGAGAGGTCAGGTGGGTCTGTGGGGCGTGTCTTGTCTGTGGGGCGTGTCTTGTCTGTGGGGCGTGTCTTGTCTGTGGGGCGTGTCTTGTCTGTGGGGCGTGTCTTGTCTGTGGGGCGTGTCTTGTCTGTGAGGCGTGTCTTGTCTGTGAGGCGTGTCTTGTCTGTGAGGCGTGTCGTGTCTGTGGGGCGTGTCTGTGGGGCGTGTCTTGTCTGTGGGGCGTGTCTTGCCTGTGGGGCGTGTCTGTGGGGCGTGTCTTGCCTGTGGGGCGTGTCTGTGGGGCGTGTCTTGCCTGTGGGGCGTGTCTTGCCTGTGGGGCGTGTCTTGCCTGTGGGGCGTGTCTTGCCTGTGGGGCGTGTCTTGCCTGTGGGGCGTGTCTTGCCTGTGGGGCGTGTCTTGTCTGTGGGGCGTGTCTGTGGGGCGTGTCTTGCCTGTGGGGCGTGTCTGTGGGGCGTGTCTTACCTGTGGGTGGAGCTTGTCCTGCTGCTCTCGGAGGTAAAGCTGGTACAGACTGAGCAGCTCCTGACACTCTCTGTACTGGAGGTGCAGACCTGCCCCAGAGCTAAGGAAACACGGCCCACGCGCGTGACAGAGCGGCCCACCACGCGTGACAGAGCGGCCCACCACGCGTGACAGAGCGGCCCACCGCGCGTGACAGAGCGGCCCGCGCGCGTGACAGAGCGGCCCGCGCGCGTGACAGAGCGGCCCGCGCGCGACAGAGCGGCCCATGGCCCACATGTGACAGAGTGGTCCAGGTTGGTGGCCCACATTGATGACACATTTTTACGTGTCAGGTCCACCTCAGGGGCTGGCGCTCGTTACAGTTGTTCGTTGAACGACCTCCAGGCTGTGGCTGTGAGAGCGCCCCCTGGAGCAGCACGTGTGGAGCAGCTGAGCAGCTCTTTGTTTCCAAACCCTTGAACGACTCCAGGCCGTGGCTCTGTCACTACAACACAGCGCCCCCTGCTGACGGCAGACACTTTTGGGCTTTAAAGTCTCTGATGGTTCATTAAAACGTAGTGAACATGATCATATTTAAGACTTTGTTAAACATTTTGTCCCCAGTTTGTGTAAAGTTTATGATGTACTTCCTGGACATGAGCAGTGAATATGACACAGGGGGAGGGGTCTACAGCTGTTACCATAGCAACCATTTTGTAAACAAGGGCCAAACCCACATACTTTATTTTGCTGAATGACACTTTAAAGTGTCACAAAGTCGTGTCCGTTTTGTGTAAAGTGTCTTTGTATTTTCCATAGAACTATAATAAAACCTGGAAGATGAATCCAAGATGGCCGTCCTGTTTATCCCTATGGAGTGAGCTCATTGGCGCATGACCTCAAAAAAGTTTCTTACTTCCGCATTTACTTCCTGATACGGAGGCGGCCATCTTTGTTTTACTTCCTGATACGGAGGCGGCCATCTTTGTTTTACTTCCTGATACGGAGGCGGCCATCTTTGTTTTACTTCCTGATACGGAGGCGGCCATCTTTGCTTTACTTCCTGATACGGAGGCGGCCATCTTTGCTTTAGGGCGCCACGTGACGACAATCCCCCACTTCATATAAAAACGGTCATTTCTGTGATTTTATAAACGGTAGAAAAGAACATTTCCTTCTATTTTATTTAAATACTGATAATAATTCAGTCCTGTCTGTGATTATAATGTGACATTTTAGAAAAAGGCTACAGTACCTCACACGACCACTAATCAAACAGAGGGGGCGGGGCTTATCCAGTTCATTTAATACATCCATGGTATTTTCAGTGACACGTCGCTTTTTGATGACATCACAGAGGGAGGGATTCTGTTTCAGAACCCAGTCACTTCCTGTCATTTTTTAAAAATACGTTTCTTCACAAACTGCAACTTCACAGATGCAAAACTACAGTAAATAATTGCCACAGGTGCCCTCCCACCAAACTAAGACATAATTAGAACATTTTTAGAACCGTCCCATAGACTTTAAGTAAACCAAGATAAGCTAACACTGGTGCGGTGAAAGGATACGCTCTCGTTCCCGAGCGATGACGAGGTTCTGCTCCTCCAGCTCCAGGATCTTCTGCTCAAACTGGCCCTGCTCCAGTCTGAGGCGCTGCTCCGACTCGTCCTTCTCCTCACTCACTCTGACAACACAACACACAGGACGGGCGTCATCCAGGACGTCCCTTTGACACAGACGGTGGGGGCGTGGCCAGCAGGGGGCCTCGCCCACAGGGGCCGTACTCATAGAACTATAATAAAACCTGGAAGATGAATCCAAAATGGCCGCCTTGTTCCTCCCTGTGGCCTGAGCTCATTGGTTCATGACCCCAAAAATTTCTTACTTCCGCATTTACTTCCTGATACGGAGGCGGCCATCTTTGTTTTACTTCCTGATACGGAGGCGGCCATCTTTGTTTTACTTCCTGATACGGAGGCGGCCATCTTTGTTTTACTTCCTGATAAGGAGGCTGCCATCTTTGTTTTACTTCCTGATACGGAGGCTGCCATCTTTGCTTTACTTCCTGATACGGAGGCTGCCATCTTTGTTTTACTTCCTGATACGGAGGCTGCCATCTTTGCTTTACTTCCTGATACGGAGGCTGCCATCTTTGTTTTACTTCCTGATACGGAGGCTGCCATCTTTGTTTTACTTCCTGATACGGAGGCTGCCATCTTTGCTTTACTTCCTGATACGGAGGCGGCCATCTTTGCTTTACTTCCTGATACGGAGGCGGCCATCTTTGTTTTACTTCCTGATAAGGAGGCGGCCATCTTTGCTTTACTTCCTGATATGGAGGCGGCCATCTTTGTTTTACTTCCTGATACGGAGGCGGCCATCTTTGTTTTACTTCCTGATACGGAGGCGGCCATCTTTGTTTTACTTCCTGATACGGAGGCGGCCATCTTTGTTTTACTTCCTGATACGGAGGCGGCCATCTTTGCTTTAGGGCACCACGTGACCACAATCCCTCACTTCATATAAAAACGGTAATTTGTGTGATTTTATAAACGGTAGAAAAGAACATTTCCTTCTATTTTATTTAAATACTGATAATAATTCAGTCCTGTCTGTGATTATAATGTGACATTTTAGAAAAAGGCTGCAGTACCTCACACGACCACAAATCAATCTGGGACACAGACAGAGGGGGCGTGTCTTATCCAGTTCATTTAATACATCCATGGCCGTACCTGGCGAGCTCCTGGATGAGGCCGGCGATCCTCCTCTTGTCTTCAGGACACAGGTCTTTGAGGCAGATGGGGCTTTTCTCTCTCTCCGTCTGAACAAACAGCAGAGACAGTGACACGACCATTGACATCTGCGACATCGACATGACGGCCATATTTAATTAAATATTTAAATCTAGGGCGGGGCCAGACGTGACAAAACAGAACATGAGCCGGTCCTGGGACTGTTTTAAATGTCGTTCTGGTTCTGTTTGTGTCTTTAATGCAGTCGTCTGTTCAAACTCTCTTCTCCTGATGTTTAGCCTCTGATGACTTTATTTCCCTCTTAAAGACCAGAGCGGCACAATTAAACCAAACCCACACAAAATACATTTTAATGGATGGAATTAACAAATGATAAAGACTAATCATTTCTTCCACAAAAAACAAACCGTCTTTGCTTTGACTTGAACACAAACCGCTGACGCTGCAGTTAAACCTCGACTGTCGTAAACTCTGACGTCTCACCTGTGGCAGTGGCGGTCCTGTCTGCGGCCCGTGCAGTGGCGGTCCTGTCTGCGGCCCGTGCAGTGGCGGTCCTGTCTGCGGCCCGTGCAGTGGCGGTCCTGTCTGCGGCCCGTGCAGTGGCGGTCCTGTCTGCGGCCCGTGCAGTGGCGGTCCTGTCGTCTGCGGCCTGTGCAGTGGCGGTCCTGTCGTCTGCGGCCCGTGCAGTGGCGGTCCTGTCGTCTGCGGCCCGTGCAGTGGCGGTCCTGTCGTCTGCGGCCCGTGCAGTGGCGGTCCTGTCGTCTGCGGCCCGTGCTGTGACCTGCTGACCTCTGACCTCTGCCGGGCTCTGGTGCCTCTTTTATCGAAGCTGCGAGGTCTGGACACCAGCGGAGCTCCTCGAGTCGAACCTGGAGACGACGACAGAGACTCAAGACCAGAGCGTTTAATCGATGGTTCATCTGGATAAAGGCACGTTAAGGGTTAATACTTCACCACAAACACTACAGGCATTTGTGTCCATTTTTTGTTCACTTTTCTCTCTCGTCTGGACTTTCATGTGTCCAATCTGCTCCTGATGTTTGATTCTTCCATTGAATCCACTTCATCCATAGATTTCTCTGACATTGTTTTCTTCAAATGCATTTTTAAAGATCATTAAAGTAGATCCACACAAACTGTACAATCTGGACTCAACACATTTAGACCAAACACACAAGGATTTAACTAAATGAGACGAAAACACAACTAAAAGTGAAAAAACCTCAACTGAAAACAACAAAAGCAAAACTAGAAGCGACAAAAACGTGCCTCAAAGTGAAAAAACTTGACTAAGAGCGACAAAAACACGACTAAAACTGACGTTACTAAAGTTACTAAAATCAGCTCCTGCACAAACTGTACAATCTGGGCTCAACACATTTAGACCAAACACAAGGATTTAAGATCAGAGTCTGAAACTCGTTTATTCAAAATTTGAATTTTTAGGACAATTTTGAGTCAGATCTAGTTTAAACTAAATAATAAATCCAAATCCCCTCTGTACATTTAAACCTGGTTCTGTCCATTTTTCAGATTTAAATGTCACAAATGTGTAGATTTTTGTCTGTTTTACATAAAATCTCTTATTTCTAAATGAAAACCTGACACGATGAAACGCTTGTGATACATTTTTTCTTACATTTGTGTGAATAAACTACAAGAGGAGTTTAACTTCTTCTAAATTCTAGACTTTTTCCTGTTTCACTGCAGCGTCTGGACTTAAGGAAGAGAATTGTCGGGTTCCGGGTTCGATGCTTTGCTCGTTAACCACAGTTAAAGGGCACACCAGCCCTCAGTGCACAGAGAGCAGGACACGCCTGGAGCAGAGGCTTAAACACTGACACTGGAAAACAAACTGTGATGGAGAGTAAATACAAAGACTCTGAAGTTATTATTAATGTGAGACAAAAGAGCCAGGAGCATGAGAAGGCGGCTTTGGCTCGAACAGAAGTGAACCCTGGAGCGAGTCTGAAGGGACCGTAAACACAAACCCAACCCGAGGACATGAACATTACACTTTATTATAGTTTATCCACCTCTTAAACTGCAGCGTTAGACCCACATTTGACCACAGAACGTGATTATTAAAGAAAAACAGCAGAAAAGAACAGATCATTTTTGATTTTCCTCCATTCTACACTTTATTGATAACTTTTCTCTCTAGAAGCTTCATTCACAATAGTTTGTAATTTATTTGGTTAAAAAAATGTTTAAGTTTCAATCTACAACAATAATAATCTCTGACTAAAGATGACTAAAATAATCATTAGTTTCGGCCTCAGTTAAAAAGTGTCTTTAAATATTGCAATAACATGGACATCGCAGCTCGTAATCTGAAGTCGAATCGCAAATACTTTTCAATACAGACCCTGACTGGAGCAAAATGAAGTTAAATGTTTG
Source organism: Rhinogobius similis (assembly GCA_019453435.1). Taxonomy (NCBI): domain Eukaryota; kingdom Metazoa; phylum Chordata; class Actinopteri; order Gobiiformes; family Gobiidae; genus Rhinogobius; species Rhinogobius similis. Next base: position 30,357,366 of record CM033623.1, on the reverse strand, counting down.
AATGATTGTCTCACATTAGATCTAATTCTCCTGGTTTGAAGTGTTTGTGTCGGAAAAAAGCAACACATTTGAATTTCCAGAGTAAAAGGTCAGTTAGTTTGCTTTTCTGTAACAAACGATGGACAAAATACAGTTTTTTTGCCTTAAAATTGTATTTGAGCTTCAAAAGAATCTAATTTATGGAACAGTGTCTAATATATCTCTAGATAAAATGAAAAATGATTGTGGGCTCAACATTTCTGAGTATTTTCCAGTAAAACCCATAAATCTGGATTGTTCTTCATCAAAAATGCAAAGAGTTGATGATAATTTGCTCAAACATGATGTAAACACAATAATAAATGTGTTTAAGCCTCTGGTGTCGCTCACGTGTGTCTGAGGCTCAGTTTGTCACATTCTGAGCTTCATCCCAGTTTGAATCACATCATGTTCAGCTCAAACTTTTGCCTCGTTCTGGGTTTAGAATGTTTAACAGTGTTTTTGTTCCAGACCTTTAAAGGGCCCATTGTGCAGCCCTGAATAGAACACACGCAGGTCACTTCCTGATTTTAAGCACGTACTTTACTTTCTTTGCTTTTTTCCACAAACTGATGTAAAACTATGATAAATATTCACCTCATGTTCTTTTCCACCGAATGAAACGTCGTGAAAAACATGAAAACGTGCATTTTTTCTTTCCGTTTGTGATGTCACTGCGCTGCTGGTTAAGTTTGACGGCTAGTATTATCCACATTTCTGCTAAATGGACACAATTTAAGGGTTTAAACCTTTAGTTGAACACAGTCTTTCTTGAAATAATAAAATAACATTGTGAGGAATGTTGTTGTTACTGGACATTTACAAAAGTTGAGTAAAAGTTATAAAATGAGTGTCGCTTACCAGAAACAAAGGCCAGAGGCTGCTCTTCGTCCGACACTAAATAAAAATAAAACATAACACACAAAACACAAAGTCAATGATGAGAAATGATCATTAACACTGAAGCTAACAAGTGTCCACACCGACTTAACGCCCTCAAACATCTCTAAAACGTTTATTTCCCCAAACAAACTGAAGCGGATCTGATTAACGACATGTTCCGGTGTGAGTTGTGCGTTTACTGAAGCGGAATTCACCGTCATTCATCCAAAATATCCCACTTTTCTGCGGATTCGCTGCTGTCGCCGCCATTTGGAATCAACCGCCGCCGCGCCCGGAGCGTCGCTACGGAGACGTAACCCCGCCTCTTTCACGAAACGCGCGCACCGATTGGCCGAGACGCTGGAAAACGGCTCGCTCATTGGCCGACGCTCCCGTGTGTCATCGCTGCACTTCCGGTGTTTCTATGCGGCGGAAGCGGGACGTCAGTGTCGGAGAAACCGCAATATCTTTAACAAATTCACGAAAATGGACGAAGTAAAGGATGATTTGGGGTCCAGGGGCGTCGCGGAAAGGCTCACCCTCGGGATTATTCGGATTCTCGGTGCGTGTGGAGCGGTTTGGCGGCGGGGCTCTTGTCTTAATACTGAGTGGTTGTGTGTTTTGGCAGAGAACATGCCCGGCGTGGCGGATGTGCGCTTCGCAGAGAGAGAACCTGCGGAGAAGAGGAGCCTGCTGTCCTGGGAGCAAGTGAGGCTCGTGTCACGTGTCAGGTCGTGTTTATGATGTTCAAAAAGGGCGGAGCGATGTGGCCGGACAGTTTATCACGATATAAACGAGAAAACGTGCGATAACGGTATAAACTGCAGCTTCTCCAAAACTCTGCAGCTCCATCATCACCAGGATGTCCTCCCACCGTCACATCACCCCCGTCCTCCCACCGTCACATCACCCCCGTCCTCCCCCGTCCTCCCCCGTCCTCCCACCGTCACATCACCCCCGTCCTCCCCCGTCCCCCGTCCTCCCCTGTCCTCCCACCGTCACATCACCCCCGTCCTCCCCCGTCCTCCCCTGTCCTCCCACCGTCACACACCGTCCTCCCCTGCCTCCCCTCGTCCCTCCCTGTCCTCTCCCACCGTCCACATCACCCCTGTCCTCCCCTCGTCCTCACCCCCCTCTCCTCCCACCGCCACGTCACCCCCGCCCTCCCCTCTCCCTCCTGTCCCTCCCACCGTCACATCACCCCTGTCCTCCCCCGTCCTCCCCTGTCCTCCCACCGTCACATCACCCCCGTCCTCCCCGTCCTCCCCGTCCTCCCTGTCCTCCCACCGTCACATCACCCCTGTCCTCCCCCGTCCTCCCACCGTCACATCACCCCTGTCCTCCCCCGTCCTCCCCTGTCCTCCCCCGTCCTCCCACCGTCACATCACCCCTGTCCTCCCCTGTCCTCCCCTGTCCTCCCCGTCCTCACCCGTCCTCCCCTGTCCTCCCCGTCCTCCCCCGTCCTCCAACACCTTCACTGGCTCCCCATAAAACAACGGACTCACTTCAAAATTCTCCTCCATCTCTGACCTCCTCCACATCTCTGACCTCCTCCACATCTCTGACCTCCTCCGTACATCTCTGACCTCCTCTGTACATCTCTGACCTCCTCCGTACATCTCTGACCTCCTCCGTACATCTCTGACCTCCTCCGTACATCTCTGACCTCCTCTGTACATCTCTAACCTCCTCCGTACATCTCTGACCTCCTCCACATCTCTGACCTCCTCCACATCTCTGACCTCCTCCTCTGTACATCTCTGACCTCCTCCTCCACATCTCTGACCTCCTCCACATCTCTGACCTCCTCCTCTGTACATCTCTGACCTCCTCCACATCTCTGACCTCCTCCACATCTCTGACCTCCTCCTCTGTACATCTCTGACCTCCTCCACATCTCTGACCTCCTCCACATCTCTGACCTCCTCCTCTGTACATCTCTGACCTCCTCTGTACATCTCTGACCTCCTCCGTACATCTCTGACCTCCTCCACATCTCTGACCTCCTCCGTACATCTCTGACCTCCTCCTCCACATCTCTGACCTCCTCCACATCTCTGACCTCCTCTGTACATCTCTGACCTCCTCCGTACATCTCTGACCTCCTCCACATCTCTGACCTCCTCCACATCTCTGACCTCCTCCGTACATCTCTGACCTCCTCCTCCACATCTCTGACCTCCTCCACATCTCTGACCTCCTCCACATCTCTGACCTCCTCCACATCTCTGACCTCCTCCTCCGTACATCTCTGACCTCCTCCGTACATCTCTGACCTCCTCCACATCTCTGACCTCCTCCGTACATCTCTGACCTCCTCTGTACATCTCTGACCTCCTCCGTACATCCCTGACCTCCTCCACATCTCTGACCTCCTCCTCCACATCTCTGACCTCCTCCTCCACATCTCTGACCTCCTCCTCCACATCTCTGACCTCCTCCACATCTCTGACCTCCTCCACATCTCTGACCTCCTCCACATCTCTGACCTCCTCCTCCGTACATCTCTGACCTCCTCCACATCTCTGACCTCCTCCACATCTCTGACCTCCTCCACATCTCTGACCTCCTCCACATCTCTGACCTCCTCCGTCCATCTCTGACCTCCTCCACATCTCTGACCTCCTCCTCCACATCTCTGACCTCCTCCACATCTCTGACCTCCTCCACATCTCTGACCTCCTCCACATCTCTGACCTCCTCTGTACATCTCTGACCTCCTCCACATCTCTGACCTCCTCCTCCACATCTCTGACCTCCTCCACATCTCTGACCTCCTCCACATCTCTGACCTCCTCCTCCACATCTCTGACCTCCTCCTCACATCTCTGACCTCCTCCACATCTCTGACCTCCTCCACATCTCCTCCTCCACATCTCTGACCTCCTCCACATCTCTGACCTCCTCCACATCTCTGACCTCCTCCACATCTCTGACCTCCTCCGTACATCTCTGACCTCCTCCACATCTCTGACCTCCTCCGTACATCTCTGACCTCCTCCACATCTCTGACCTCCTCCTCCACATCTCTGACCTCCTCCGTACATCTCTGACCTCCTCCACATCTCTGACCTCCTCCTCCACATCTCTGACCTCTTCCACATCTCTGACCTCCTCCACATCTCTGACCTCCTCTGTACATCTCTGACCTCCTCCACATCTCTGACCTCCTCCTCCACATCTCTGACCTCCTCCGTACATCTCTGACCTCCTCCACATCTCTGACCTCCTCCTCCACATCTCTGACCTCCTCCACATCTCTGACCTCCTCCACATCTCTGACCTCCTCCACATCTCTGACCTCCTCCTACATCTCTGACCTCCTCCGTACATCTCTGACCTCCTCCACATCTCTGACCTCCTCTGTACATCTCTGACCTCCTCCTCCACATCTCTGACCTCCTCCGTACATCTCTGACCTCCTCCGTACATCTCTGACCTCCTCCACATCTCTGACCTCCTCCTCTGTACATCTCTGACCTCCTCCGTACATCTCTGACCTCCTCCTCCACATCTCTGACCTCCTCCACATCTCTGACCTCTTCCACATCTCTGACCTCTTCCACATCTCTGACCTCCTCCACATCTCTGACCTCCTCCGTACATCTCTGACCTCCTCCACATCTCTGACCTCCTCCTCTGTACATCTCTGACCTCCTCCGTACATCTCTGACCTCCTCCACATCTCTGACCTCCTCCTCTGTACATCTCTGACCTCCTCCGTACATCTCTGACCTCCTCCACATCTCTGACCTCCTCCACATCTCTGACCTCCTCCTCTGTACATCTCTGACCTCCTCCGTACATCTCTGACCTCCTCCACATCTCTGACCTCCTCCACATCTCTGACCTCCTCCTCCACATCTCTGACCTCCTCCACATCTCTGACCTCCTCCACATCTCTGACCTCCTCCGTACATCTCTGACCTCCTCCGTACATCTCTGACCTCCTCCACATCTCTGACCTCCTCCACATCTCTGACCTCCTCCTCCACATCTCTGACCTCCTCCACATCTCTGACCTCCTCCACATCTCTGACCTCCTCCGTACATCTCTGACCTCCTCCTCTGTACATCTCTGACCTCCTCTGTACATCTCTGACCTCCTCCACATCTCTGACCTCCCTCCATTACATCTCTGACCTCCTCCGTACATCTCTGACCTCCTCTGTACATCTCTGACCTCCTCTGTACATCTCTGACCTCCTCTGTACATCTCTGACCTCCTCCACATCTCTGACCTCCTCCGTACATCTCTGACCTCCTCCACATCTCTGACCTCCTCCACATCTCTGACCTCCTCCTTACCTCTGTGACCTCCTCATTATATCTCTGACCTCCTCTCTACATCTCTGACCTCCTCCACATCTCTGACCTCCTCCACATCTCTGACCTCCTCCACATCTCTGACCTCCTCCGTACATCTCTGACCTCCTCCACATCTCTGACCACCTCCTCCGTACATCTCTGACCTCCTCCACACATCTCTGACCTCCTCCACATCTCTGACCTCCTCCGTACATCTCTGACCTCCTCCGTACATCTCTGACCTCCTCCACATCTCTGACCACCTCCTCCGTACATCTCTGACCTCCTCCACACATCTCTGACCTCCTCCACACATCTCTGACCTCCTCCTCCGTACATCTCTGACCTCCTCCGTACATCTCTGACCTCCTCCGTACATCTCTGACCTCCTCCACATCTCCACTCCCTCCGCTCCTCCTCCTCCTCTCTCCTCCTCTCTCCTCCTACTCTCTCCTCCTCTCTGCTCCTCTCTCCTCCTCTCTCCTCCTCCTCTCTCCTCCTCTCTGCTCCTCAGCTCTGGAGTTCTCAGCTTAAAAGCTTAAAAGTGACAAAAACACAATTAAAACCTGACTATAAGTGACAATAATGTGACTAAAGCGACCAAAACCAACTAAAGGCGACAAAAAAGTGAGTAAAAGTGATAGAAACACGACTAAAACGTCAAAATCGCAACTAAATGCGACAAAAACAGGACAAAAAAGTGACTAAAAGCGACAAAAATGTGAATAAAAGCAACAAACACGGCTAAAAACGGCATAAAAGTGACAAAAACTTGACTAAAAGCGACAAAAACGTAACTATAAGCAGCAAAACTCAACAAAAAGCGATAAAAACGTCACTAAAAGTTATTAAAAAAACGCAACAAAGTGACAAAAACGTGACTAAAAGTGACAAAAACTTAACTATAAGCAGCAAAACTCAACAAAAAGCAATAAAAACATGACTAAAAGTGATAAAAAACGCAAATAAGTGACAAAAATGCAACTAAAATAGACAAAGATTTGAACAAAAGCGACAAAAACGCAACTAAAAACAACAAAAAGCAATAAAAACGCGACTAAAAGTGATAAAAACTCAAAAACTAAGTGACAAAAACGCAACTAAAATCGACAAAAATATAAATAAAAGTGACAAAAACGCGACTAAAAACAAGAAAAACTCAACAAAAATCAATAAAAACGTGACTAAAAGTGATTTAAAAAAACGCAACTAAGTGACAAAAATGTGACAAAAATCGACAAATTCGGGTAAATGCGACAAAAACGGAACTAAAGGCGACAGACTCCAAAGAACATTTTCTTCAAATGCATTTTTAAAGATCATTAAAGTAGATCCACACAAACTGTACAATCTGGACTCAACACATTTAGACCAAACAAGGATTTAAGATCAGACTCTGACACATTTATGGAAGTTTGAAGGAGAAAAAATGAGGCCAAATTTGAATTTTTAGGACAAATTTCATTCAAATCTAGTTAAAATAACTAAATAAATCCAAATCCTCTGTACATTTTTATAACTAAAATGTGACAAAATGAACAAGAAATTTAAACCTGGTTCTGTCCATTTCTTCAAAGATTGTGGCTTTTTTATTCTAAAATCTTTTTCTTTTTTGTCAGTTAATCTTTGTAAATATGTTATGGTTTGCTTCTGATTTTCAGGCGTCTTTTTCTTTTCCAGAAAAACGCTTGTATTTTACCTGAAGATCTGCGCGACTTCTACCTCACGACGGACGGCTTCGCCCTGAACTGGAACGTCAAACTGGACAGTGAGTCGCCTTCATTAGAGCGAGTCTAAAGACGGCGCTTCTGTCGCTTGGATTTGGAGTCAAATGGAATGGGTTCTGTTTTCTGAGCTGTTTAAACATGAGGAAAAAGAGTTTAAACATGAGGAAAAAGAGTTTAAACATGAGGAAAAAGAGTTTAAACATGAGGAAAAAGAGTTTAAACATGAGGAAAAAGAGTTTAAACATGAGGAAAAAGAGTTTAAACATGAGGAAAAAGAGTTTAAACATGAGGAAAAAGAGTTTAAACATGAGGAACAAGAGCTTAAACATGAGGAAGAAGAGTTTAAACGTGAGGAAAGAGAGATTAAACATGAGGAAAAGGAGTTTAAACATGAGGAAAGAGAGTTTAAACATGAGGAAAGAGAGATTAAACATGAGGAAAAGGAGTTTAAACATGAGGAAAGAGAGTTTAAACATGAGGAAAGAGAGATTAAACATGAGGAAAAGGAGTTTAAACATGAGGAAAGAGAGATTAAACATGAGGAAAAGGAGTTTAAACATGAGGAAAGAGAGTTTAAACATGAGGAAAAAGAGTTTAAACATGAGTGAAAGGAGTTTAAACATGAGGAAAAAGAGTTTAAACATGAGGAAAAAGAGTTTAAACATGAGGAAAAAGAGTTTAAACATGAGGAAAAAGAGTTTAAACATGAGGAAAAAGAGTTTAAACATGAGGAAAAAGAGTTTAAACATGAGGAAAAAGAGTTTAAACATGAGGAACAAGAGTTTAAACATGAGGAACAAGAGTTTAAACATGAGGAACAGGAGTTTAAACATGAGGAACAGGAGTTTAAACATGAGGAACAGGAGTTTAAACATGAGGAACAGGAGTTTAAACATGAGGAACAGGAGTTTAAACATGAGGGAAAGGAGTTTAAACATGAGGGAAAGGAGTTTAAACATGAGGGAAAGGAGTTTAAACATGAGGAACAGGAGTTTAAACATGAGGAACAGGAGTTTAAACATGAGGAACAGGAGTTTAAACATGAGGAACAGGAGTTTAAACATGAGGGAAAGGAGTTTAAACATGAGGGAAAGGAGTTTAAACATGAGGGAAAGGAGTTTAAACATGAGGGAAAGGAGTTTAAACATGAGGGAAAGGAGTTTAAACATGAGGGAAAGGAGTTTAAACATGAGGAAAGAGAGATTAAACATGAGGAAAAAGTGGAGAAAAACATGACATAAAACGCAACAAAATGCAATGAATCACAATCAAGACGAGACCAACACAAGAGCGTCCCTCTGTGTCTCAGATGAGAGCGTCCCTCTGTGTCTCAGATGAGAGCGTCCCTCTGTGTTTCAGATGAGAGCGTCCCTCTGTGTTTCAGATGAGAGCGTCCCTCTGTGTCTCAGATGAGAGCGTCCCTCTGTGTTTGTCTCAGATGAGAGCGTCCCTCTGTGTCTCAGATGAGAGCGTCCCTCTGTGTCTCAGATGAGAGCGTCCCTCTGTGTCTCAGATGAGAGCGTCCCTCTGGGTTTGTCTCAGATGAGAGCGTCCCTCTGTGTCTCAGATGAGAGCGTCCCTCTGTGTCTCAGATGAGAGCGTCCCTCTGTGTTTCAGATGAGAGCGTCCCTCTGTGTCTCAGATGAGAGCGTCCCTCTGTGTCTCAGATGAGAGCGTCCCTCTGTGTCTCAGATGAGAGCGTCCCTCTGTGTCTCAGATGAGAGCGTCCCTCTGTGTCTCAGATGAGAGCGTCCCTCTGTGTCTCAGATGAGAGCGTCCCTCTGTGTTTGTCTCAGATGAGAGCGTCCCTCTGTGTCTCCGATGAGAGCGTCCCTCTGTGTTTCAGATGAGAGCGTCCCTCTGTGTTTCAGATGAGAGCGTCCCTCTGTGTCTCAGATGAGCGTCCCTCTGTGTCTCAGATGAGAGCGTCCCTCTGTGTCTCAGATGAGAGCGTCCCTCTGTGTCTCAGATGAGAGCGTCCTCTGTGTCTCAGATGAGAGCGTCCCTCTGTGTTTCAGATGAGGGGCGCCCCTCTGTGTTTCAGATGAGAGCGTCCCTCTGTGTCTCAGATGAGAGCGTCCCTCTGTGTCTCAGATGAGAGCGTCCCTCTGTGTCTCAGATGAGAGCGTCCCTCTGTGTCTCAGATGAGAGCGTCCCTCTGTGTCTCAGATGAGAGCGTCCCTCTGTGTCTCAGATGAGAGCGTCCCTCTGTGTTTCAGATGAGAGCGTCCTCTGTGTCTCAGATGAGAGCGTCCCTCTGTGTCTCAGATGAGAGCGTCCCTCTGTGTATCAGATGAGAGCGTCCCTCTGTGTTTCAGATGAGAGCGTCCCTCTGTGTCTCCGATGAGAGCGTCCCTCTGTGTCTCAGATGAGAGCGTCCCTCTGTGTCTCAGATGAGAGCGTCCCTCTGTGTCTCAGATGAGAGCGTCCCTCTGTGTCTCAGATGAGAGCGTCCCTCTGTGTCTCAGATGAGGCGTCCCTCTGTGTCTCAGATGAGAGCGTCCCTCTGTGTGTCAGATGAGAGCGTCCCTCTGTGTCTCAGATGAGAGCGTCCCTCTGTGTCTCAGATGAGAGCGTCCCTCTGTGTCTCAGATGAGAGCGTCCCTCTGTGTTTCAGATGAGAGCGTCCCTCTGTGTATCAGATGAGAAGCGTCCCTCTGTGTTTCAGATGAGAGCGTCCTCTGTGTCTCAGATGAGAGCGTCCCTCTGTGTCTCAGATGAGAGCGTCCCTCTGTGTCTCAGATGAGAGCGTCCCTCTGTGTTTGTCTCAGATGAGAGCGTCCCTCTGTGTCTCCGATGAGAGCGTCCCTCTGTGTTTCAGATGAGAGCGTCCCTCTGTGTTTCAGATGAGAGCGTCCCTCTGTGTCTCAGATGAGAGCGTCCCTCTGTGTCTCAGATGAGAGCGTCCCTCTGTGTCTCAGATGAGAGCGTCCCTCTGTGTCTCAGATGAGAGCGTCCCTCTGTGTCTCAGATGAGAGCGTCCCTCTGTGTTTCAGATGAGGGCGTCCCTCTGTGTTTCAGATGAGAGCGTCCCTCTGTGTCTCAGATGAGAGCGTCCCTCTGTGTCTCAGATGAGAGCGTCCCTCTGTGTCTCAGATGAGAGCGTCCCTCTGTGTCTCAGATGAGAGCGTCCCTCTGTGTCTCAGATGAGAGCGTCCCTCTGTGTCTCAGATGAGAGCGTCCCTCTGTGTTTCAGATGAGAGCGTCCCTCTGTGTCTCAGATGAGAGCGTCCCTCTGTGTCTCAGATGAGAGCGTCCCTCTGTGTCTCAGATGAGAGCGTCCCTCTGTGTATCAGATGAGAGCGACCACTGTGTTTCAGATGAGAGCGTCCCTCTGTGTCTCAGATGAGAGCGTCCCTCTGTGTCTCAGATGAGAGCGTCCCTCTGTGTCTCAGATGAGAGCGTCCCTCTGTGTTTCAGATGAGAGCGTCCCTCTGTGTCTCCGATGAGAGCGTCCCTCTGTGTCTCAGATGAGAGCGTCCCTCTGTGTCTCAGATGAGAGCGTCCCTCTGTGTCTCAGATGAGAGCGTCCCTCTGTGTCTCAGATGAGAGCGTCCCTCTGTGTCTCAGATGAGAGCGTCCCTCTGTGTTTCAGATGAGAGCGTCCCTCTGGGTTGTATGAAGCTGAACAGCGTGTCTCGTCTCTGTGCTCTGGTGCAGCCGGTGTCTCTGTTCTCACTTCCAAACGCTCCGTCTCTCAGCGACTTGGACTGGGACGACAAAGAGCCAGGTCTGTGTGTGTCAGGTGCCCTCCCTGTGTGTGTCAGGTGCCCTCCCTGTGTGTGTCAGGTGCCCTCCCTGTGTGTGTCAGGTGCCCTCCCTGTGTGTGTCAGGTGCCCTCCCTGTGTGTGTCAGGTGCCCTCCCCGTGTGTCAGGTGCCCTCCCCGTGTGTCAGGTGCCCTCCCTGTGTGTGTCAGGTGCCCTCTCTGTGTGTCAGGTGCCCTCTCTGTGTGTCAGGTGCCCTCCCCGTGTGTCAGGTGCCCTCTCTGTGTGTGTCAGGTGCCCTCCCTGTGTGTGTCAGGTGCCCTCCCTGTGTGTGTCAGGTGCCCTCCCCGTGTGTCAGGTGCCCTCCCCGTGTGTCAGGTGCCTCCCCGTGTGTCAGGTGCCTCCCTGTGTGTCAGGTGCCCTCCCTGTGTGTGTCAGGTGCCCTCCCCGTGTGTCAGGTGCCCTCCCCGTGTGTCAGGTGCCCTCCCCGTGTGTCAGGTGCCCTCTCTGTGTGTGTCAGGTGCCCTCCCTGTGTGTGTCAGGTGCCCTCCCTGTGTGTGTCAGGTGCCCTCCCCGTGTGTCAGGTGCCCTCCCCGTGTGTCAGGTGCCTCCCTGTGTGTCAGGTGCCCTCCCCGTGTGTCAGGTGCCCTCCCTGTGTGTCAGGTGCCCTCCCCGTGTGTCAGGTGCCTCCCTGTGTGTCAGGTGCCCTCCCTGTGTGTGTCAGGTGCCCTCCCCGTGTGTCAGGTGCCCTCCCCGTGTGTCAGGTGCCCTCCCCGTGTGTCAGGTGCCCTCTCTGTGTGTGTCAGGTGCCCTCCCTGTGTGTGTCAGGTGCCCTCCCTGTGTGTGTCAGGTGCCTCCCTGTGTGTGTCAGGTGCCCTCCCTGTGTGTGTCAGGTGCCCTCTCTGTGTGTCAGGTGCCCTCCCCGTGTGTCAGGTGCCCTCCCCGTGTGTCAGGTGCCCTCCTGGCGCCTGTCCTTCTGTTTAACTCCTCTTTCTGTGCAGGTGCGGCCCTGTCTCCGGCTCCTCCACACTTTGACTCTCGGAGTCGTATTTTTGAGCTCGATTCTTGTGGAGGAAACGGAAAAGTGTGTCTGGTTTACAAGAACTGCACCCCAGGTGAACCAGGCTCGTTAACGCTGCAATTACATATGCAACAATTACATATGCAACAATTACATATGCAACAATTACATATGCAACAATTAAATATGCAACAATTACATATGCAACAATTAAATATGCAACAATTAAATATGCAACAATTAAATATGCAACAATTAAATATGCAACAATTACATATGCAACAATTAAATATGCAACAATTAAATATGCAACAATTACATATGCAACAATTACATATGCAACAATTAAATATGCAACAATTAAATATGCAACAATTACATATGCAACAATTAAATATGCAACAATTAAATATGCAACAATTAAATATGCAACAATTACATATGCAACAATTAAATATGCAACAATTAAATATGCAACAATTACATATGCAACAATTACATATGCAACAATTAAATATGCAACAATTAAATATGCAACAATTACATATGCAACAATTAAATATGCAACAATTACATATGCAACAGGACCGATGTGTAAGAGCGGCGAGCTCTGGTTCTGGTTCTGGTCTCTGGTTCTAGTTCTGGTTCTGGTTCTGGGGCCGGTCTCTGGTTCTGGTTCTGGGGCCGGTCTCTGGTCTCTGGTTCTGGTTCTGGTTCTGGGGTCGGTCTCTGGTTCTGGTTCCGGTCTCTGGGTCTGGTTCTGGTTCTGGTCCCGGGGCTCACGTGTCCTTGTGTTCCAGGCGTCGTGGCCCAGAGCGGTGAGGTCTGGTTCTTGGACCGGTCCCTGGGCTGGCACTTCCTCACCTCGTCCTTCACCTCGTATTTCAGACTCATGATCACACACCTGGGCCTCCCCGAGTGGCAGAGCACCTTCACCCCCCACGGGCCCTCGCCCCCGGCCAAGGTACGGCCCTGGGGTAGGCCTGGTTTAGTCCTGGTTTAGTCCTGGTTTAGTCCTGGTTTAGTCCTGGTTTAGTCCTGGTTTAGTCCTGGTTTAGACCTGGTTTAGTCCTGGTTTAGGCCTGGTTTAGACCTGGTTTAGTCCTGGTTTAGACCTGGTTTAGACCTGGTTTAGACCTGGTTTAGTCCTGGTTTAGTCCTGGTTTAGACCTGGTTTAGTCCTGGTTTAGACCTGGTTTAGTCCTGGTTTAGACCTGGTTTAGTCCTGGTTTAGACCTGGTTTAGAGGCATAATTGTGAGTCTAAACCAGGACTAAACCAGGACTAAACAGAGACTAAACCAGGACTAAAGCTCAGGACTAAACAGGACTAAACCAGGACTAAACGAGGACTAGCAGGACAAACAGGTCTAAACCAGGACTAAACCAGGACTAAACCAGGACTAAACCAGGACTAAACCAGGACTAAACCAGGACTAAACCAGGTCTAAAGTGCGTTGCTCTGTCTCTCCAGCAGTGGGCGTCGTTGTACCAGCCTCTGACCTTCGCCGACCCTCAGGAGCCCCCCTCGGACCCCCACCTGAACCGCCTGGACCCGAGCCGCGCCTTCAGGACCAAAACCAAGACCCCGCCCAAGAAGAAGCCCTCGACCCAGAGCGGGACGGCGGGAACGGGACGGGCCGGGGCCGGGAGGGGGTCCAGGAGGTGACTGAGAGGAGGGTCCAGGAGGAGACTGAGAGGAGGGTCCAGGAGGTGAGGAGAGGAGGGAGAGGAGGTGAGGAGAGGAGGGAGAGGAGGAGACTGAGAGGAGGGAGAGGAGGGAGAGGAGGAGGAGGAGAGGAGAGGAGGGAAGGAGACTTAGAGAGGGGAGGAGAGAGGGGAGTGAGAGGAGGAGACTGAGGAGGAGACTGAGAGGAGGAGCCAGAGGAGGAGACTGAGAGGAGGAGACTGAGAGGAGGGAGAGGAGGAGCCAGAGGAGGGAGAGGAGGAGACTGGGAGGAGACTGAGAGGAGGGAGAGGAGGGAGAGGAGGAGACTGAGAGGAGGGAGAGGAGGAGACTGAGAGGAGGGAGAGGAGGAGCCAGAGGAGGAGACTGAGAGGAGGAGACTGAGAGGAGGGAGAGGAGGGAGAGGAGGAGACTGAGAGGAGGGAGAGGAGGAGCCAGAGGAGGAGACTGAGAGGAGGGAGAGGAGGAGACTGAGAGGAGGGTCCAGGAGGTGAGGAGAGGAGGAGACTGAGAGGAGGAAGAGGAGGGAGAGGAGGAGAGTCCAGAGCTGCTCCAGTGTCCCACCACAGGACACAGGCTCCTCCTGGAGGCTCCTCCTCCTGGAGGCTCCTCCTGGAGGCTCCTCCTCCTGGAGGCTCCTCCTGGAGGCTCCTCCTCCTGGAGGCTCCTCCTCCTGGAGGCTCCTCTGTCGGTGGGTTCTCCTCGGCCCCTGGAGCAGACCTCCCTGAGGAGGAGTTTGACTGGAGCCACAAACAAAGCGTTAAATCCACACAGCGTGTTTTTTTGTTTTTTTTTGTGGTTTTTTTTTGTTTTTATCGGGGGTTTATTTGATTAATAAAGACACTTTATAAGTTAAATGGGGCAGACATTATACAGATCTATTGTATTTTATTTTTTATTTTATATTTATCTTATTTTGTTTATAATACTTACTGTCTCTACTGGTCGGTTGCACATGTAACAAAAGGAATTTCCCCTGAGGATGAATAAAAGTCATTCTGACTCTGATTCTGTTTTTTTGAAGCTGATCGTTTGAGTTTCGTCTCAAGAACAGATTAAACGTCTGACAGAAGGAAATAAACATCAGCGATGACACCGTTTGTGTTTCTGTTTCTGTTCGTTCTGAATAGATTTCAAATGTATAAACAACAGTGTGAGGTTTAAAGGACTCTGCACTGACTCTTTGTCCCTCTGACCGTGGAGTCTCTGGTTCAGTCTCTGTTTTCATCACGTGTCCCTCGTCACAAACACGTCCTGTTGAACTCCCTCCATCCGTGACCTTTGTCCAGGTCAAACACATTCATGAGACTCTTCTGTTTGAATCGTCTCAGACACAAACGGCTCACGTTTGTGCCGCTCTGCAGCCAGCAGAGGGCGCCTGAACTCAGACACAGAGGGTCCTTTTGGTTTTACAAACTGTTTATTTTAAACTTGAGACGTCAAACCCGAGGCCCTCGAGCAGGTTTAAAGTCGTTTAATGTTTGGATCAAAGACAAACAGGAGGCAGTGAGCGTTAAAGGTTTTTATTTTTGTTCAAACGATACAGTTTTCTTTTTCTACAATAATTCTCACTAAAAAAGCTGCCACTATTAAAGTGTTAATACTGCTGTGTCCGACCTGATCTCATGAAATAACTGTTTAAGACTTTAATTCTACTGTAATTAACACCACAGCTGTTTACAGCGTCGTAAAAGTAAGTCATGTTCAAACCTGAGGAGCGGCACGTCTGTTATAACCGTGTTATTACAGCGAAGAACATGAAAGGGTTAAAGACGTATTAAAGAATTAACTCTAACTTTAACTCTTCAAGTGTCGCACAAAACCTGTAAATGTGAGATTCACTCGTTTATGTCTTTAGCTCCTTTTCATGAGTTTAATCATCAACGACGTGTTTGATATTTTTGCAAATCTCTAAAACAAATGGAATATTTAACCTCATGTGGCCCACATTAGAGTGAGGCTCGTGGCCCACATTAGAGTGAGGCTCGTGGCCCACATTAGAGTCTTTGAAGAAGAAGAAGCTCCACAAGCCGAGCCTTCAGCTTGTGCTTCTCAAAGTGTGGTTCTGGGCCGTTTGGGTCACACTGGGCCGTTGAGCTTGTCCTCGTCTCTGGACAGATCCTCCGTCTCACCAGCAGAGGGCGCACGCAGCGGCGGGTGGTGCAGCTGAACCAGGAGTTTGTAGAGTCCGGACCCCAGCACCGCCCCGACACAGGGCGCCACCAGCGGGACCCACCACCAGCCGCCGCCCGCCCTGAGACACAAGGGTTAAACCTGCTTAGCAAAACGTTAGCATAGCATGTTAGCAAAGCACGTTAGCATCAGCGGTTTCCTGTTTCTCTGATGTTTCCGGCTCATAATCGTCACATGATCCAGACGTGACACAAAGTGGCTCAAACAGAAAAACACAAACAGGAAGTAGTTTCCTGTTCACTTTAGCGTTAGCCACGTCTCATTGACACAAACTGGGTATTAAATGTCTTTTTGTGAATCGTTGACATCGACCTCAAGATTAAAAACTATCACACAGTTGTGTTTGTGTCACTTTTATTCGTGTTTGTGTTGCTTTTAGTTGCTCTTTTGTCGCTTTAGGTCATGTTTTGTCGCTTTTCGTCGTGTTTTTGTCACTTTAGGTCATGTTTTGTCGCTTTAGGTCATGTTTTGTCCCTTTAGGTCATGTTTTGTCGCTTTAGGTCATGTTTTGTCACTTTAGGTCATGTTTTGTCGCTTTAGGTCATGTTTTGTCACTTTAGGTCATGTTTTGTCCCTTTAGGTCATGTTTTGTCCCTTTGGGTCATGTTTTGTCGCTTTGGGTCATGTTTTGTCGCTTTAGGTCATGTTTTGTCACTTTAGGTCATGTTTTGTCCCTTTAGGTCATGTTTTGTCGCTTTTTGTCGTGTTTTTGTCGCTTTAGGTCATGTTTTGTCGCTTTGGGTCATGTTTTGTCCCTTTGGGTCATGTTTTGTCCCTTTGGGTCATGTTTTGTCCCTTTGGGTCATGTTTTGTCCCTTTGGGTCATGTTTTGTCGCTTTGGGTCATGTTTTGTCGCTTTAGGTCATGTTTTGTCCCTTTAGGTCATGTTTTGTCCCTTTAGGTCATGTTTTGTCGCTTTAGGTCATGTTTTGTCCCTTTAGGTCATGTTTTGTCGCTTTAGGTCATGTTTTGTCCCTTTAGGTCATGTTTTGTCCCTTTAGGTCATGTTTTGTCCCTTTGGGTCATGTTTTGTCCCTTTGGGTCATGTTTTGTCACTTTTCGTCGTGTTTTTGTCACTTTTCGTCGTGTTTTTGTCACTTTAGGTCATGTTTTGTCGCTTTAGGTCATGTTTTGTCACTTTAGGTCATGTTTTGTCGCTTTAGGTCATGTTTTGTCACTTTAGGTCATGTTTTGTCACTTTAGGTCATGTTTTGTCGCTTTTCGTCGTGTTTTTGTCACTTTAGGTCATGTTTTGTCGCTTTTCGTCGTGTTTTTGTCGCTTTTCGTCGTGTTTTTGTCACTTTAGGTCATGTTTTGTCGCTTTAGGTCACGTTTTGTCGCTTTAGGTCACGTTTTGTCACTTTAGGTCATGTTTTGTCACTTTAGGTCACGTTTTGTATCTTTAGATCATGTTTTGGGTCATGTTTTGTCGCTTTGGGTCATGTTTTGTCACTTTTGTCGTGTTTTTGTCACTTTAGGTCATGTTTTGTCGCTTTAGGTCATGTTTTGTCGCTTTAGGTCATGTTTTGTCACTTTAGGTCATGTTTTGTCACTTTAGGTCATGTTTTGTCACTTTAGGTCATGTTTTGTTGCTTTTCGTCGTGTTTTTGTCACTTTAGGTCATGTTTTGTCGCTTTTCGTCGTGTTTTTGTCGCTTTTCGTCATGTTTTGTCCCTTTAGGTCATGTTTTGTCCCTTTAGGTCACGTTTTGTCGCTTTAGGTCACGTTTTGTCGCTTTAGGTCAAGTTTTGTCACTTTAGGTCACGTTTTGTCACATTAGGTCACGTTTTGTCACTTTAGGTCACGTTTGTCCCTTTAGGTCATGTTTTGTCGCTTTTGGTCATGTTTTGTCACTTTAGGTCATGTTTTGTCACTTTAGGTCACGTTTTGTCGCTTTAGGTCACGTTTTGTCACTTTAGGTCACGTTTTGTCACTTTAGGTCACGTTTTGTCACTTTAGGTCATGTTTTGTCGCTTTTCGTCTTGTTTTTGTCACTTTAGGTCACGTTTTGTCACTTTAGGTCACGTTTTGTCACTTTAGGTCACGTTTTGTCACTTTAGGTCACGTTTTGTCCCTTTAGGTCACGTTTTGTCCCTTTAGTTCACGTTTTGTCACTTTAGGTCACGTTTTGTCACTTTAGGTCATGTTTTGTCGCTTTTCGTCGTGTTTTTGTCGCTTTAGGTCATGTTTTGTCACTTTGGGTCATGTTTTGTCACTTTTCGTCGTGTTTTTGTCACTTTAGGTCATGTTTTGTCACTTTAGGTCACGTTTTGTCACTTTAGGTCATGTTTTGTCCCTTTAGGTCACGTTTTGTCCCTTTAGATCATGTTTTGTCACTTTAGGTCACGTTTTGTCACTTTAGGTCATGTTTTGTCGCTTTTCGTCGTGTTTTTGGCCGCTTTTAAATGGTGTTTTTGTCACTTTAGGTCAGGTTTTGTCACTTTGGGTCACGTTTTGTCACTTTAGGTCACGTTTTGTCGCTTTAGGTCATGTTTTGTCACTTTGGGTCATGTTTTGTCACTTTTCGTCGTGTTTTTGTCACTTTAGGTCATGTTTAGTCGCTTTAGGTCATGTTTTGTCGCTTTAGGTCATGTTTTGTCACTTTAGGTCATGTTTTGTCACTTTAGGTCATGTTTTGTCGCTTTTCGTCGTGTTTTTGTCACTTTAGGTCATGTTTTGTCGCTTTTAGTCATGTTTTGTCGCTTTTGGTCGTGTTTTTGTCACTTTAGGTCATGTTTTGTCCCTTTAGGTCATGTTTTGTCCCTTTAGGTCATGTTTTGTCACTTTAGGTCATGTTTTGTCGCTTTAGGTCATGTTTTGTCACTTTAGGTCATTTTTTGTCGCTTTAGGTCACGTTTTGTCGCTTTAGGTCACGTTTTGTCGCTTTAGGTCACGTTTTGTCACTTTAGGTCACGTTTTGTCACTTTAGGTCACGTTTTGTCGCTTTAGGTCATGTTTTGTCACTTTAGGTCATGTTTTGTCACTTTGGGTCATGTTTTGTCACTTTTCGTCGTGTTTTTGTCACTTTAGGTCATGTTTTGTCGCTTTAGGTCATGTTTTGTCCCTTTAGGTCATGTTTTGTCGCTTTAGGTCATGTTTTGTCACTTTAGGTCATGTTTTGTCACTTTAGGTCATGTTTTGTCACTTTAGGTCATGTTTTGTCACTTTAGGTCATGTTTTGTCACTTTGGGTCATGTTTTGTCGCTTTAGGTCATGTTTTGTCACTTTAGGTCATGTTTTGTCACTTTAGGTCATGTTTTGTCGCTTTTCGTCGTGTTTTTGTCACTTTAGGTCATGTTTTGTCGCTTTAGGTCATGTTTTGTCCCTTTAGGTCATGTTTTGTCACTTTAGGTCATGTTTTGTCACTTTGGGTCATGTTTTGTCACTTTGGGTCATGTTTTGTCACTTTTCGTCGTGTTTTTGTCACTTTAGGTCATGTTTTGTCGCTTTAGGTCATGTTTTGTCGCTTTAGGTCATGTTTTGTCACTTTAGGTCATGTTTTGTCACTTAAGGTCATGTTTTGTCGCTTTTCGTCGTGTTGTTGTCACTTTAGGTCAAGTTTTGTCGATTATAGTCGAGTATTTGTCACTTTTCGTCGTTTTTTTGTCACTTTAGGTCATGTTTTGTCCCTTTAGTTCATGTTTTGTCCCTTTAGGTCACGTTTTGTCACTTTAGGTCATGTTTTGTCGCTTTAGGTCATGTTTTGTCGCTTTAGGTCATGTTTTGTCGCTGTAGGTCACGTTTTGTCGCTTTAGGTCACGTTTTGTCGCTTTAGGTCACGTTTTGTCGCTTTAGGTCATGTTTTGTCACTTTAGGTCACGTTTTGTCACTTTAGGTCACGTTTTGTCGCTTTAGGTCACGTTTTGTCACTTTAGGTCATGTTTTGTCACTTTGGGTCATGTTTTGTCACTTTTCGTCGTGTTTTTGTCACTTTAGGTCATGTTTTGTCGCTTTAGGTCATGTTTTGTCGCTTTAGGTCATGTTTTGTCACTTTAGGTCATGTTTTGTCACTTTAGGTCATGTTTTGTCACTTTAGGTCATGTTTTGTTGCTTTTCGTCGTGTTTTTGTCACTTTAGGTCATGTTTTGTCGCTTTTCGTCGTGTTTTTGTCGCTTTTCGTCATGTTTTGTCCCTTTAGATCATGTTTTGTCCCTTTAGGTCACGTTTTGTCGCTTTAGGTCACGTTTTGTCGCTTTAGGTCACGTTTTGTCGCTTTAGGTCACGTTTTGTCGCTTTAGGTCACGTTTTGTCACTTTAGGTCACGTTTTGTCACTTTAGGTCACGTTTTGTCCCTTTAGGTCATGTTTTGTCGCTTTTCGTCGTGTTTTTGTCACTTTAGGTCATGTTTTGTCACTTTAGGTCACGTTTTGTCGCTTTAGGTCACGTTTTGTCACTTTAGGTCACGTTTTGTCACTTTAGGTCAAGTTTTGTCCCTTTAGGTCATGTTTTGTCGCTTTTCGTCGTGTTTTTGTCGCTTTAGGTCATGTTTTGTCACTTTGGGTCATGTTTTGTCACTTTTCGTCGTGTTTTTGTCACTTTAGGTCATGTTTTGTCACTTTAGGTCACGTTTTGTCACTTTAGGTCACGTTTTGTCCCTTTAGGTCACGTTTTGTCCCTTTAGATCACGTTTTGTCACTTTAGGTCACGTTTTGTCACTTTAGGTCATGTTTTGTCGCTTTTCGTCGTGTTTTTGTCGCTTTTCGTCGTGTTTTTGTCACTTTAGGTCAGGTTTTGTCCCTTTAGGTCACGTTTTGTCACTTTAGGTCACGTTTTGTCGCTTTAGGTCATGTTTTGTCACTTTGGGTCATGTTTTGTCACTTTTCGTCGTGTTTTGTCGCTTTTCGTCGTGTTTTTGTCACTTTAGGTCATGTTTTGTCGCTTTTCGTCTTGTTTTTGTCGCTTTTCGTCGTGTTTTTGTCACTTTAGGTCATGTTTTGTCCCTTTAGATCATGTTTTGTCCCTTTAGGTCACGTTTTGTCACTTTAGGTCACGTTTTGTCGCTTTAGGTCACGTTTTGTCGCTTTAGGTCACGTTTTGTCGCTGTAGGTCACGTTTTGTCGCTTTAGGTCACGTTTTGTCGCTTTAGGTCACGTTTTGTCGCTTTAGGTCACGTTTTGTCACTTTAGGTCATGTTTTGTCACTTTGCGTAATTTTTTGTAACCTTTAGGAGTGTTTTTGTCACTTTAGGTCATGTTTTGTCGCTTTAGGTCATGTTTTGTCGCTTTACGTCATGTTTTGTCACTTTAGGTCATGTTTTGTCACTTTGGGTCATGTTTTGTCACTTTTCGTCGTGTTTTTGTCACTTTAGGTCATGTTTTGTCGCTTTAGGTCATGTTTTGTCGCTTTAGGTCATGTTTTGTCCCTTTAGGTCATGTTTTGTCGCTTTAGGTCATGTTTTGTCGCTTTAGGTCATGTTTTGTCCCTTTAGGTCATGTTTTGTCGCTTTAGGTCATGTTTTGTCCCTTTGGGTCATGTTTTGTCCCTTTAGGTCATGTTTTGTCACTTTAGGTCATGTTTTGTCGCTTTAGGTCATGTTTTGTCGCTTTAGGTCATGTTTTGTCACTTTAGGTCATGTTTTGTCACTTTAGGTCATGTTTTGTCACTTTAGGTCATGTTTTGTCGCTTTTCGTCGTGTTTTTGTCGCTTTAGGTCATGTTTTGTCGCTTTTCGTCGTGTTTTTGTCGCTTTAGGTCATGTTTTGTCCCTTTAGGTCATGTTTTGTCCCTTTAGGTCATGTTTTGTCGCTTTAGGTCACGTTTTGTCGCTTTAGGTCACGTTTTGTCACTTTAGGTCACGTTTTGTCACTTTAGGTCACGTTTTGTCACTTTAGGTCATGTTTTGTCGCTTTAGGTCATGTTTTGTCGCTTTTTGTCGTGTTTTTGTCACTTTAGGTCATGTTTTGTCCCTTTAGATCACGTTTTGTCGCTTTAGGTCACGTTTTGTCACTTTAGGTCACGTTTTGTCACTTTAGGTCACGTTTTGTCACTTTAGGTCACGTTTTGTCGCTTTAGGTCATGTTTTGTCGCTTTTTGTCGTGTTTTTGTCGCTTTAGGTCATGTTTTGTCGCTTTTCGTCGTGTTTTTGTCACTTTAGGTCATGTTTTGTCCCTTTAGGTCATGTTTTGTCCCTTTAGGTCATGTTTTGTCACTTTAGGTCATGTTTTGTCCCTTTAGATCACGTTTTGTCGCTTTAGGTCACGTTTTGTCACTTTAGGTCACGTTTTGTCACTTTAGGTCACGTTTTGTCACTTTAGGTCACGCTTTGTCGCTTTAGGTCATGTTTTGTCGCTTTTGTCGTGTTTTTGTCACTTTAGGTCATGTTTTGTCGCTTTTCGTCGTGTTTTTGTCACTTTAGGTCATGTGTTGTCACTTTAGGTCATGTTTTGTCCCTTTAGGTCATGTTTTGTCACTTTAGGTCACGTTTTGTCACTTTAGGTCACGTTTTGTCGCTTTAGGTCACGTTTTGTCACTTTAGGTCACGTTTTGTCACTTTAGGTCACGTTTTGTCCCTTTAGGTCATGTTTTGTCACTTTAGGTCATGTTTTGTCACTTTAGGTCATGTTTTGTCACTTTAGGTCACGTTTTGTCACTTTAGGTCACGTTTTGTCACTTTAGGTCACGTTTTGTCCCTTTAGGTCACGTTTTGTCCCTTTAGATCACGTTTTGTCACTTTAGGTCACGTTTTGTCACTTTAGGTCATGTTTTGTCGCTTTTCGTCGTGTTTTTGTCGCTTTAGGTCATGTTTTGTCACTTTGGGTCATGTTTTGTCACTTTTAGGTCGTGTTTTTGTCACTTTAGGTCATGTTTTGTCACTTTAGGTCACGTTTTGTCACTTTAGGTCACGTTTTGTCCCTTTAGGTCACGTTTTGTCCCTTTAGATCACGTTTTGTCACTTTAGGTCACGTTTTGTCACTTTAGGTCATGTTTTGTCGCTTTTCGTCGTGTTTTTGTCGCTTTTCGTCGTGTTTTTGTCACTTTAGGTCAGGTTTTGTCCCTTTAGGTCACGTTTTGTCACTTTAGGTCACGTTTTGTCGCTTTAGGTCAAGTTTTGTCACTTTGGGTCATGTTTTGTCACTTTTAAATGCGTGTTTTGTCGCTTTGTCGTGTTTTGTCACTTTAGGTCATGTTTTGTCGCTTTAGGTCGTGTTTTTGTCGCTTTTCGTCGTGTTTTTGTCACTTTAGGTCATGTTTTGTCCCTTTAGATCATGTTTTGTCCCTTTAGGTCACGTTTTGTCACTTTAGGTCACGTTTTGTCGCTTTAGGTCACGTTTTGTCGCTTTAGGTCACGTTTTGTCGCTGTAGGTCACGTTTTGTCGCTTTAGGTCACGTTTTGTCGCTTTAGGTCACGTTTTGTCGCTTTAGGTCACGTTTTGTCACTTTAGGTCACGTTTTGTCGCTTTAGGTCATGTTTTGTCACTTTGGGTCATGTTTTGTCACTTTTCGTCGTGTTTTTGTCACTTTAGGTCATGTTTTGTCGCTTTAGGTCATGTTTTGTCGCTTTAGGTCATGTTTTGTCACTTTAGGTCATGTTTTGTCACTTTAGGTCATGTTTTGTCACTTTAGGTCATGTTTTGTTGCTTTTCGTCGTGTTTTTGTCACTTTAGGTCATGTTTTGTCGCTTTTCGTCGTGTTTTTGTCGCTTTTCGTCATGTTTTGTCCCTTTAGGTCATGTTTTGTCCCTTTAGGTCACGTTTTGTCGCTTTAGGTCACGTTTTGTCGCTTTAGGTCACGTTTTGTCGCTTTAGGTCACGTTTTGTCACTTTAGGTCACGTTTTGTCACTTTAGGTCACGTTTTGTCACTTTAGGTCATGTTTTGTCGCTTTTCGTCGTGTTTTTGTCGCTTTTCGTCGTGTTTTTGTCACTTTAGGTCATGTTTTGTCCCTTTAGATCACGTTTTGTCGCTTTAGGTCACGTTTTGTCACTTTAGGTCACGTTTTGTCACTTTAGGTCACGTTTTGTCACTTTAGGTCACGTTTTGTCCCTTTAGGTCATGTTTTGTCGCTTTTTGTCGTGTTTTTGTCACTTTAGGTCATGTTTTGTCGCTTTTCGTCGTGTTTTTGTCACTTTAGGTCATGTGTTGTCACTTTAGGTCATGTTTTGTCCCTTTAGGTCATGTTTTGTCACTTTAGGTCACGTTTTGTCACTTTAGGTCACGTTTTGTCACTTTAGGTCACGTTTTGTCCCTTTAGGTCACGTTTTGTCCCTTTAGGTCACGTTTTGTCTCTTTGGGTCATGTTTTTGTCAGCAGTGGACTGGAACGCACACAGTCACAATGTCTCAGGGTTCATGTCTCTGGACCCTGGTCCTGATGGAAAGAAACTTCTGCATCAGAACTCCAGCCTCTGAGTCCAGACCGGGTCCAGACCCAGACCAAGACCAGACCAGGTCCAGACCAAGACCATACTGAGCCCAGACTGAGCCCAGACCAAGACCAGACTGAGTCCAGACCGAGCCCAGACCGGGTCCAGACCCAGACCAAGTCCAGACCAAGACCAGACCGAGCCCAGACCAGGTCCAGACCAAGACCAGATCGAGCCCAGACCAAGTCCAGACCAAGACCAGACCGAGCCCAGACCAGGTCCAGACCAAGACCAGACCGAGCCCAGACCAAGTCCAGACCAAGACCAGACCGAGCCCAGACCAGGTCCTCGTGACAAAAGGGCAGCGCGTGGGGGATTGAACCACTAACCCTTTAATAAACTCACTGTAAAAACACAACAAAAGTCACACGAGAATCCTCTGTTTCTGCTCCAGACCCTGGGCCCTGGACCCTGGACCCTGGACCCTGGGCCCTGGACCCTGGGCCCTGGACCCTGGACCCTGGACCCTGGACCCTGGACCCTGGGCCCTGGACCCTGGACCCTGGACCCTGGACCCTGGGCCCTGGACCCTGGACCCTGGACCCAGGACTCAGGACTCAGGACCCTGGACCCTGGACCCTGGACCCTGGACCCTGGACCCTGGACCCTGGACTCTGGACCCTGGACCCTGGACCCTGGACCCTGGACCCTGGACCTGGACCCTGGACCCTGGACCCTGGACCCTGGACCCTGGACCCTGGACCCTGGACTCTGAGTCCGGAGCGCGAGGCGCAGGTCGACCTTTGACCCTGTCAGTCTCGGGGCGTGAGGCGCACAGGGCCGTCCCACCTGAACACGTCGGGGCCCCAGCCCGCCAGGGCGGTGAACACTCGGGGCCCGATGTCCCGGGTCGGGTTGATGGCGTAGCCGCTGTTGGCGCCGGCGGACATCCCGATGAGCAGCACCAGGAGCCCCACGGCCAGCGGCGCGCCCCCCGGTGGACACGGCTGGTTCCTGCGGTCAGAGAGCGCCGCCAAACAGAGCAGCAGCATGGCCGTCCCGAACACCTGCAGGGACAGAGGTGAGCACCTGCAGGAGGCCGAGCACCTGCAGGAGGCACCGGGCACCTGCAGGAGGCACGGAGCACCTGCAGGAGGCACGGAGCACCTGCAGGAGGCACTGGGCACCTGCAGGAGGCCGAGCACCTGCAGGAGGCACCGGGCACCTGCAGGGACAGAGGTGAGCACCTGCAGGGACAGAGGTGAGCACCTGCAGGAGGCCGAGCACCTGCAGGAGGCACTGGGCACCTGCAGGAGGCCGAGCACCTGCAGGAGGCACCGGGCACCTGCAGGAGACACTGAGCCCCTGCAGGAGGCACTGAGCACCTGCAGGAGGCACCGGGCACCTGCAGGAGGCCGAGCACCTGCAGGAGGCACCGGGCACCTGCAGGGACAGAGGTGAGCACCTGCAGGAGGCACCGAGCACCTGCAGGGACAGAGGTGAGCACCTGCAGGAGGCACCGAGCACCTGCAGGAGGCACCGAGCACCTGCAGGAGGCACCGAGCACCTGCAGGAGGCCTCGAACACCTGCAGGAGGCACCGAACACCTGCAGGAGGCACGGAGCACCTGCAGGAGGCCGAGCACCTACAGGAGGCCGAGCACCTACAGGAGGCCGAGCACCTGCAGGAGGCCGAGCACCTGCAGGAGGCACGGAGCACCTGCAGGAGGCCTCGAACACCTGCAGGAGGCACCGAACACCTGCAGGAGGCACCGAACACCTGCAGGAGGCACGGAGCACCTGCAGGAGGCACCGAGCACCTGCAGGACGCACGGAGCACCTGCAGGAGGCACCGAGCACCTGCAGGAGGCACGGAGCACCTGCAGGAGGCACGGAGCACCTGCAGGAGGCACGGAGCACCTGCAGGAGGCACCGAACACCTGCAGGAGGCATGGAGCACCTGCAGGAGGCACCGAGCACCTGCAGGACGCCGCAGAGCACCTGCAGGGCCTGCAGAGCACCTGCAGGAGGCACAGAGCACCTGCAGGAGGCACGGAGCACCTGCAGGAGGCACCGAGCACCTGCAGGGACAGAGGTGAGCACCTGTAGGAGGCCGAGCACCTGCAGGAGGCACGGATCACCTGCAGGAGGCACTGAGCACCTGCAGGAGGCACTGAACACCTGCAGGAGGCACCGAGCACCTGCAGGAGGCACCGAGCACCTGCAGGGACAGAGGTGAGCACCTGCAGGAGGCACCGAGCACCTGCAGGAGGCACCGAGCACCTGCAGGAGGCACCGAGCACCTGCAGGAGGCACCGAGCACCTGCAGGAGGCACCGAGCACCTGCAGGAGGCACCGAGCACCTGCAGGAGGCACCGAGCACCTGCAGGAGGCACCGAGCACCTGCAGGAGGCACAGAGCACCTGCAGGAGGCACCGAGCACCTGCAGGAGGCACAGAGCACCTGCAGGAGGCACCGAGCACCTGCAGGAGGCACTGAGCACCTTCAGGGGGCAACAGTTATTAACATAATAATAGTGTGATCATTTGCATATATGAATAAACATGGTCGGGGGGCGGGCCGTACCTGGTCGATGAAGCCTCCCGTCAGCGACAAATACGGAGCAGGAAACGTGGAGAAGATTCCAGCTGTGGCTCTGGGTCCAAACACCGTCAGGTTCCCCCCGCAGTAACTGTGGATGGCCTCTGGGGGCGCAAGACACACTCAACCAGGACCGACCCGGGACTAAACCGGGTCTGAACCGGGACTAAACCAGGTCTAAACCAGGACTGAACCAGGACCAAACCAGGACTAAACCAGGACCAAACCAGGACTGAACCATGACTGAACCAGGACTAAACCAGGACCAAACCAGGACTAAACCGGGTCTAAACCAGGACTAAACCAGGACCAAACCAGGACTGAACCATGACTGAACCAGGACTAAACCAGGACCAAACCAGGACTAAACCGGGTCTAAACCAGGACTAAACCAGGACTGAACCAGGACTAAACCAGGACTGAACCAGGACTGAACCAGGACCCAACCAGGACTAAACCAGGACTAAACCAGGACTGAACCAGGACCCAACCAGGACTAAACCAGGACTGAACCAGGACTAAACTAGGACTGAACCAGGACTAAACCAGGACCAAACTGGGTCTAAACCAGAACCGAACCAGGACTAAACCAGGACTAAACCAGGTCTGAACCAGGACCAAACCAGGACCCAACCAGGACTAAACCAGGACCCAACCAGGTCTAAACCAGGACTAAACCGGGTCTGAACCAGGACCGAACCAGGTCTGAACCAGGACCAAACCAGGACCCAACCAGGACTAAACCTGGACTAAACCAGGACTAAACCAGGACTAAACCAGGACTAAACCGGGTCTAAACCTGGTCCCGATGTTCTGACCGTAGTAAACGGCGTAGACGGTTCCAGCGGCGAGGAACGATCCGAGGAACTGAGCCGCGACGTAAAGAGGAAGAAGAGTCCACCTCAGAGTCCCGAAGACGCAGGACGAGAAGGACACGGCGGCGTTCATGTGCGCTCCTGGAAGTACAAGTACAAGTACTGCAAATACTGCAAATACTGCAAATACTACAAATACTACAAATACTACAAATACTGCAAATACTACAAATACTGCAAATACTGCAAATACTGCAAATACTACAAATACTACAAATACTACAAATACTGCAAATACTACAAATACTCACCTGAGACTCCGCCCCCCACGTGAACGCCCAGAGCCACAGCGAGTCCAAAGCTCAGGTTTATACTGATGTAGTGTCCGAACTCCCCTTTCCCTGTGACCACCTGAGCCACAGAACACAGCCCGAACACCTGAAACAACAAGCAAACACCTGAAACAACAAACAAACACCTGAAACAACAAACAAACACCTGAAACAACAAGCAAACACCTGAAACAACAAACAAACACCTGAAACAACAAACAAACACCTGAAACAACAAACAAACAACTGAAACAACAAACAAACAACTGAAACAACAAACAAACAAACACCTGAAACAACAAACAAACACCTGAAACAACAAACAAACAACTGAAACAACAAACAAACACCTGAAACAACAAGCAAACACCTGAAACAACAAACAAACACCTGAAACAACAAACAAACACCTGAAACAACAAACAAACAACTGAAACAACAAACAAACAACTGAAACAACAAACAAACAAACACCTGAAACAACAAACAAACACCTGAAACAACAAACAAACAACTGAAACAACAAACAAACACCTGAAACAACAAGCAAACACCTGAAACAACAAACAAACACCTGAAACAACAAACAAACACCTGAAACAACAAACAAACACCTGAAACAACAAGCAAACACCTGAAACAACAAACAAACACCTGAAACAACAAACAAACACCTGAAACAACAAACAAACACCTGAAACAACAAACAAACAACTGAAACAACAAACAAACAAACACCTGAAACAACAAACAAACACCTGAAACAACAAACAAACAACTGAAACAACAAACAAACACCTGAAACAACAAACACCGTAAACAACAAACAAACACCTGAAACAACAAGCAAACACCTGTGACCACCTGAGCCACAGAACACAGCCCGAACACCTGAAACAACAAGCAAACACCTGAAACAACAAACAAACACCTGAAACAACAAACAAACACCTGAAACAACAAACAAACACCTGAAACAACAAACAAACACCTGAAACAACAAACAAACACCTGAAACAACAAACAAACACCTGAAACAACAAACAAACACCTGAAACAACAAACAAACAACTGAAACAACAAACAAACACCTGAAACAACAAACAAACACCTGAAACAACAAACAAACAACTGAAACAACAAACAAACAACTGAAACAACAAACAAACAACTGAAACAACAAACAAACAAACACCTGAAACAACAAACAAACACCTGAAACAACAAACAAACACCTGAAACAACAAACAAACAACTGAAACAACAAACAAACAAACACCTGAAACAACAAACAAACACCTGAAACAACAAACAAACAACTGAAACAACAAACAAACACCTGAAACAACAAGCAAACACCTGAAACAACAAACAAACACCTGAAACAACAAACAAACACCTGAAACAACAAACAAACACCTGAAACAACAAACAAACACCTGAAACAACAAGCAAACACCTGAAACAACAAACAAACACCTGAAACAACAAACAAACACCTGAAACAACAAACAAACACCTGAAACAACAAACAAACAACTGAAACAACAAACAAACAAACACCTGAAACAACAAACAAACACCTGAAACAACAAACAAACACCTGAAACAACAAACAAACACCTGAAACAACAAACAAACAAACACCTGAAACAACAAACAAACACCTGAAACAACAAACAAACACCTGTGACCACCTGAGCCACAGAACACAGCCCGAACACCTGAAACAACAAACAAACACCTGAAACAACAAACAAACACCTGTAAACAAACATGTAAACACCTGTGGACTTGCCAACCAAACCAAATGTAGCTTTAAACCATCTGAAGGATCTGATGTTTGTCTGATTCTGGCTGCGTTTGGTGGGAGGGCATCTGTAGTAAATGTTTATCACAGTTTTACATTTGTGAAGTTGCAGTTTGTGGAGCTGAATCCCTCTGTGATGTCATCAAAAGGCGACGTACCATCGAAAACACAGAGACAGTGTAAACCATCAACAAAATAAAGCCTTATCACGGATTATTTCTGTCGGCTCTAACTGTTGTGTCATGTTTGTGGGTGTGGCCCTCGTTTACAGTCCGGTTGCTATGGTAACAGCTGTCCCCTGTTTACAGTCCGGTTGCTATGGTAACAGTGGTGGAATCACCTCTAACTCTGTCATATTTGGCTCATGTTCAACAGGAAGTGACATCATAAACTTTACCCAAACTGTCGAACCGGACGCACACACAGAATGTTTAGTCCAGTGTGCGTCAGGTGCGGCCCTGGCAGAGCTCCACCCACAGTCCCTGCTGTGTCAGGTGCGGCCCTGGCAGAGCTCCACCCACAGTCCCTGGTGCGTCAGGTGCGGCCCTGGCAGAGCTCCACCCACAGTCCCTGGTGCGTCAGGTGCGGCCCTGGCAGAGCTCCACCCACAGTCCCTGCTGTGTCTGGCTCTTGTCCTTCAGTTCCTGTGGGTGCACTTTCCCCTCGACTCTGACCCTGACGCTTTACTGAACGTGCTTTGTCCTCGAAGTCACTGAACCTTCTGCTCCTCGCAATCTTTGGTCGTTTATTTGTCGTGAAAGTGAAAGAAAGATTAATAAAACAAAATAATAACCACCCAGACCTTAGCTGTATCTGAAGTTTTAGACAAACTCTCAAGCCACAGAACACGCCACGTTACACTCTTTATGTCACGTTACACTCTTTATGCCACGTTACACTCTTTACGTCACGTTACACTCTTTATGTCACGTTACACTCTTTATGCCACGTTACACTCTTTATGTCACGTTACACTCTTTACATGTCACGTTACACTCTTTATGTCACGTTACACTCTTTATGTCACGCTACACTCTTTATGTCACGTTACACTCTTTATGTCACGTTACACTCTTTATGTCACGTCGCACTCTTTATGTCACGTTGCACTCTTTATGTCACGCTACACTCTTTATGTCACGTCGCACTCTTTATGTCACGTTACACTCTTTATGTCACGATACACTCTTTATGTCACGCTACACTCTTTATGTCACGTTACACTCTTTGTGTCACGTTACACTCTTTATGTCACATTACACTCTTTATGTCACATTACACTCTTTATGTCACGTTACACTCTTTATGTCACGCTACACTCTTTATGTCACGTCACACTCTTTATGTCACGCTACACTCTTTATGTCACGTTACACTCTTTATGTCACGTTACACTCTTTATGTCACGTTACACTCTTTATGTCACGTTACACTCTTTATGTCACGTTACACTCTTTATGTCACGTTGCACTCTTTATGTCACGTTACACTCTTTATGTCACGTTACACTCTTTATGTCACGTTACACTCTTTATGTCACGTTACACTCTTTATGTCACGTTACACTCTTTATGTCACGTCGCACTCTTTATGTCACGTTACACTCTTTATGTCACGCTACACTCTTTATGTCACGTTACACTCTTTATGTCACGTTACACTCTTTATGTCACGTTACACTCTTTATGTCACGTTACACTCTTTATGTCACGTTACACTCTTTATGTCACGTTACACTCTTTATGTCACGTTACACTCTTTATGTCACATTACACTCTTTATGTCAAGTTACACTCTTTATGTCACGTTACACTCTTTATGTCACGTAGCACTCTTTATGTCACGTTACACTCTTTATGTCACGTTACACTCTTTATGTCACGTCACACTCTTTATGTCACGTTACACTCTTTATGTCACGTCACACTCTTTATGTCACGTCACACTCTTTATGTCACGTTACACTCTTTATGTCACGTCACACTCTTTATGTCACGTCACACTCTTTATGTCACGTTACACTCTTTATGTCACGTTACACTCTTTATGTCACGTTACACTCTTTATGTCACGTCACACTCTTTATGTCACGTTACACTCTTTATGTCACGTCGCACTCTTTATGTCACGTTACACTCTTTATGTCACGTTACACTCTTTGTGTCACGTTACACTCTTTATGTCACATTACACTCTTTATGTCACATTACACTCTTTATGTCACGTTACACTCTTTATGTCACGTTACACTCTTTATGTCACGTTACACTCTTTATGTCACGTTACACTCTTTATGTCACGCTACACTCTTTATGTCACGCTACACTCTTTATGTCACGCTACACTCTTTATGTCACGTCACACTCTTTATGTCACGTTACACTCTTTATGTCACGTTACACTCTTTATGTCACGTTACACTCTTTATGTCACGTTACACTCTTTATGTCACGTTACACTCTTTATGTCACGTTACACTCTTTATGTCACATTACACTCTTTATGTCACGTTACACTCTTTATGTCACGTTACACTCTTTATGTCACGTCGCACTCTTTATGTCACATTACACTCTTTATGTCACGTTACACTCTTTATGTCACATTACACTCTTTATGTCACGTTACACTCTTTATGTCACGTTACACTCTTTATGTCACGTTACACTCTTTATGTCACGTCGCACTCTTTATGTCACGTTACACTCTTTATGTCACATTACACTCTTTATGTCACGTTACACTCTTTATGTCACGTCACACTCTTTATGTCACGTTACACTCTTTATGTCACGTTACACTCTTTATGTCACGTTACACTCTTTATGTCACATTACACTCTTTACATGTCACGTTACACTCTTTCTGTCACGTTACACTCTTTATGTCACGTTACACTCTTTATGTCACGTCACACTCTTTATGTCACGTCACACTCTTTATGTCACGTTACACCTTTATGTCACGCTACACTCTTTATGTCACGTTACACTCTTTATGTCACGTTACACTCTTTATGTCACGTTACACTCTTTATGTCACGTTACACTCTTTATGTCACGTTACACCTTTATGTCACGCTACACTCTTTATGTCACGTTACACTCTTTATGTCACGTTACACTCTTTATGTCACGTTACACTCTTTATGTCACGTCACACTCTTTATGTCACGTCACACTCTTTATGTCACGTTACACTCTTTATGTCACGTTACACTCTTTATGTCACGTTACACTCTTTATGTCACGTCGCACTCTTTATGTCACGTTACACTCTTTGTGTCACGTCACACTCTTTATGTCACGTCGCACTCTTTATGTCACGTTACACTCTTTATGTCACGTTACACTCTTTATGTCACTTTTTGAAATCGTTTCCTCCAGATGTTTGTGTTGGATTTGAACATTTGTTGAGCTGCAGTTGTGACGTTTTAGGAACATGACCCTGAAGAAAAACACAATGTCTCAGTCTGAACTCTGAGGAAAACAAAACTAAAGGACTAAAGGAGAACTAAACCAGGACTAAAGGAGAACTAAACCAGGACTAAACCAGGACTAAAGGAGAACTAAACCAGGACTAAAGGAGAACTAAACCAGGACTAAAGGAGAACTAAACCAGGACTAAAGGAGAACTAAACCAGGTCTAAACCAGGACTAAACCAGGACTAGACCAGGTCTAAACCAGGACTAAACCAGGACTAAACCAGGACTAAACCAGGACTAGACCAGGACTAAACCTGGACTAAAGGAGAACTAAACCAGGACTAGACCAGGACTAAATCAGGACTAAAGGAGAACTAAACCAGGACTAAAGCAGAACTAGACCAGGTCTAAACCAGGACTAAACCAGGACTAAACCTGGACTAAACCTGGACTAAACCAGGTCTAAACCAGGACTAAACCGGGACTAAACCAGGACTAAACCAGGACTAAACCTGGACTAAACCAGGACTAAACCAGGACTAAACCAGGTCTAAACCAGGACTAAACCAGGACTAAACCAGGACTAAACCAGGTCTAAACCAGGACTAAACCAGGTCTAAACCAGGACTAAACCAGGACTAATCAGCAGATTTTCAAAGCTGTTTCTGTTCTTCAGTTTTTGACCTCTTCCGCTCTTTTGTTTTGTCGTCTGACCTGCCGTGTGACCCCTGACCTTTACCCCACTTCCACTTCCTGTTTCTCCCCCTGAACCGACCAATCGGAGGCACTGGCCTGGTCACGTGACCTGAGCCCCGCTGTGGGTCACATGTTCAGGTTTTATCATGAAGCACATGGAGTTTAACCTCGAAAACCCTGAACCACAAAGACACGGCGCCAAAGTCTGGTCCAAGAGTCAGACGTGGAAGAGTCCGGACTTGAACTGGTCCAAGAGTCCGGACTTTAACTGGTCCAAGAGTCAGACGTGGAAGAGTCTGGACTTGAACTGGTCCAAGAGTCTGGACTTGAACTGGTCCAAGAGTCTGGACTTGAACTGGTCCAAGAGTCTGGACTTGAACTGGTCCAAGAGTCTGGACTTGAACTGGTCCAAGAGTCTGGACTTGAACTGGTCCAAGAGTCTGGACTTGAACTGGTCCAAGAGTGGAAGGTGGGGATGTCTTTTCTTTTGGACTTTTAAAAAGCTCAAAACCTTCAGGCAAAATGTCGTCATGAAAGAAGTAAAAATAAACCGACGAAAAGTACTTTTACTTTTACTCAGACTGAAGTACAAGTACTTCAGACTGAAGTACTTGTACTTCAGTCTGAAGTACTTTTACTCAGTCTGAAGTACTTGTACTCAGACTGAAGTACTTGTACTTCAGTCTGAAGTACTTGAACACAGACTGAAGTACTTGTACTCAGACTGAAGTACTTGTACTCAGACTGAAGTACTTGTACTGTGTTGGTTGCAGGAGTCAAAGGGGACTCCTGTATTTTTCAGATTTAAAGTAAAAGCTTTAAGTCGACGACATGAAGCGACTCTTTTGTTTCTTGTTCCTCGTTTTAGTTTCGATTCTTTGAAAACACAGATTTTCACAAATACTTTTTGACCTCCTTGTACTTTTACTTGAGTACTCATACTTTGAAGTACTTTGACCTGAGCGATACTTTAACCCTTTTACTTCAGGGAAGTCATCAGATGCCCTCCCTGTGTCTCAGATGCCCTCCCGTGTGTCAGATTGCCTCAGATGCCCTCCCGTGCCTCAGATGCCCTCCCTGTGTCTCAGATGCCCTCCCCGTGCCTCAGATGCCCTCCCTGTGTCTCAGATGCCCTCCCCGTGCCTCAGATGCCCTCCCTGTGTCTCAGATGCCCTCCCTGTGCCTCAGATGCCCTCCCTGTGTCTCAGATGCCCTCCCTGTGCCTCAGATGCCCTCCCTGTGCCTCAGATGCCCTCCCTGTGCCTCAGATGCCCTCCCTGTGTCTCAGATGCCCTCCCCGTGCCTCAGATGCCCTCCCTGTGTCTCAGATGCCCTCCCCTTGCCTCAGATGCCCTCCCCGTGTCTCAGATGCCCTCCCCTTGCCTCAGATGCCCTCCCGTGGCTCTCACCATCATGACGTACGTGGACAGAGTCTCGGCGAGTCCCAGTCTCAGGTTCTGGTTCTGGATCCAGACCCTGGTCCTCGGGGTTTTCCTTCGGGCCGAGGACCCGAGCTCCAGAGACTCCACCATCTCCCTCTGTGCTTCCCCTGTCCTCGAGTTAGAGTTTGTGTCTCTGAGAAGAAAGGACGAAAAGCATGTTCCTCTGTCTCTGTGCTGTTTGTCTCTGTGGTGTCTCTGTCCCTCTCTGTCTCTTCTCTGTCTCTGTGGTGTCTCTGTCTCTTCTCTGTCTCTGTCTCTGTCTCTGTCTCTTCTCTGTCTCTGTCTCTGTCTCTTCTCTGTCTCTGTCTCTGTCTCTGTCTCTTCTCTGTCTCTGTCTCTTCTCTGTCTCTGTCTCTGTCTCTGTCTCTGTCTCTGTCTCTCTCTCTGTCTCTGTCTCTGTCTCTGTCTCTGTCTCTGTCTCTGTCTCTGTCTCTGTCTCTGTCTCTTCTCTGTCTCTTCTCTGTCTCTTCTCTGTCTCTGTCTCTGTGGTGTCTCTGTCTCAGTCTCTCTCTCTGTCTCTGTCTCTGTCTCTGTCTCTCTGTCACTGTGGTGTCTCTGTCTCTGTCTCTCTGTCTCTGTCTCTGTCTCTGTCTCTTCTCTGTCTCTTCTCTGTCTCGTCTCTGTCTCTCTGTCTCTGTCTCTGTCTCTGTCTCTGTCTCTTCTCTCTCTCTGGACTTTCTTCCTCAGATAACGCCTCAGATCCTTCTCTTGTGGCGCTCGGCTGCAGCTCAGAGTGAATGAGTTCAGACACAGTTTAGCTCCTCCTTCTCTGGCTCCTCCTCCTTCTCTGGCTCCTCCTCCTGCTCTGGCTCCTCCCCCTCTCGCTCTCTTTTCCCTCTCTCTCTCGATGTGTTCAGTCTCAGAACAATGTAAACCTCCATTAAACCGTGTTCTGTGATCGTCGTGCTCCGTTTCCTGCGACTTCATGAACCGAGAACATGAGCCGGGGTTAACTGGACCTTAACAGGGGCCAATCAGGGCCAAACAGGGCCAAACAGGGGCCAATCAGGGCCAAACGAGGGCCAAACAGGGGCCAATCAGGGCCAAACGAGGGCCAATCAGAGCCAAACAGGGGCCAATCAGGGCCAAACGAGGGCCAATCAGGGCCAAACAGGGGCCAATCAGGGCCAAACAGGGCCAATCAGGGCCAAACAGGGCCAAACAGGGGCCAATCAGGGCCAAACGAGGGCCAAACAGGGCCAAACAGGGCCAAACGAGGGCCAATCAGGGCCAAACAGGGCCAATCAGAGCCAAACAGGGGCCAATCAGGGCCAAACAGGGCCCAATCAAGGCCAAACGAGAGCCAATCAGGGCATATCAGGGCCAAACGAGGGCCAATCAGGGGCCAATCAGGGCCAAACAGGGCCAAACGAGGGCCAATCAGGGCCAAACAGGGGCCAATCAGGGCCAAACGAGGGCCAATCAGGGCCAATCAGGGCCAAAAAAAGGCCAATCAGTCCAGACCAAGTCCAGGCCAAGTCCAGACCAAGTCCAGGCCAAGTCCAGGCCAAGTCCAGGCCAAGTCCAGGCCAAGTCCAGACCAAGTCCAGACCAAGTCCAGGCCAAGTCCAGGCCAAGTCCAGAACAGAAAAAAAACATCTGAATTTGAAAAAACGTAGAATAAAAAAAATCTGACTTAAAAATCTGATCCGATGGTGAAATAAAAACAGAAAGAAATCAAAGCTGGAGGAAAGCTTCCCTGGAGCTCCTCCCCCTCCTCGTCTCCATGGAGATGAGCTGCTTTGAATGTTGCACAGTGGCATTAAACGTCCTGAGCGGCCTCTCCACAGACCTGACCCGGCGCTCCAGGCTGGACTGTGGTTTGTCACGTGGTTTGCTCCTCCCCTCACGATCCTGTGAGTGCCGCCTCTGTCCAGCAGGGGGCGCCGCTGGCGCGTGCGTCGGTCACAGTGAGGGGCGGGTCTCAAACGGAGACGTTCGGGGCGCTTTGGCCCCGCCCCTCGCGCAGCCTTTAAAGCCTCGCGCTCCTCCGCCGTGAGCGCGTGCGGACGCAAACATGAGCGCGTGGACGTCTTTCCTCGCGCACCCGCTGTGGGCCGCGTGCACGCTGGTGCTCGTGCTCGTGGTGCGCGCGCAGAGGAGGGCGCGATGGGACCCGCGCACGTGCGCCGTCCAGCTGCGCGGGAAAACGGCCATCGTGACGGGCGCGAACACAGGTGCGTGCGCGTGACACACACGCACACGCGCGTGTACACCTGTGCACGCGCTAGACACTCCTGAGACACTCACTCACGTGCGCGCGCGAGGCTTCTCTGAGCTTTAAAGGTGCACTCTGGAACTTTTCTGACGTTTAAAGATGTTATTTTGAATGTTCCGCAGTGAGGCTTTAGAGCTTTACTGTTTGACTCTGAGTGTTATTTCTGTAGAACATTTGAAACATAGAACTTTACAGAGAAGAGAATGAAATGAAACGCTGCTCGATCAGAAGGAACACACGGGCTGTTCTCCTGGGACTTCAACAATAAACTCAAGAGAAACAAGACGTTCAGTCATGAATCTGTCGTGCTGTGATTATTCTACACAAACAGGAGACCGACGTGGAATAATCCTGACCAGTCTTTGATAAAAAACAGTTGTTTGGATTAAACCGACTCTAAAACACAAAAAGAGCTTTTACAACAAACTCACTTCTGCTTTTCATTAAAAATACACTTTATCCATAAATATTATCTCTCCAGAAACTTCAGTCAGATTCCATCCCAAGTCCTGGTTTAGTCCTGGTCCAGTCCTGGTCCAGTCCTGGTTCAGTCCTGGTTTAGTCCTGGTCCAGTCCTGGTCCAGTCCTGGTTCAGTCCTGGTCCAGTCCTGGTTCAGTCCTGGTTCAGTCCTGGTTCAGTCCTGGTTCAGTCCTGGTCCAGTCCTGGTTCAGTCCTGGTCCAGTCCTGGTTCAGTCCTGGTCCAGTCCTTCTCTTATAACACAATAAAAGTGGAACGATCTCCCACTGAACTAAAGAGTCAAACAAACTATTGAACGTCTCTGTAGAACTTAAAGAGTGTTTGTGGAGCTCAGACTTGTCACTCACAGATCTCTGCTTCTCCTCAGATAAGCCCAGTGTAGCACTTTGTTGCTTCTAGTTCCACACACAGTGAAGTGTGTGTATAGTGTGTAAATATATATTTGTGTATGTAACTGAGACAAGTGTCTTATGGACTGATTTAATAGTGAAAGTAAACATGTAGGTCATGTATATTCTATAAGACAAATGTTGTAAATACTTTTTTCTGTTCATGTGATGCTTGAGTCAGAGTGACAGATCGTACTAATCTTTTGTTGTTTGTACTATTTATTCTTGTAAATCAGGGACTGCAGATGGAAACCAGCTCTTTAGCTCTAATCTGGTGCAGAACATCTGTTTTATATGAGCTTAATGTCTCTGTACATTGTCCCTTCAAATAAAGACTAAACTAAACTAAACTAAGGCCCGGGGGCCACATGCGGCCCTTTGCCGTTGTGATCCGGCCCACAAACCATTGAATATAATTTTTC
This sequence comes from Rhinogobius similis, assembly GCA_019453435.1. Lineage (NCBI taxonomy): Eukaryota > Metazoa > Chordata > Actinopteri > Gobiiformes > Gobiidae > Rhinogobius > Rhinogobius similis. The sequence continues at coordinate 30,318,900 of CM033623.1, read as the reverse complement.
ATTTAATTTGTCATTTATGTTTGTCTGAAGCTGCAGCTGTTCATTTAATCAGTTTGATATAAGCCACGACCATGTGTGTAATAGTCTGTGTGTAATAGTCTGTGTGTAATAGTCTGTGTGTAATAGTGTGTGTAATAGTCTGTGTGTAATAGTCTGTGTGTAATAGTCTGTGTGTAATAGTGTGTGTAATAGTGTGTGTAATAGTGTGTGTAATAGTCTGTGTGTAATAGTGTGTGTAATAGTCTGTGTGTAATAGTCTGTGTGTAATAGACTGTGTGTAATAGTGTGTGTAATAGTGTGTGTAATAGTCTGTGTGTAATAGTCTGTGTGTAATAGTCTGTGTGTAATAGTGTGTGTGTAATAGTCTGTGTGTAATAGTCTGTGTGTAATAGTCTGTGTGTAATAGTCTGTGTGTAATAGTGTGTGTAATAGTCTGTGTGTAATAGTGTGTGTAATAGTCTGTGTGTAATAGTCTGTGTGTAATAGTCTGTGTGTAATAGTCTGTGTGTAATAGTCTGTGTGTAATAGTCTAATAGTCTGTGTAATAGTCTGTGTGTAATAGTCTGTGTGTAACAGTCTGTGTGTAATAGTCTGTGTGTAATAGTCTGTGTGTAATAGTCTGTGTGTAATAGTCTGTGTGTAATAGTCTGTGTGTAATAGTCTGTGTGTAATAGTCTGTGTAATAGTCTGTGTGTAATAGACTGTGTGTAATAGTCTGTGTGTAATAGTCTGTGTAATAGTCTGTGTGTAAAAGACTGTGTGTAATAGTCTGTGTGTAATAGTCTGTGTAATAGTCTGTGTAATAGACTGTGTGTAATAGTCTGTGTGTAATAGTCTGTGTAATAGTCTGTGTGTAATAGTCTGTGTGTAATAGTGTGTGTGCAATAGTCTGTGTGTAATAGACTGTGTGTAATAGTCTGTGTGCAATAGTCTGTGTGTAATAGTCTGTGTGTAATAGTCTGTGTGTAATAGTCTGTGTGTAATAGTCTGTGTGTAATAGACTGTGTGTAATAGTCTGTGTGTAATAGTCTGTGTGTAATAGTCTGTGTGTAATAGTCTGTGTGTAATAGTCTGTGTGTAATAGTCTGTGTGTAATAGACTGTGTGTAATAGTCTGTGTGTAATAGTGTGTGTGTAATAGTCTGTGTGTAATAGTCTGTGTGTAATAGTCTGTGTGTAATAGTCTGTGTGTAATAGTGTGTGTGTAATAGTCTGTGTGTAATAGTCTGTGTGTAATAGTCTGTGTGTAATAGTGTGTGTGTAATAGTCTGTGTGTAATAGTCTGTGTGTAATAAACTGTGTGTAATAGTCTGTGTGTAATAGTCTGTGTGTAATAGTCTGTGTGTAATAGTGTGTGTAATAGTGTGTGTAATAGTCTGTGTGTAATAGTCTGTGTGTAATAGTGTGTGTAATAGTCTGTGTGTAATAGTCTGTGTGCAATAGTCTGTGTGTAATAGTCTGTGTGTAATAGTCTGTGTGTAATAGTCTGTGTGTAATAGTGTGTGTAATAGTGTGTGTAATAGTCTGTGTGTAATAGTCTGTGTGTAATAGTCTGTGTGTAATAGACTGTGTGTAATAGTCTGTGTGTAATAGTCTGTGTGTAATAGTGTGTGTGTAATAGTCTGTGTGTAATAGTCTGTGTGTAATAGTCTGTGTGTAATAGTGTGTGTGTAATAGTCTGTGTGTAATAGTCTGTGTGTAATAAACTGTGTGTAATAGTCTGTGTGTAATAGTCTGTGTGTAATAGTCTGTGTGTAATAGTCTGTGTGTAATAGTGTGTGTAATAGTCTGTGTGTAATAGTCTGTGTGTAATAGTCTGTGTGTAATAGTGTGTGTGTAATAGTCTGTGTGCAATAGTCTGTGTGCAATAGTCTGTGTGTAATAGTCTGTGTGTAATAGTCTGTGTGTAATAGTGTGTGTAATAGTGTGTGTAATAGTCTGTGTGTAATAGTCTGTGTGTAATAGTGTGTGTGTAATAGTCTGTGTGTAATAGTCTGTGTGTAATAGTCTGTGTGTAATAGTCTGTGTGTAATAGTCTGTGTGTAATAGTCTGTGTAATAGTCTGTGTGTAATAGTGTGTGTAATAGTGTGTGTAATAGTCTGTGTGTCTGTGTGTAATAGTCTGTGTGTAATAGTCTGTGTGTAATAGTGTGTGTGCAATAGTCTGTGTGTAATAGTCTGTGTGTAACAGTCTGTGTGTAATAGTCTGTGTGTAATAGTCTGTGTAATAGTCTGTGTAATAGTCTGTGTGTAATAGACTGTGTGTAATAGTCTGTGTGCAATAGTCTGTGTGTAATAGTCTGTGTGTAACAGTCTGTGTGTAATAGTCTGTGTGTAATAGTCTGTGTGCAATAGTCTGTGTGTAATAGTCTGTGTGTAATAGTCTGTGTGTAATAGTCTGTGTAATAGTCTGTGTGTAATAGACTGTGTGTAATAGTCTGTGTGTAATAGTCTGTGTAATAGTCTGTGTGTAAAAGACTGTGTGTAATAGTCTGTGTGTAATAGTCTGTGTAATAGTCTGTGTAATAGACTGTGTGTAATAGTCTGTGTGTAATAGTCTGTGTAATAGTCTGTGTGTAATAGTCTGTGTGTAATAGTGTGTGTGCAATAGTCTGTGTGTAATAGACTGTGTGTAATAGTCTGTGTGCAATAGTCTGTGTGTAATAGTCTGTGTGTAATAGTCTGTGTGTAATAGTGTGTGTAATAGACTGTGTGTAATAGTCTGTGTGTAATAGACTGTGTGTAATAGTCTGTGTGTAATAGTCTGTGTGTAATAGTCTGTGTGTAATAGACTGTGTGTAATAGTCTGTGTGTAATAGTCTGTGTGTAATAGTGTGTGTGTAATAGTCTGTGTGTAATAGTCTGTGTGTAATAGTGTGTGTGTAATAGTCTGTGTGTAATAGTCTGTGTGTAATAGTCTGTGTGTAATAGTCTGTGTGTAATAGTCTGTGTGTAATGGCCTGTGTGTTTAACCCTCTCTGGGCGTCAAACACACTTCCTGCTGAACCCCCTGGATTTTCGGACGTACTTTCAGATAATTTATCGGAGGATCTTTTGCTGTTTTCCTCACATCATCACAGACTTGTCCTCTTTGGTCCGACATATTAGTACAACACTCTTTTTCACGTTATATACACTGTCCTTCGTTGTTTAAAAGCACTGATTGATCCGAGTGCTGCCGATCACTTCCTGTCTGCAGCGACTCACTTGGTGGGACTTTACTTTTGCTCCAGAGCGTCCTGTTTGTGCTGCTCCGGCGCCGGGCCGTCCTTCAGGCGCAGCTCAGTCTCAATAAACTCTGATAACGACGAGCGCCGGCCTTGACCTCTGACCCTCTGACCCTGAACTGTTGAGCTGCACTTACACTTATCTGTGGGACGTCCAGTGAACACACGACATAAAAGTGGCCCGCTGTAATATTTCAAATCTATTTACAGGGATTTGCAGGATTTGATTGACAGGTAGTTGTTTATTTTACAGCCGTCTAATGGTTTTGTTAAAATCATGAAATATCTTTATATTATTTTACAATCTGGCCCTGTAATCTGAATTTACAACATTTGAAATGACAGTTTGCAAACATTTTTTCAACAGCAGTTGTTTAACTCTTTTGTTTCTTACATGAAATAAGTAAAAGTTTGTAAAAAGCACCCAAGACAAGACGCAGGAACAAGAATACTTTTTTAAAATTATTATTATTTTATTTAATGCTAAGATCCTAACACAGGTGTTAACATCAAATCATAAACGGATAGAAAAACCCTGATGTCAAATCAAATCAAATCAATTTATTTGTCTAATGCCCAAAATCACAACAACAGTTGCCTCGATGGGCCACAGGTAAAAGCAGTTCAGATAACTGTCCCAGAATGCCCCTGTCCTTTGACCCTCCTTCAGGAAAAACTACAAAAACCCCCACGGGACAAAGTATAAACCTGAGGAGAACCACAGTGAAGGAGAGATCCTACTCCCACGGACGGACAGGCTGCAGATGAACTAGGACTGACATCCACTTGGACTGAACCAGAACCACTCAAGAGGGAGGAGGCTTTAAAGAGTTCATCCAGGAGGACGAGGAGCAGTCCACCAGTGTAGAGAGATCCTCCAGGAGGACGAGGAGCAGTCCACCAGTGTAGAGAGATCCTCCAGGAGGACGAGGAGCAGTCCACCAGTGTAGAGAGATCCTCCAGGAGGACGAGGAGCAGTCCACCAGTGTAGAGAGATCCTCCAGGAGGACGAGGAGCAGTCCACCAGTGTAGAGAGATCCTCCAGGAGGACGAGGAGCAGTCCACCAGTGTAGAGAGATCCTCCGGGAGGACGAGGAGCAGTCCACCAGTGTAGAGAGATCCTCCAGGAGGACGAGGAGCAGTACACCAGTGTAGAGAGATCCTCCAGGAGGACGAGGAGCAGTCCACCAGTGTAGAGAGATCCTCCAGGAGGACGAGGAGCAGTCCACCAGTGTAGAGAGATCCTCCAGGAGGACGAGGAGCAGTCCACCAGTGTAGAGAGATCCTCCAGGAGGACGAGGAGCAGTCCACCAGTGTAGAGAGATCCTCCAGGAGGGCGAGCAGTCCACCAGTGTAGAGAGATCCTCCAGGAGGGCGAGGAGCAGTCCACCAGTGTAGAGAGATCCTCCAGGAGGACGCAGGAGCAGTCCACCAGTGTAGAGAGATCCTCCAGGAGGGCGAGGAGCAGTCCACCAGTGTGATCTCCAGGAGGACGAGAGCAGTCCACCATCAGGAGCAGTCCAGTGTAGAGATCGAGGAGCAGTCCACCAGTGTAGAGAGATCCTCAGTCCACCAGTGTAGAGAGATCTCCAGGTCGAGGAGCAGTCCACCAGTGTAGAGAGATCCTCCAGGAGGACGAGGAGCAGTCCACCAGTGTAGAGAGATCCTCCAGGAGGAGATGAGGAACAGTTCATCTAAAGTAGAAGGAGTTGGTCCAGGCAGACGAGGTGTGGCTAATCCAGGGTTGAGGGAGTTCCTCCAGGCGGGTGGAGCATAGATCGTCCAGTGT
>CM033623.1:30211385-30308885 GCA_019453435.1 Rhinogobius similis | reverse complement strand
AGACTTTCACTGTCGATAAATTTATTATAATCCAACATCAAGTGTTAATCTAATCTGAGTTTAACAAAAGCAGATTAACATTCATCAATGACATCTGTGTCGTCTGTTTAGACTCAAACACATGGGATTAATGTTATAATCATCACATCATAAGAACATGTTATAATCACATCATAAGAACATGTTATAATCACATCATAAGAACATGTTATAATCATCACATCATGAGAACATGTTATAATCATCACATCATGAGAACATGTTATAATCACATCATAAGAACATGTTATAATCACATCATAAGAACATGTTATAATCACATCATGAGAACATGTTATAATCATCACATCATAAGAACATGTTATAATCACATCATAAGAACATGTTATAATCATCACATCATAAGAACATGTTATAATCATCACATCATAAGAACATGTTATAATCATCACATCATAAGAACATGTTATAATCACATCATAAGAACATGTTATAATCATCACATCATAAGAACATGTTATAATCACATCATAAGAACATGTTATAATCACATCATAAGAACATGTTATAATCATCACATCATAAGAACATGTTATAATCACATCATAAGAACATGTTATAATCACATCATAAGAACATGTTATAATCATCACATCATAAGAACATGTTATAATCATCACATCATAAGAACATGTTATAATCATCACATCATAAGAACATGTTATAATCATCACATCATAAGAACATGTTATAATCACATCATAAGAACATGTTATAATCACATCATAAGAACATGTTATAATCATCACATCATAAGAACATGTTATAATCATCACATCATAAGAACATGTTATAATCATCACATCATAAGAACATGTTATAATCATCACATCATAAGAACATGTTATAATCATCACATCATAAGAACATGTTATAATCACATCATAAGAACATGTTATAATCATCACATCATAAGAACATGTTATAATCATCACATCATAAGAACATGTTATAATCACATCATGAGAACATGTTATAATCATCACATCATAAGAACATGTTATAATCATCACATCAGGAGGTGATGAGCCTCCAGTTTTATAAATGTAAACAATCTGTTTTTGGTTTTGGGATTAAAGTCATAATCCCGTGTTTCATTGTGTGCAGATTATCTGTCACGATGCATTTCATAAGAGCTTTATATAACATCATATCCTTCCAAAAGAATTTATGAAAATCAATGGTTGATCCATCTGTGCTGGTGACACTTTAGACACAACAATCTGACTCTTCAGTTTGTGAGGTTCATCAAAGATCATTGAAGTCTGGGTTAATCGTTGTATTAAACTCACTTAAAACATCAAGTAGATTTTGCATAACCAGCTGGTCCCAAGCAAACAAAACCAATCTCAAACCACTAGAGTCGATTTATAAACAAAGCATGAAAACACTGGACAAAAAACATACTTGATAAATATAATATGTTAAACTTTGATAATATTGTCTCCTTCTCCTGTGTCCAATTGATCTTCAAGATAGTCCATAACCCCGCCCCTCCATCGCTGTCGGCAGATACGGCTTCAAGAGTGACCCGAGGTACCACAAGAGGATTGTGGGACGTCCCTAAATGTAGAACTGCTTTTGCTCAATCTGCGTTTTCATTTAGGGCTGTTAAACAATGGAATGCGCTCCATCTGAGTTATTGAGCTTAAATAGTCTTCCAGCCTTTAATCCAGAGGTGAAAGCAAACATGTGCACAATTAAGTATGACTGAAATGTAAACGTTGACTGTACAGAGAATGTGTTTAATGAGTGTATGAATATGTTGGTGAGTTTGGATAGATGCTGCATGTGGAAGCAACAAGGGGTGTGGCTTTTTAATTGTTGTAAATATGTTGACCCCTCCCCCTGAGGACGACAGATGGAAATGAGCTTTGAGTCTGGTACAAGCCTCTGCCATTGTGCTTAATGTAACTGTACACTGTCCTAATAAACCAATAAAGAAAGAAAGATTTTGTCATCAGAATCAGAATAGTTTGATTTGTATAATTGGGAGTAAAAATATTGTATTTCATTATCATTGGATTAGGGTCTTCAGTGACAGATCCATTTATTGATCATTTTCTTTTTCAGGGTTGAAGGTGCAGTGTTTTTTTGGCTCCAGATCAAACGCTCCCTTCACTTTTGTTCATCCAGTTCAGACTGAAGTTTATTACATTCTTCAATGTCTTCATTAGATAATTGTGCCTTTTCACATAAAATGTTAATATTATTCATAAGATTTAGCTGTCGTTGTGTTTTGAGACAGTTGGAGCTCAGAGAATGTGTTTGGGCCACGGATTGGGACGTCCCCAATGTGCACAGCATTGTGGGAGTATTGACGGACTATATTCTTTTTTGTGTTGATTCTATTATTCCCAAAAAAGAAATTAAAATCTATCCAAATAATAAAGTATATTTTACCTCAGACATCAAAACATGCATACAGCGGAAAAAACAAGCTTTCAAAAACAAAAACACCCTGGAACTGAAAGCAATAGATCTGGAGCTGAAAAAGAGAATCATGCAAACGAGAGGAGCAGGTCCAGGTGAGGAACGGACCTCAAACCAAACACAGGCCCTGATGTTCTGAATGTGAGGCCAATGAGCTTCATCTTTTCTATAATCGCTTTAAATGTGAAGAGCCCTCAGATCAGTCAGACGTGTCCATGTCCAGCAGCAAAATCCAGAGCTTCAGATTGACCCTGGGGTGTTACCTCTCGCTTTAAAAGACTTAACACCAAGAAGGTGAGTGGGCCTGATGGAGTATCATCTGTTAAAGACCGTCGCTGATGAACTGAGCCCAGCGTGGAGCCCCTTATTCACACTTTCAGCAGATACAGGGGACATTCCTTTGCTCTGGAAAAAAACTATTATAACCTCTGTACCAAAAAAACCCGTCCAAAGGACAATAATGACTTCAGGCCTTCCTTGTAGGACGACAGCAACAAGTTAAAGTTAACACAACATTGTCAGACATTCCAGTTGTTAGCAGTGGGGTCCCACAAGGCTGTGTTAGCTCCCCTCTTCTTTTCACACTGTGCACTAATGAATGCAGGAGCAGGTGACCAACTATAGACTTAAATGTTCAGACGACACGGCTGTTCTCAGCCGACTCAATAAATGGACTGATGTCATGGTCTACGAGACAGAAATGAGCCCAGGGGTGCAGTGGGGTAAAGGACACAGTCCTGCCTTAAACGTAGAAAAGACAAAGGAGATTGTATTTGACCCTAGATCAATGGGATCCACAGGCCCATTGACTCTGATGGGGCGGACATAGAGCGGGTGCCGTGCTGTAAGGACTTGGGTGTCACTTTGACTCTCAGGTGCAGTGGAGCAGCACGCCTGTCCTTTTTAAGGAGGCTGAGGTCACACAGAGCGAAAAGAACGTCTTATGTTTTATAGAACATGCACTGAATCTGTTTTAGGATGTGGCTCGTCAACATGGTTTGTCTGTCTGTACGACTTAAATCACAGACTTTTACTTTGACCAGAAGAGCGGGTCAAATGATTGGCTCCTCGTTCACTACAGCAAATGTTTGAGGATGTTGTTAGGAGCCTCGGCTGAAGGTCAATGAGAGTGCATTCAAAAAATAAATGAACTAATATAAAAGAGCGGCAATTCAGGTGTTTTGCTCATTGGCTTAGGGAATGTGCCCAGAGTATGTGCACTTGAGGAGTTAAATGTACTTCAGACTGTGATTGTTTCATGATGCTGTGACTGATGTCGTGTCCCTCGTGGCTTCTGTTGGTGTAGTTTGAGTTCGGTGGTGAAGCTGGTTGTTTTGCTGTTGGTGACGTCTGTGTCTGAGCTGAAGCCTGTGGTCCCTCTGTCCCAGGACACACTTCTCTCATGGGAGACAAAGGATTACCTGACCTGACCTGACCTGACCTGACCTGACCTGACCTGACCTGACCTGACCTGACCTGACCTTACCTTACCTTACCTTACCTGACCTGACCTGACCTGACCTGACCTGACCTGACCTGACCTGACCTGACCTGACCTGACCTGACCTGACCTGACTGGACCTGACCGGACCTGACCTGACTGACCTGACCTGACCTGACTGACCTGACCTGACCTGACCTTACCTGACCTGACCTGACCTGACCTGACCTGACCTGACCTTACCTGACCTTACCTGACCTGACCTGACCTGACCTGACCTGACCTGACTGACCTGACCTGACCTGACCTGACCTGACCTGACCTGACCTGACCTGACCTGACCTGACCTGACCTGACCTGACCTGACCTGACCTGACCTGACCTGACCTGACCTGACCTGACCTGACTGACCTGACCTGACCTGACCTTACCTGACCTGACCTGACCTGACCTGACCTGACCTGACCTGACCTGACCTGACCTGACCTGACCTGACCTGACCTGACCTGACCTGACCTGACCTGACCTGACCTGACCTGACCTGACCTGACCTGACCTGACCTGACCTTATTTGAAAGGAATTTTCTCTGAATTGAAAGTTCTTTACTCTGTATTTTAGCCGTTCCCATTGACTCACTGCACCCATTTTCAAATGATCCATTTCTAGAAGTAGTTGCTTGACTTTTTTACAAAAATGAGAATTATTTAACAGGGAATTATTGAATTTCCAGATATGAATCAGGCTGTGGTTTGGTTTGGAAAACAAAAATGATAACGACACACACAACGGTTAAAGGAGAAGATGATGTTACATTCAGTTATGAAATGTATCCACGGCACAGATGATCTCCATGGCAAAGATCAACTGTTGAACTCTGACCATTGAACCAGGTAAACTGAGAAGTTCTAGGGCTTTTAACTCTCCAGTGATCAATCAAATCTGCATTATTCATTAATTTAACAATGATGTCATCATATTTGTGGCTCGTGGAGACTTCTGTCCATAAACCAGGACCAGGATAAAATCACCTCCAACTAAACTTTTATATTTGAATATGTTTCCCACATTCACACATTTGTTTGAATAATTCATCCATAAACACAAACAGAACTGCACTTTCATCATGAACTTCAGCCATTACCTTCACCCAGTGACATCACTGATGATCAATGACTTTAACCCCAGAGGGTTACCCCCCAGGCCCCCAGAGGGTGAGGCTCCCCCCCAGAGGGTTACCCCCCAGAGGGTGAGGCTCCCCCCCAGAGGGTTACCCCCCAGAGGGTTAACCCCCCAGAGGGTTACCCCCCAGAGGGTTACCCCCCAGAGGGTGAGGCTCCCCCCCCAGAGGGTTACCCCCCAGAGGGATAACCCCCCAGAGGGATAACCCCCCAGAGGGATAACCCCCCAGAGGGTTAACTCCCCAGAGGGTTAACCCCCCAGAGGGATAACCCCCCAGAGGGTTAACTCCCCAGAGGGTTACCCCCCAGAGGGTTACCCCCCAGAGGGTGAGGCTCCCCCCCAGAGGGTAACCCCCAGAGGGATAACCCCCCAGAGGGTTACCCCCCAGAGGGATAACCCCCCAGAGGGATAACCCCCAGAGGGTGAGGCTCCCCCCCCGAGGGTTACCCCCCAGAGGGTTAACCCCCCAGAGGGTTACCCCCCAGAGGGTTAACCCCCCAGAGGGATAACCCCTCCCAGAGGGTGAGGCTCCCCCCCAGAGGGTTACCCCCCAGAGGGATAACCCCCCAGAGGGTTACCCCCCAGACGGATACCCCCCAGAGGGTTACCCCCCAGAGGGTGAGGCTCCCCCCCAGAGGGTTACCCCCCAGAGGGATAACCCCCCAGAGGGTTACCCCCCAGAGGGTGAGGCTCCCCCCCAGAGGGTTACCCCCCAGACGGTTAACCCCCCCGAGTGTTAACCCCCCAGAGGGTTAACCCCCCCGAGGGTTACCCCCCCAGAGGGTTACCCCCCAGAGGGTGAGGCTCCCCCCCAGAGGGTAACCCCCCAGAGGGTTACCCCCCAGAGGGTTAACCCCCCAGAGGGTTACCCCCCAGAGGGTTACCCCCCAGAGGGATAACCCCCCAGAGGGTGAGGCTCCCCCCCAGAGGGTTACCCCCCAGAGGGTTAACCCCCCAGAGGGTTAACCCCTCCCAGAGGGTGAGGCTCCCCCCCCAGAGGGTTACCCCCCAGAGGGTTAACCCCCCAGAGGGTTACCCCCCAGAGGGTTACCCCCCAGAGGGTGAGGCTCCCCCCCCAGAGGGTTACCCCCCAGAGGGATAACCCCCCAGAGGGATAACCCCCCAGAGGGTTAACCCCTCCCAGAGGGTGAGGCTCCCCCCCAGAGGGTTACCCCCCAGAGGGATAACCCCCAGAGGGATAACCCCCCAGAGGGTTAACCCCTCCCAGAGGGTGAGGCTCCCCCCCAGAGGGTTACCCCCCAGAGGGATAACCCCCCAGAGGGTTAACCCCCCAGAGGGATAACCCCCCAGAGGGATAACCCCTCCCAGAGGGTTACTTTAGCCGCTGTAACTGCTAGCTCCACTTTAGCCGCTGTAACTGCTAGCTCCACTTTAGCCGCTGTAACTGCTAACTCCACTTTAGCCACTGTAACTGCTAGCTCCACTTTAGCCGCTGTAACTGCTAGCTCCACTTTAGCCGCTGTAACTGCTAGCCGCGGTTGGCTTCATTTGGCTGGAGCCCATGGATGTGTTCAGTCTGGTGGGTCCCGCTCGGTCCTGACCTGGTCCTGGTCTTGGTCTCGTTGCAGGGATCGGTTTCCACGTGGCTCTGGACTTGGCCCGGCGCGGGGCTCGGGTGATTCTCGCCTGTCGGTGTCCCGTTCGAGGGGCCGCGGCTCGGGACCGGATCCGAGTCCAGACCGGGAACCAGCAGGTCCTGCTCCGGATCCTGGACCTAAGCTCCATGGACTCGGTCCAAGACTTCGCCCAAAAGATCCACCAGGAGGAGCCGGAGCTGCACCTGCTGGTCAACAACGCCGCCGTGTCAGGTGCGCGGCAGGACCGAGACCTGAACCAGGACCGAGACCTGAACCAGGACCGAGACCTGAACCAGGACCGAGACCTGAACCAGGACTGAACCAGGACAGGACCAGGACTGGACCAGGACTAAACCAGGTCTAAAGCAGGTCTGAACCAGGACAGGACCAGGACTGGACCAGGACTAAACCAGGTCTAAAGCAGGTCTGAACCAGGACTGGACCAGGACTGAACCAGGACTGGACCAGGACTGGACCAGGACTAAACCAGGTCTAAAGCAGGTCTGAACCAGGACTGGACCAGGACTGAACCAGGACTAAACTAGGTCTAAACTAGGTCTAAACCAGGACTGAACCAGGACTGAACCAGGACTGAACCAGGTCTAAACCAAAACTGAACCAGGACTAAACTAGGTCTAAACCAGGTCTAAACCAGGACTGAAACAGGACTATACCAGGACTAAAGCAGGACTAAACCAGGACTGAACCAGGACTGAACCAGGACTAAACCAGGACTTAAACAGGACTGAACCTGGACTAAACCAGGACTTAAACAGGACTAAACCAGGACTAAACCAGGACTAAACCAGGACTGAACCAGGACTGAACCTGGACTAAACCAGGACTTAAACAGGACTGAACCTGGACTAAACCAGGACTTAAACAGGACTAAACCAGGACTAAACCAGGACTAAACCAGGACTAAACCAGGACTAAACCAGGACTAAACCAGGACTAAACCAGGACTGAACCAGGACTGAACCAGGACTAAACCAGGTCTAAACCAGGACTAAACCAGGACTAAACCAGGACTGAACCAGGACTAAACCAGGACTGAACCAGGACTGAACCAGGACTAAACCAGGACTTAAACAGGACTTAAACAGGACTGAACCAAGACTGAACCAGGACTGAACCAGGACTCAACCAGGACTAAAGCAGGACTAAACCAGGACTAAACCAGGACTAAACCAGGACTAAACCAGGACTCAACCAGGACTAAACCAGGACTAAACCAGGACTAAACCAGGACTAAACCAGGACTGAACCAGGACTGAACCAGGACTGAACCAGGACTAAACCAGGTCTAAACCAGGACTAAACCAGGACTAAACCAGGACTGAACCAGGACTAAACCAGGACTGAACCAGGACTGAACCAGGACTAAAGCAGGACTAAACCAGGACTAAACCAGGACTAAACCAGGACTAAACCAGGACTCAACCAGGACTTAACCAGGACTAAACCAGGACTAAACCAGGACTAAACCAGGACTAAACCAGGACTAAACCAGGACTAAACCAGGACTAAACCAGGACTAAACCAGGACTGAACCAGGACTGAACCAGGACTGAACCAGGACTGAACCAGGACTGAACCAGGACTGAACCAGGACTCAACCAGGACTAAACCAGGACTGAACCTGGACTGAACCAGGACTCAACCAGGACTAAACCAGGACTGAACCAGGACTAAACCAGGACTAAAGCAGGACTAAACCAGGACTAAACCAGGACTCAACCAGAACTCAACCAGGACTCGACCAGGACTTAAACAGGACTAAACCAGAACTCAACCAGGACTAAACCAGGACTTAAACAGGACTAAACCAGGACTAAACCAGGACTAAACCAGGACTAAACCAGGACTAAACCAGGACTAAACCAGGACTAAACCAGGACTCAACCAGGACTTAAACAGGACTAAAGCAGGACTAAACCAGGACTAAACCAGGACTAAACCAGGACTTAAACAGGACTAAACCAGGACATAAACCAGGACTAAACCAGGACTTAAACAGGACTAAACCAGGACATAAACCAGGACTAAACCAGGACTAAACCAGGACTGAACCAGGACTAAACCAGGACTGAACCAGGACTGAACCAGGACTAAACCAGGACTGAACCAGGACTCAACCAGGACTAAACCAGGACTCAACCAGGACTTAACCAGGACTAAACCAGGACTAAACCAGGACTACACAAACATGACAAAAATGTTGATTCAATTGAGGCTAAATTCTGCAAATATTTGTGACAGAAGCTCGTTCATCGACTCTGGAACGTTCACAAATCACAGCCGGAGGTCGTTCTCTGTAAACAGCACACGTGTGTGGAAGGGTCACTGTCCCGACTGCTCCACGGGCCCCACTCTGGCCTTCACCTCCAGACCTTCTCCAGACCTTCTCTGAGCCCTGGGTGTTCTTTCTCCTGCCGTCCTTTGCTTTTTATCACCACATCTGTTGGTCTGATCTTCTGTCAATCTGTGTCTGGACGTCCCACAGGGTCTTCTGTCATTCTCTACCACCTTTGGAGGGGTTTCTGTCACTGTGAGACACTTATGGAGCTCCATGTGCGCTCTCCCTGCAGCGTCTCACACCTGCAGGTCTGGACTGTTCTGTTGGAGCGTCTCTGGAGCTATACGTTTGGTCCTGTCTGCTGTGGTAGATCTGGACCTGCTCTGTTGGACCTGCTCTGTTGGACCTGCTCTGTTGGACCTGCTCTGTTGGACCTGCTCTGTTGGACCTGCTCTGTTGGACCTGCTCTGTAGGACCTGCTCTGTTGGACCTGCTCTGTTGGACCTGCTCTGGAGGACCTGCTCTGGAGGACCTGCTCTGGAGGACCTGCTCTGTAGGACCTGCTCTGGAGGACCTGCTCTGGAGGACCTGCTCTGTTAGACCTGCTCTGGAGAACCTGCTCTGGAGGACCTGCTCTGGAGGACCTGCTCTGTTAGACCTGCTCTGGAGAACCTGCTCTGGAGAACCTGCTCCTGCTCCAGGATGAGCCTCTGTCCTTCAGTCCGGCTCTGGACTCTGGGAGGATTTGTTGATCTCAGACACTTCAGTTTTGTTCCGGTGGTACGTCCCGTGTAGGGCGTGTCCTCCAGGATGGTCCCTCCTCCTGCACCTCCTCCTCTGTTCTCCCTGAGACACTGAGCTCCTCATCATCTGGGCCTCGTCCTGGATGTGGATGTTGGATGTTTGGTCCTGACAGTGGCCCCTCCTCCTTGCAGTGTCAGGGGCGGGGTTTGGGATGAACCTCCACAGGGTCAGGAGCTTTGGGCTCTGGACGTCTGTGGTCTGTATCTTCTCCTTTGGCCTCCTTCTGCATGTTCTGCTTGTTACTGCTGTGTTTTTCAGGTTTACCTAAGAAGATGACGACGGACGGATTTGACGCGACGTTTGCCACAAACCACATCGGGCCGTTTCTTCTGACCGACCTCCTGCTGGGTGAGTCCTGTGGAGTCCTGGGTCAGACCCGGCTCAGACCTGGTGCAGTCCTGGGTCAGACCTGTGTTTGTGCCTCAGAGCTGCTGAAGCGCTCGGCCCCGTCTCGTGTCGTGATCGTGGCGTCGATGAATCACAGAAAAGGGAACGTGGACTTCAGACACTTCAGAGGAGAAAACCTGACGCACCGAGCGGACCAGGTCTACAACCACACCAAGCTCCACAACGTGCTGTGGAGCAACGAGCTGTCCAGGAGGCTGCAGGGGACAGGTGCCACGCCCACTGACCACGCCCACTGACCACGCCCACTCCAGACGATTGGATCACAGGGAACGCAGACACACACTCAAGATGCACAAGAAAGAAATAGAAAAGATCCAACAAAAACACAACTAAGAGCAACAGAAATGCATCCAAATGCAACTAAAAGTGACAAAAACGTGACAAAATGCAACCAAACAACCAAAAAGCTAGACAAACTGACAGAAATGCAAAAAAACTGTGACAAAAAGCAACAAAAATGCGACTAAAAGCGTCAAAAATGAAACTAAAAGTGACAAAATGGTGACAAAAAGCAACAAAAAATGTGACGAAATGCAACATAATTGTCACAAAATTCAACAGAAACACAACCAAAAGCAAAAAACAAAACAAAAATGTGACAAAAAGTGACAGAAACACAAACTAAAATCAATAAAAACTTGACTAGACGTAATGACTGAAAGCGCCTTAAAGTAACACAACATAATATACGAGTAAAGGGTCTAAACCCTGGCTGTACATTTTAAAAACACGACTTAAAGTGACCTCCGTGAAGTCGGCCCCATCAAACGCACATCCACGCAGAAACTATGTCAATCGTTTGTGCTTCGTTTGTGCTTCGTTTGTGCTGCAAAAAGTTTTGTTTGTGCTGCTTTAGTTTTCGAGATATTAACGATTCTTTTATGGGTCAAATGAGGGTCACCCAGTCCCCCACGAAGCTTAAAAATGCTCCAAAACGGCCCGAAATGTTGTCAATCGTTAGTGCCTCGTTTGTGCTCTGAAGAGTTTCGTTTGTGCTGTTATGGTTTGATCAATATTTACGATTTTATTTTCGGCCGATGACGTCACTCAGCCCCCAAAGGGTTAAATGGCACTCTAAACATCAAAAGGTCACATGACTCGATTGTGCTTCGTTCGTGCCGTGCATATTTCCTTTGTACAATCATATTTAAAGAATATTTTAATCATTATTTTTGCGGTAATTGTGTGACGTAATTTCCGCCCAGCAGGGGGCAGCGGTGTGAGGAAAACTCTGCAAAACAACAGAATCACAGACGCTCTAAAAGTCTGACAAAGACTTAGGTTTTCCTGTAGATCTGCCATTGAGTCGTAGGAGCTGTTTTCATAGTTTGGCCTCGTGATATCGTCTAATCACTTCTGACATAATTATGAAAATATGAATGAAAAGCAAGTAATAAGTGACTAACACATACATTTACAGCGTCAGTGAACATTTCGGGCCGTTTTGGAGCATTTTTAAGCTTCGTGGGGGACTGGGTGACCCTCATTTGACCCATAAAAGAATCGTTAATATCTCGAAAACTAAAGCAGCACGAACAAAACTTTTTGCAGCACGCGAAAGGCAGAGAAGCCTGCCTAAGGCGAAGCACGCGAGCGCGAAGCGCGAGCGAAGCGAGCGAGCGAAGCACGCGAGCGAAGCCGCAGGCGAAGCCGCGAACGAAGCACGAACGAAGCACGAACGAAGCTCAAACGAAGCTCAAACGAAGCTCAAACGAAGCACGAACGAAGCACGAACGAAGCACGAACGAAGCTCAAACGAAGCACAAACGAAGCACGAACGAAGCACGAACGAAGCACGAACGAAGCACGAACGAAGCACGAACGAAGCACGAACGAAGCACGAACGAAGCACGAACGAAGCACGAACGGCGAGCTCAAGCGGCGAAGCTCAAACGGCACACGAACGGCACGAGACGGCACGAACGCACGAAGCACACGGCACGAAGCACGAGCGAACGAAGACGAACGAAGCACGAAACGGCACGAACGAAGCACGAGCGGCAAGCGGCGACGAAGCACGAACGGCGAGCGAACGAGCGAAGCGAGCGAAGGCGAGCGAAGCACGAACGAAGCTCAAACGAAGCTCAAACGAAGCACAAACGAAGCTCAAACGAAGCACAAACGAAGCTCAAACGAAGCACAAACGAAGCACAAACGAAGCTCAAACGAAGCACAAACGAAGCACAAACGAAGCTCAAACGAAGCTCGAACGAAGCACGCGAGCGAAGCCGCGAGCGAAGCCGCGAGCGAAGCCGCGAAGGCAGAAGCGAGGCGAAGCGCGAGCGAAGCACGCGAAGCTCGAAGCACAAGCGAAGCGAAGCGCGAGCGAAGCACGAGCGAGCACGAGCGAAGCTCAAGCGAAGCTCAAAGCGAAGCACAAAGCGAAGCACAAAGCGAAGCTCGAGCGAAGCGCGAAGCGAAAGCTCAAACGAAGCACAAACGAAGCACAAACGAAGCTCGAACGAAGCACGAACGAAGCACGAACGAAGCACGAACGAAGCACGAACGAAGCACGAACGAAGCACGAAGCACGCGAAGCCGCGAGCGAAGCGCGGAGCGAAGCACGCGAGCGAAACGCAGGCGAAGCTCGAGCGAAGCCGCGAGCGAAGCGCGAGCGAAGCGCAGGCGAAGCCTCGAGCGAAGCGAGCGAGCGCAAAGGCGAAGCGCGAGCGAAGCACCGAGCGAAGCCGCTGAGCGAAGCCGCGAGCGAAGCGCGAGCGAAGCCGCGAGCGAAGCGAGCGAAGCACGAACGATGGACATAGTTTCCGTGGATGTGCGTTTGATGGGGCCGACTTCACGGAGGTCTTAAAGTGACACTTGATCTTCATCAGTTCAAACTCTGACCTGATCCTGTGATAAAGCGCTGTATTTCACTGATGCTAACGATGTGTTGAACCTTTAGCAAAACAAAGCTAGCAAAGCACGTTAGCATCAGCTGTTTCTCTGACATTCCCACGTCATAATCGTCAACGATCCAAATGTGACATAACGAGGGTCAAACGCGGCGCAGAGTCTTTGAAGGAAATAAAAGCAGGACAAACAGGAAGTAGTTTCCCGCTCGGCTCCTCGTCGCTGCGTCCGTTTGTTTGACGGTGTTTGTGTGGCGCAGGTGTCACGGTGAACTGTGTGCACCCGGGCGTCGTGATGACCGACGTCATGAGGCACTTCTCGCTCTTCGTTCGAGTTATTTTTAACGTCATCGGATTCTTCTTCTTCAAGGTACGACACACACTGTACACGACACACACTGTACACGACACACTGTACACGACACACACTGTACACGACACACACTGTACACGACACACACTGTACACGACACACACTGTACACGACACACACTGTACACGACACACTGTACACGACACACACTGTACACGACACACACTGTACACGACACACTGTACACGACACACACTGCACACTGTACACGACACACTGTACACGACACACTGTACACGACACACTGTACACGACACACACTGTACACGACACACTGTACACGACACACTGTACACGACACACACTGTACACGACACACACTGTACACGACACACACTGTACACGACACACTGTAAACGACACACACTGTACACGACACACACTGTACACGACACACACTGTACACGACACACACTGTACACGACACACACTGTACACGACACACACTGTACACGACACACTGTACACGACACACACTGTACACGACACACTGTACACGACACACTGTACACGACACACACTGTACACGACACACACTGTACACAACACACACTGTACACGACACACACTGTACACGACACACACTGTACACGACACACTGTACACGACACACTGTACACGACACACACACTGTACCACCCACACTGTACCACACACTGTAAACGACACACTGTACACACACACACTGTACACGACCACACACTGTACACTACACACACACTGTACACGACACACACTGTACACGACACACACTGTACACGACACACACTGTACACGACACACACTGTACACGACACACACTGTACACGACACACTGTACACGACACACACTGTACACGACACACACTGTACAAGACACACTGTACACGACACACACTGTAAACGACACACACTGTACACTACACACTGTACACGACACACTGTACACTGACCACACTGTACACGACACACACTGTACACGACACACACTGTACACGACACACACTGTACACGACACACACTGTACACGACACACACTGTACACCACACACTGTACACGACACACACAGTAAACGACACACACTGTACACTGACACACACTGTACACTGACACACACACTGTACACTACACACTGTACACTACACACACTGTTCACACACACTGTACACGCACACACTGTACACACTGTACACGGCACACTGTACACGACACACTGTACGACACACACTGTACACGACACACACTGTACACGACACACTGTACACGACACACACTGTACACGACACACACTGTACACGACACACTGTACACGACACACACTGTACACGACACACTGTACACGACACACACTGTACACGACACACTGTACACGACACACACTGTACACGACACACACTGTACACGACACACTGTACACGACACACTGTACACGACACACACTGTACACGACACACACTGTACACGACACACACTGTACACGACACACACTGTACACGACACACACTGTACACGACACACTGTACACTACACACACTGTACACGACACACACTGTACACCACACACACTGTACACCACACACACTGTACACGACACACTGTACACACTGTACATGGCACACTGTACACACTGTACACGGCACACTGTACACGACACACTGTACACAACACACTGTACACGACACACACTGTACACGACACACTGTACACGACACACTGTACACTACACACACTGTACACTACACACTGTTCACTCCACACACTGTACACGACACACACTGTACACACACACACTGTACACTACACACTGTACACGACACACACACTGTACACGACACACTGTACACAACACACTGTACACGACACACACTGTACACTACACACACTGTACACAACACACACTGTACACGACACACACTGTACACGACACACACTGTACACGACACACTGTACACGACACACTGTACACGACACACTGTACACAACACACACTGTACACGACACACTGTACACGACACACTGTGCACGACACACACTGTACACAACACACTGTACACGACACACTGTACACGACACACTGTACATGACACACTGTACACGACACACACTGTACATGACACACACTGTACACGACACACACTGTACACGACACACACTGTACACGACACACTGTACACGACACACACTGTACACGACACACACTGTACACAACACACTGTACACGACACACTGTACATGACACACACTGTACACGACACACTGTACATGACACACACTGTACACGACACACTGTACACGACACACACTGTACACGACACACACTGTACACGACACACTGTACATGACACACTGTACACGACACACACTGTACACGACACACACTGTACACTACACACACTGCACACGACACACACTGCACACGACACACACTGCACACTGTACACTGCACACACTGTACACGACCACACTGTACCTACACACACTGTACACGACACACACTGTACACCACACACACTGTACACTACACACTGTACACTGACACACACTGTACAATTACACACACTGTACACTACACACTGTACACTAATACACACTGTACACGACACACACTGTACACCTACACACACTGTACACTACACACTGTACACTACACACACTGTACACGACACACACTGTACACATACACACTGTACACAACACACTGTACACGACACACACTGAACACGACACACTGTACACGACACACACTGTACACGACACACACTGTACACGACACACTGTACACGACACACTGTACACGACACACACTGTACACGACACACACTGTACACGACACACTGTACACGACACACTGTACACGACACACACTGTACACGACACACACTGTACACGACACACTGTACACGACACACACTGCACACGACACACACTGCACACTGTACACGACACACACTGTACACGACACACTGTACACGACACACACTGTACACGACACACTGCACACGACACACACTGTACATGACACACACTGTACACGACACACTGTACACAACACATGACACACATGACACACTGCATGCATGACATAAAGACAGATGTTTGTGTGTCAAAGCTAATGCTAATGCTAATGCTAACCTATATTTAAACTCATCCATTGTAAATATTACTTAAGTTCACTTTTACTTTGTTTCTTTCCAACGCTGGAAACATGAGTTATACGTTTGGACGTGAAAGACCAAAGTGAAACTAAATCCAGTGGAACCAGAGACAGTTGCAGTGACGTGTGTTTCCCTCAGAGGCCAGAGGAGGGCGCTGTGGCCCCGCTGTACTGCGCCGTGTCAGAGGAAATGAACGGAGTCACCGGGAAATACATCGACAGCGACTGCAGCCTGGTCCTGCCCTCAGAACCGGCCCGAGACCCGGACCTGGGCCGAGAGGCCTACGAGACCTGCCTCAAGCTCACCTCCAACCTCTGAGACCAGGACTGAGACCAGGACCAGGACCGGGACCAGGACCGGGACCAGGACCAGGACCAGGACCAGGACTGAGACCAGGACCGGGACCAGGACCAGGACTGAGACCCGGACCTGGGCCGAGAGGCCTACGAGACCTGCCTCAAGCTCACCTCCAACCTCTGAGACCAGGACCGGGACCAGGACTGAGACCGGGACCAGGACCAGGACCGGGACTGAGACCAGGACCAGGACCAGGACCAGGACTGAGACCAGGACTGAGACCAGGACCGGGACTGAGACCAGGACTGGGACCAGGACCAGGACCGGAACTGAGACCAGGACTGAGACCAGGACCGGGACTGAGACCAGGACTGAGACCAGGACCAGGACCAGGACCAGGACTGGGACCAGGACTGAGACCAGGACCTGGGCCGAGAGGCCAGGACCTGCCTGGGACCAGGACTGAGAGACCAGGACCGGGGCCAGGACCAGGACCGAGAGGCCTACGAGACCTGCCTCAAGCTCACCTCCAACCTCTGAGACCAGGACCGGGACCAGGACTGAGACCGGGACCAGGACCGGGACTGAGACCAGGACCAGGACCAGGACTGAGACCAGGACTGGGACCAGGACTGAGACCGGGACCAGGACCGGGACTGAGACCAGGACCAGGACCAGGACTGAGACCAGGACTGGGACCAGGACTGAGACCAGGACCTGGGCCGAGAGGCCTACGAGACCTGCCTCGAGCTCACCTCCAACCTCTGAGACCAGGACTGAGACCGGGATCAGGACCGGGACCAGGACCGGGACCAGGACAGGACCAGGTGACTGGAGGTGTGGACACAGAGCCCTCCACACCCCTCGGTCCTGGGACGGTGGGTCGGTTCTGTGCGTCACAATGTGCTGCAGCTTGAGACCAAAGACTCATTTCCTGGCTTCGTTCACACGAGGTTTGGACGCGATCGTGTCCTTTAGATTGATAATACCATGTTCTGATGGAATTGTGTCACTTTGAGATTTAACG
The DNA here is from genome assembly GCA_019453435.1 of Rhinogobius similis. Taxonomy (NCBI): domain Eukaryota; kingdom Metazoa; phylum Chordata; class Actinopteri; order Gobiiformes; family Gobiidae; genus Rhinogobius; species Rhinogobius similis. The sequence continues at coordinate 30,290,981 of CM033623.1, read as the reverse complement.
AGCGCTTACCTCAGTGAACGGGACATTTACCTCTGGAAACAAACAGCACGAAACCCGAGCGAGGATTGATCTGTTTTATTGAAGACAAAGGTCCTCCGTTTATCTCCAGGTTTATCTCATCAGCACCTGCTTTAGACCTGGTTTAGACCTGGTTTAGTCCCGGTTTAAATCTGGTTTAGTCCTGGTTTAGTCCTGGTTTAGTCCTGGTTTAGTCCTGGTTTAGTCCTGGTTTAGTCCTGGTTTAAATCTGGTTTAGTCCTGGTTTAGACCTGGTTTAGTCCTGGTTTAGTCCTGGTTTAGTCCTGGTTTAGTCCTGGTTCAGTCCTGGTTTAGTCCTGGTTCAGTCCTGGTTTAGTCCTGGTTTAGTCCTGGTTTAGACCTGGTTTAGTCCAGGTTTAGTCCTGGTTCAGTCCTGGTTCAGTCCAGGTTTAGTCCTGGTTCAGTCCTGGTTCAGTCCTGGTTTAGTCCTGGTTTAGTCCTGGTTTAGTCCTGGTTTAGTCCTGGTTTAGTCCTGGTTTAGTCCTGGTTCAGTCCTGGTTTAGTCCTGGTTTAGTCCTGGTTTAGTCCTGGTTTAGTCCTGGTTTAGTCCTGGTTTAGTCCTGGTTCAGTCCTGGTTTAGTCCTGGTTCAGTCCTGGTTTAGTCCTGGTTTAGTCCTGGTTTAGACCTGGTTTAGTCCAGGTTTAGTCCTGGTTCAGTCCTGGTTCAGTCCAGGTTTAGTCCTGGTTCAGTCCTGGTTCAGTCCTGGTTTAGTCCTGGTTTAGTCCTGGTTTAGTCCTGGTTTAGTCCTGGTTTAGTCCTGGTTTAGTCCTGGTTCAGTCCTGGTTTAGTCCTGGTTTAGTCCTGGTTTAGTCCTGGTTTAGTCCTGGTTTAGTCCTGGTTTAGTCCTGGTTCAGTCCTGGTTTAGTCCTGGTTCAGTCCTGGTTTAGTCCTGGTTTAGTCCTGGTTTAGACCTGGTTTAGTCCAGGTTTAGTCCTGGTTCAGTCCTGGTTCAGTCCAGGTTTAGTCCTGGTTCAGTCCTGGTTCAGTCCTGGTTTAGTCCTGGTTTAGTCCTGGTTTAGTCCTGGTTTAGTCCTGGTTTAGTCCTGGTTTAGTCCTGGTTCAGTCCTGGTTTAGTCCTGGTTCAGTCCTGGTTTAGTCCTGGTTTAGTCCTGGTTTAGACCTGGTTTAGTCCAGGTTTAGTCCTGGTTCAGTCCTGGTTCAGTCCAGGTTTAGTCCTGGTTCAGTCCTGGTTCAGTCCTGGTTTAGTCCTGGTTTAGTCCTGGTTTAGTCCTGGTTTAGTCCTGGTTTAGTCCTGGTTTAGTCCTGGTTCAGTCCTGGTTTAGTCCTGGTTTAGTCCTGGTTTAGTCCTGGTTTAGTCCTGGTTTAGTCCTGGTTTAGTCCTGGTTCAGTCCTGGTTTAGTCCTGGTTCAGTCCTGGTTTAGTCCTGGTTTAGTCCTGGTTTAGACCTGGTTTAGTCCAGGTTTAGTCCTGGTTCAGTCCTGGTTCAGTCCAGGTTTAGTCCTGGTTCAGTCCTGGTTCAGTCCTGGTTTAGTCCTGGTTTAGTCCTGGTTTAGTCCTGGTTTAGTCCTGGTTTAGTCCTGGTTTAGTCCTGGTTCAGTCCTGGTTTAGTCCTGGTTTAGTCCTGGTTTAGTCCTGGTTTAGTCCTGGTTTAGTCCTGGTTTAGTCCTGGTTCAGTCCTGGTTTAGTCCTGGTTCAGTCCTGGTTTAGTCCTGGTTTAGTCCTGGTTTAGACCTGGTTTAGTCCAGGTTTAGTCCTGGTTCAGTCCTGGTTCAGTCCAGGTTTAGTCCTGGTTCAGTCCTGGTTCAGTCCTGGTTTAGACCTGGTTTAGTCCTGGTTCAGTCCTGGTTCAGTCCTGGTTCAGTCCTGGTTCAGTCCTGGTTTAGTCCTGGTTTAGTCCTGGTTTAGTCCTGGTTTAGTCCTGGTTTAGTCCTGGTTTAGTCCTGGTTCAGTCCTGGTTTAGTCCTGGTTTAGTCCTGGTTTAGTCCTGGTTTAGTCCTGGTTTAGTCCTGGTTTAGTCCTGGTTCAGTCCTGGTTTAGTCCTGGTTCAGTCCTGGTTTAGTCCTGGTTTAGTCCTGGTTTAGACCTGGTTTAGTCCAGGTTTAGTCCTGGTTCAGTCCTGGTTCAGTCCAGGTTTAGTCCTGGTTCAGTCCTGGTTCAGTCCTGGTTTAGTCCTGGTTTAGTCCTGGTTTAGTCCTGGTTTAGTCCTGGTTTAGTCCTGGTTTAGTCCTGGTTCAGTCCTGGTTTAGTCCTGGTTCAGTCCTGGTTTAGTCCTGGTTTAGTCCTGGTTTAGACCTGGTTTAGTCCAGGTTTAGTCCTGGTTCAGTCCTGGTTCAGTCCAGGTTTAGTCCTGGTTCAGTCCTGGTTCAGTCCTGGTTTAGTCCTGGTTTAGTCCTGGTTTAGTCCTGGTTTAGTCCTGGTTTAGTCCTGGTTTAGTCCTGGTTCAGTCCTGGTTTAGTCCTGGTTTAGTCCTGGTTTAGTCCTGGTTTAGTCCTGGTTTAGTCCTGGTTTAGTCCTGGTTCAGTCCTGGTTTAGTCCTGGTTCAGTCCTGGTTTAGTCCTGGTTTAGTCCTGGTTTAGACCTGGTTTAGTCCAGGTTTAGTCCTGGTTCAGTCCTGGTTCAGTCCAGGTTTAGTCCTGGTTCAGTCCTGGTTCAGTCCTGGTTTAGTCCTGGTTTAGTCCTGGTTTAGTCCTGGTTTAGTCCTGGTTTAGTCCTGGTTTAGTCCTGGTTCAGTCCTGGTTTAGTCCTGGTTTAGTCCTGGTTTAGTCCTGGTTTAGTCCTGGTTTAGTCCTGGTTTAGTCCTGGTTCAGTCCTGGTTTAGTCCTGGTTCAGTCCTGGTTTAGTCCTGGTTTAGTCCTGGTTTAGACCTGGTTTAGTCCAGGTTTAGTCCTGGTTCAGTCCTGGTTCAGTCCAGGTTTAGTCCTGGTTCAGTCCTGGTTCAGTCCTGGTTTAGACCTGGTTTAGTCCTGGTTCAGTCCTGGTTCAGTCCTGGTTCAGTCCTGGTTCAGTCCTGGTTTAGTCCTGGTTTAGTCCTGGTTTAGTCCTGGTTTTGTGTAAAAATAACTTTGGTCAAAGCTGCAGCTCATGATTATTTTCATGTTTGACGTCAAATGATTGTTTCTGTTGAAATGTTTTATCACATTTTGAACCAAATAAAGGTTGAACATTGACACTGAAGGCTTTATTGAGAGAATAAAGTGAATAAAGTATGAAGTGTTACTGATGACATTTTGATTTGATGATGTTTAATCTGTTGTAAAAGCTTTTGTGTGTTTTGAGTCTGTTTCGGTCAAACGTCTTCGCTCTGAGCTTTAATTCAATTCATTTCAGTTTAATTTTGCCTCGAGGCCACAGGGAGCGCCCCCTGTGTGTCCCAGAGCGCCCCCTTCTGTCCCAGAGCGCCCCCTGTGTGTCCCAGAGCGCCCCCTTCTGTCCCAGAGCGCCCCCTTCTGTCCCAGAGCTCTTCTGTCCCAGAGCCCCTGTCTGTCCCAGAGCGCCCCCTTCTGTCCCAGAGCGCCCCCTTCTGTCCCAGAGCGCCCCCTACTGTCCCAGAGCCCCCTGTGTGTCCCAGAGCCCCCTGTGTGTCCCAGAGCGCCCCCTGTGTGTCCCAGAGCGCCCCCTTCTGTCCCAGAGTGCCCCCTGTGTGTCCCAGAGCGCCCCCTGTGTGTCCCAGAGCGCCCCCTGTGTGTCCCAGAGCGCCCCCTGTGTGTCCCAGAGCGCCCTGTGTGTCCCAGAGCCCCCTGTGTGTCCCAGAGCGCCCCCTTCTGTCCCAGAGCGCCCCCTTCTGTCCCAGAGCGCCCCCTTCTGTCCCAGAGCGCCCCCTTCTGTCCCAGAGCGCCCTGTGTGTCCCAGAGCGCCCTGTGTGTCCCAGAGCTCCTTCTGTCCCAGAGCCCCTGTCTGTCCCAGAGCCCCTTCTGTCCCAGAGCCCCTGTGTGTCCCAGAGCGCCCCCTGTGTGTCCCAGAGCGCCTCCTTCTGTCCCAGAGCGCCCCCTGTGTGTCCCAGATTGCCCCCTGTGTGTCCCAGAGCCCCCTGTGTGTCCCAGAGCCCCCTTCTGTCCCAGAGCGCCCCCTGTGTGTCCCAGAGCGCCCCTGTGTGTCCCAGAGCCCCCTTCTGTCCCAGAGCCCCCCTGTGTGTCCCAGAGCCCCTTCTGTCCCAGAGCCCCCTTCTGTCCCAGAGTGCCCCCTTCTGTCCCAGAGTGTCCCCCGTGTGTCCCAGAGTGCCCCCTTCTGTCCCAGAGCGCCCCCTGTGTGTCCCAGAGCGTCCCCTTCTGTCCCAGAGCCCCCTGTGTGTCCCAGAGCGCCCCCTGTGTGTCCCAGAGCCCCTTCTGTCCCAGAGTGTCCCCTTCTGTCCCAGAGCGCCCCTGTGTGTCCCAGAGCCCCCTGTGTGTCCCAGAGTGCCCCTGTGTGTCCCAGAGCGCCCCCTGTGTGTCCCAGAGCGCCCCCTTCTGTCCCAGAGCGCCCCCTGTGTGTCCCAGAGCCCCCTTCTGTCCCAGAGCGCCCCCTTCTGTCCCAGAGCGCCCCTTCTGTCTCAGAGCGCCCCCTTCTGTCCCAGAGCGCCTTCTGTCCCAGAGCGCCCCCTTCTGTCCCAGAGCGCCCCTTCTGTCCCAGAGCGCCCCCTTCTGTCCCAGAGCGCCCCCTTCTGTCCCAGAGCGCCCCCTGTGTGTCCCAGAGCCCCCTGTGTGTCCCAGAGCGCCCCCTGTGTGTCCCAGAGCCCCCTGTGTGTCCCAGAGCGCCCCCTGTGTGTCCCAGAGCGCCCCCTTCTGTCCCAGAGCGCCCCCTTCTGTCCCAGAGTGCCCCCTTCTGTCCCAGAGCGCCCCCTGTGTGTCCCAGAGCGCCCCCTGTGTGTCCCAGAGCCCCCTGTGTGTCCCAGAGCCCCCTTCTGTCCCAGAGCGCCCCCTTCTGTCCCAGAGTGCCCCCTTCTGTCCCAGAGTGCCCCCTGTGTGTCCCAGAGCCCCCTGTGTGTCCCAGAGTGCCCCCTGTGTGTCCCAGAGCCCCCTGTGTGTCCCAGAGCGCCCCCTTCTGTCCCAGAGCGCCCCCTGTGTGTCCCAGAGCGCCCCCTTCTGTCCCAGAGCGCCCCCTTCTGTCCCAGAGCGCCCCCTGTGTGTCCCAGAGCGCCCCCTGTGTGTCCCAGAGCGCCCCCTTCTGTCCCAGAGCGCCCCCTGTGTGTCCCAGAGCGCCCTGTGTGTCCCAGAGCCCCCTGTGTGTCCCAGAGCCCCCTGTGTGTCCCAGAGCGCCCTGTGTGTCCCAGAGCGCCCCCTGTGTGTCCCAGAGCGCCCCTGTGTGTCCCAGAGCGCCCCTGTGTGTCCCAGAGCGCCTGTGTGTCCCAGAGCCCCCTGTGTGTCCCAGAGCGCCCCTGTGTGTCCCAGAGCCCCCTGTGTGTCCCAGAGCGCCCCCTTCTGTCCCAGAGCCCCCTTTTTGTCCCAGAGCCCCCTGTCTGTCCCAGAGCGCCCCCTTCTGTCCCAGAGCGCCCCCTTCTGTCCCAGAGCCCCCTTCTGTCCCAGAGCCCCCTGTGTGTCCCAGAGCCCCCTGTGTGTCCCAGAGCGCCCTGTGTGTCCCAGAGCCCCTGTGTGTCCCAGAGCGCCCCTTCTGTCCCAGAGCGCCCCCCGTCTGTCCCAGAGCGCCCCCCTTCTGTCCCAGTGCGCTCCCCGTCTGCCCCAGAGCGCCCCCTGTCTGTCCCAGAGCCCCCTGTCTGTCCCAGAGCGCCCCCTGTCTGTCCCAGAGCTCCCTTCTGTCCCAGAGCGCCCCCTGTGTGTCCCAGAGCGCCCCCTGTGTGTCCCAGAGCGCCCCTGTGTGTCCCAGAGCGCCCCTGTGTGTCCCAGAGCGCCCCTTCTGTCCCAGAGCCCCTTCTGTCCCAGAGTGCCCCCTGTCTGTCCCAGAGCGCCTTCTGTCCCAGAGCCCCCTGTCTGTCCCAGAGTGCCCCCTTCTGTCCCAGAGCGCCCCCTGTGTGTCCCAGAGTGCCCCTGTGTGTCCCAGAGCCCCCTGTGTGTCCCAGAGTGCCCCCTTCTGTCCCAGAGCGCCCTCTTTTGTCCCTGAGTTCCCCGTTCTGTCCCAGAGCGCCCCCTGTGTGTCCCAGAGCGCCCCCTGTGTGTCCCAGAGCCCCCTGTGTGTCCCAGAGCTTCCCAGGCCCCTTCTGTCCCAGAGCCCCCTGTGTGTCCCAGAGCCCTTCTGTCCCAGAGCGCCCCCTTCTGTCCCAGAGCCCCCTTCTGTCCCAGAGCGCCCCCTGTCTGTCCCAGAGCGCCCCTTCTGTCCCAGAGCGCCCCTTCTGTCCCAGAGCGCCCCTTCTGTCCCAGAGCGCCCCTTCTGTCCCAGAGCCCTTCTGTCCCAGAGCCCCCTTCTGTCCCAGAGCGCCCCTGTGTGTCCCAGAGCGCCCCTGTGTGTCCCAGAGCGCCTCCTTCTGTCCCAGAGCGCCCCTGTGTGTCCCAGAGTGCCCCTTTTTTGTCCCAGAGCGCCCCCTGTGTGTCCCAGAGCCCCCCTTCTGTCCCAGAGCGCCCCCGGTGTGTCCCAGAGCGCCCCCTTCTGTCCCAGAGCGCCCCCTGTGTGTCCCAGAGCGCCTCCTTCTGTCCCAGAGCGCCCCCTGTGTGTCCCAGAGTGCCCCCTTCTGTCCCAGAGCGCCCCCTGTGTGTCCCAGAGCGCCCCCTGTCTGTCCCAGAGCGCCCCCTTCTGTCCCAGAGCGCCCCCTTCTGTCCCAGAGCACCCCCTGTGTGTCCCAGAGCGCCCCCTTCTGTCCCAGAGCACCCCCTGTCTGTCCCAGAGCGCCCCCTTCTGTCCCAGAGCGCCCCCTTCTGTCCCAGAGCACCCCCTTCTGTCCCAGAGCGCCCCCTTCTGTCCCAGAGCACCCCCTGTGTGTCCCAGAGCGCCCCCTTCTGTCCCAGAGCGCCCCCTTCTGTCCCAGAGCGCCCCCTGTCTGCAGAGCCTCCTTCTGTCCTCAGAGATCCTCCTCCACAGACGCAGATGGACCAGGACCATCAGGAGGAGGAATGAGGGAGAGTTCCTCTGGACAGATGGCTCCTCTGGACAGTCCATCCAGCACAGACAGGTCCTCCAGGCAGATAAGGGGGGGGGGGGGTCATCCCTGGAGCAGCCGCCGCGGTGTCTGGAACAGACTCCACCCCCCGAGGGAAAAACATGTGAACAGCAATGAACAGATACAGATGAACTGATCATAAATGTTGTTGATGAAAGAACCAGAGGACAGTGTGAGCTCCAGCACAGCAGGGGGCAGCAGAGGGTTTATCTGAGCTTTTACAGACTGGGAGTGAAGTCTCTGTTTGATGGGACTCCACTGTCACAGCTTTGAGTCGATGGTGTCAAACACTGAGGTCCAACAGAACCAGGACCGAGCCCTGTCCAGCAGCTGATCACAGTCTGTGGCACCAAACCCTGAACACTTCAAAGACTGTCCTGTAGGGGGCGACACTGTTTAAAGGACTGTCCTGTAGGGGGCGACACTGTTTAAGTGACTGTCCTGTAGGGGGCGACACTGTTTAAGTGACTGTCCTGTAGGGGGCGACACTGTTTAAGTGACTGTCCTGTAGGGGGCGACACTGTTTAAGTGACTGTCCTGTAGGGGGCGACACTGTTTAAGTGACTGTCCTGTAGGGGGCGACACTGTTTAAGGGACTGTCCTGTAGGGGGCGACACTGTTTAAGGGACTGTCCTGTAGGGCGACACTGTTTAAAGGACTGTCCTGTAGGGCGACACTGTTTAAGTGACTGTCCTGTAGGGGCGACACTGGGCGACACTGTTTAAGGGACTGTCCTGTAGGGGGCGACACTGTTTAAGTGACTGTCCTGTAGGGGGCGACACTGTTTAAGTGACTGTCCTGTAGAGGCGACACTGTTTAAGTGACTGTCCTGTAGTGGGCGACACTTTTTAAGTGACTGTCCTGTAGGGGGCGACACTGTTTAAGTGACTGTCCTGTAGGGGGCGACACTGTTTAAGTGACTGTCCTGTAGGGGGCGACACTGTTTAAGGGACTGTCCTGTAGGGGGCGACACTGTTTAAAGGACTGTCCTGTAGGGGGCGACACTGTTTAAGTGACTGTCCTGTAGGGGCGACACTGTTTAAGGGACTGTCCTGTAGGGGCGACACTGTTTAAAGGACTGTCCTGTAGGGGGCGACACTGTTTAAGTGACTGTCCTGTAGGGGGCGACACTGTTTAAGGGACTGTCCTGTAGGGGCGACACTGTTTAATTGACTGTCGTGGAGGGGGCGACAATGTTTAAAGGACTGTCCGATAGGGGGCGACAATGTTTAAAGGACTGTCCTGTAGAGGCGACACTGTTTAAGTGACTGTCCTGTAGGGGCGACACTGTTTAAGTGACTGTCCTGTAGGGGCGACACTGTTTAAGGACTGTCCTCAGTACACTAGGGCTTACAAGAGGACTGTCCTATAGGGGCGACACTGCTTAAGGACTGTCCTGTAGGGGCGACACTGTTTAAGTGACTGTCCTGTAGGGGCGACACTGTTTAAGTGACTGTCCTGTAGGGGCGACACTGTTTAAGTGACTGTCCTGTAGGCGACACTGTTTAAGGGACTGTCCTGTAGGGGGCGACACTGTTTAAGGGACTGTCCTGTAGGGGGCGACACTGTTTAAGGGACTGTCCTGTAGGGGGCGACACTGTTTAAGGGACTGTCCTGTAGGGGGCGACACTGTTTAAGTGACTGTCCTGTAGGGGGCGACACTGTTTAAATCAGACACAGGTCTGTGGTTTGTCCAGGGGGCGGGGCCTAGACTGGACTGTTTAAAGTGCTTTAATGACTGTGGGACATGACGCTCCACAGAAGGATTTATTATATTAAGGAGAGGGTTTATAATGAGGGGGCGTGTCTTTGAGGGGGCGTGTCTTTGAGGGGGTGGGGCCTAAAACACAAGCTGAGGTTTTAGAGACAGAAGGACTGGAGTTGTCTCTGGTCAGTGTCTGGTGTCACTGAAGGCTCTGTGTGGGACACGCCTTTTCCTCGACAGTTCCTCTGGACAGTTCATCTGGACAGTTCCTCTGGACAGTTCCTCTGGACAGTTCATCTGGACAGTTCCTCTGGACAGTTCATCTGGACAGTTCCTCTGGACAGTTCCTCTGGACAGTTCATCTGGACGGTTCTTCTGGACAGTTCCTCTGGACGGTTCCTCTGGACAGTTCATCTGGACGGTTCCTCTGGACAGTTCCTCTGGACAGTTCCTCTGGACAGTTCCTCTGGACAGTTCATCTGGACGGTTCCTCTGGACAGTTCCTCTGGACAGTTCCTCTGGACAGTTCCTCTGGACAGTTCCTCTGGACAGTTCATCTGGACGGTTCCTCTGGACAGTTCCTCTGGACAGTTCCTCTGGACAGTTCCTCTGGACGGTTCATCTGGACGGTTCCTCTGGACAGTTCCTCTGGACAGTTCCTCTGGACAGTTCCTCTGGACAGTTCCTCTGGACAGTTCATCTGGACGGTTCCTCTGGACAGTTCCTCTGGACAGTTCCTCTGGACAGTTCCTCTGGACGGTTCATCTGGACAGTTCCTCTGGACAGTTCCTCTGGACGGTTCCTCTGGACGGTTCATCTGGACGGTTCATCTGGACGGTTCCTCTGGACAGTTCCTCTGGACAGTTCCTCTGGACAGTTCCTCTGGACAGTTCATCTGGACAGTTCCTCTGGACAGTTCCTCTGGACAGTTCCTCTGGACAGTTCCTCTGGACGGTTCCTCTGGACAGTTCCTCTGGACAGTTCCTCTGGACAGTTCCTCTGGACAGTTCATCTGGACGGTTCCTCTGGACAGTTCCTCTGGACAGTTCATCTGGACGGTTCCTCTGGACAGTTCCTCTGGACAGTTCCTCTGGACAGTTCATCTGGACAGTTCCTCTGGACAGTTCCTCTGGACAGTTCCTCTGGACAGTTCATCTGGACGGTTCCTCTGGACAGTTCCTCTGGACAGTTCATCTGGACAGTTCCTCTGGACAGTTCCTCTGGACAGTTCCTCTGGACAGTTCATCTGGACAGTTCCTCTGGACAGTTCCTCTGGACAGTTCATCTGGACGGTTCATCTGGACGGTTCCTCTGGACAGTTCCTCTGGACAGTTCCTCTGGACAGTTCCTCTGGACAGTTCATCTGGACGGTTCATCTGGACGGTTCCTCTGGACAGTTCCTCTGGACAGTTCATCTGGACGGTTCATCTGGACGGTTCCTCTGGACAGTTCCTCTGGACAGTTCATCTGGACGGTTCCTCTGGACAGTTCCTCTGGACAGTTCCTCTGGACAGTTCATCTGGACGGTTCCTCTGGACAGTTCCTCTGGACAGTTCCTCTGGACAGTTCCTCTGGACAGTTCATCTGGACGGTTCCTCTGGACAGTTCCTCTGGACAGTTCCTCTGGACAGTTCCTCTGGACAGTTCCTCTGGACAGTTCCTCTGGACAGTTCATCTGGACAGTTCCTCTGGACAGTTCCTCTGGACAGTTCCTCTGGACAGTTCATCTGGACAGTTCCTCTGGACAGTTCCTCTGGACAGTTCCTCTGGACAGTTCCTCTGGACGGTTCCTCTGGACGGTTCATCTGGACGGTTCCTCTGGACAGTTCCTCTGGACAGTTCATGTGGACAGTTCCTCTGGACAGTTCCTCTGGACAGTTCATCTGGACGGTTCCTCTGGACAGTTCCTCTGGACAGTTCCTCTGGACAGTTCATCTGGACAGTTCCTCTGGACAGTTCCTCTGGACAGTTCCTCTGGACAGTTCCTCTGGACAGTTCATCTGGACAGTTCCTCTGGACAGTTCCTCTGGACAGTTCCTCTGGACGGTTCATCTGGACGGTTCCTCTGGACAGTTCCTCTGGACAGTTCATCTGGACGGTTCCTCTGGACAGTTCCTCTGGACAGTTCCTCTGGACAGTTCCTCTGGACAGTTCCTCTGGACAGTTCATCTGGACAGTTCCTCTGGACAGTTCCTCTGGACAGTTCCTCTGGACGGTTCATCTGGACGGTTCATCTGGACGGTTCCTCTGGACAGTTCCTCTGGACAGTTCCTCTGGACAGTTCCTCTGGACAGTTCATCTGGACGGTTCCTCTGGACAGTTCCTCTGGACAGTTCCTCTGGACAGTTCATCTGGACGGTTCCTCTGGACAGTTCCTCTGGACAGTTCCTCTGGACAGTTCCTCTGGACAGTTCATCTGGACGGTTCCTCTGGACAGTTCCTCTGGACAGTTCTTCTGGACAGTTCATCTGGACAGTTCCTCTGGACACAGTTGTTCCTCCTGTTGGATCTGGACAGTTCCTCTGGACAGTTCCTCTGGACAGTTCCTCTGGACAGTTCAGCGTGACAGTTCCTCTGGACAGTTCCTCTGGACAGTTCCTCTGGACAGTTCCTCTGGACAGTTCCTCTGGACAGTTCCTCTGGACAGTTCCTCTGGACAGTTCCTCTGGACACAGTTCCTCTGGACAGTTCCTCTGGACAGTTCCTCTGGACAGTTCCTCTGGACAGTTACTCTGGACAGTTCCTCTGGACAGTTCCTCTGGACAGTTCCTCTGGACACAGTTGTTCCTCCTGTTGGATCTGGACAGTTCCTCTGGACAGTTCCTCTGGACAGTTCCTCTGGACAGTTCAGTGTGACAGTTCCTCTGGACAGTTCCTCTGGACAGTTCATCTGGACAGTTCCTCTGGACAGTTCCTCTGGACAGTTCCTCTGGACAATTCCTCTGGACACAGTTGTTGTTCCTTCTGTTGGATCTGGACAGTTCCTCTGGACAGTTCCTCTGGACGGTTCCTCTGGACAGTTCCTCTGGACAGTTCCTCTGGACAGTTCCTCTGGACAGTTCCTCTGGACAGTTCCTCTGGACAGTTCCTCTGGACAGTTCCTCTGGACAGTTCCTCTGGACAGTTCCTCTGGACAGTTCCTCTGGACAGTTCATCTGGACGGTTCCTCTGGACAGTTCCTCTGGACAGTTCCTCTGGACAGTTCCTCTGGACAGTTCCTCTGGACACAGTTCCTCTGGACAGTTCCTCTGGACAGTTCCTCTGGACAGTTCATCTGGACAGTTCCTCTGGACGGTTCCTCTGGACAGTTCCTCTGGACGGTTCCTCTGGACAGTTCCTCTGGACAGTTCCTCTGGACACAGTTCCTCTGGACAGTTCCTCTGGACAGTTCCTCTGGACAGTTCATCTGGACAGTTCCTCTGGACAGTTCATCTGGACGGTTCCTCTGGACAGTTCCTCTGGACAGTTCCTCTGGACAGTTCCTCTGGACACAGTTGTTCCTCCTGTTGGATGTGGACAGTCTGGTCTGGGCCTCACTCAGAGCCTGAGGACACCACAGAGGCTCAGTTTTCCTTCTTGGATTCTTCGGAGCAGGAGCAAAGATCTCTCTGGTCTCTGGTTCACACAAACATGTTCCTTGTCACACTGGTCCTTGTCCTGAGGCGAGGCTCACGTTTTGGTTCAAAAGTCGCCACCGAAACATCACCAAACCAGACCATTGAGTTCAAACACCGTCTGATCCTCCACAAAGGTCTGGAGTTCATTAATCCACATCACCGCCCCCACGTGGTCACGGAGCGGAAGTGCAGCTAAAGACACGTGCCACAGCTCTGCGCATGCGCACCATCCTGACCGCGCTCTGGCCCTGAACCACGTGACGAACAAAAATAAACAATTGTTGATAAAACCAGGACTAAACCAGGACTAAACCAGGACTAAACCAGGACTAAACCAGGACTGAACCAGGACTAAACCAGGACTAAACCAGGACTAAACCAGGACTAAACCAGGACTAAACCAGGACTAAACCAGGACTAAACCAGGACTGAACCAGGACTAAACCAGGACTAAACCAGGACTGAACCAGGACTAAACCAGGACTAGAGCGAGACTAAACCAGGACTAAACCAGGACTAAACCAGGACTAAACCAGGACTAAACCAGGACTAAACCAGGACTAAACCAGGACTAAACCAGGACTGAACCAGGACTAAACCAGGTCTAAACCAGGACTAAACCAGGTCTAAACCAGGACTAAACCAGGTCTAAAACCAGGACTAAACCAGGACTAAACCAGGACTAAACCAGGACTGAACCAGGACTAAACCAGGACTAAACCAGGACTAAACCAGGACTAAACCAGGACTAAACCAGGACTAGAGCGAGACTAAACCAGGACTAAACCAGATCTAAACCTGGACTAAACCAGGACTAAACCAGGACTAAACCAGGACTGAACCAGGACTAAACCAGGTCTAAACCAGGACTAAACCAGGACTAAACCAGGACTAAACCAGGACTAAACCAGGACTAAACCAGGACTAAACCAGGACTAAACCAGGACTAAACCAGGACTAGAGCGAGACTAAACCAGGACTAAACCAGATCTAAACCTGGACTAAACCAGGACTAAACCAGGACTAAACCAGGTCTAAACCAGGACTGAACCAGGACTAAACCAGGACTGAACCAGGTCTAAACCAGGTCTAAACCAGGACTGAACCAGGACTGAACCAGGACTAAACCAGGACTGAACCAGGTCTAAACCAGGTCTAAACCAGGACTGAACCAGGACTGAACCAGGACTGAACCGGGTCTAAACCGGGTCTAAACCGGGTCTAAACCGGGACTAAACCAGGACCAAACCAGGTCTAAACCAGGTCTGAACCAGGACTAAACCAGGACTAAACCAGGACTAAACCAGGACTAAACCAGGACTAAACCAGGACTAAACCAGGACTAAACCAGGACTAAACCAGATCTAAACCAGGACTAAACTAGGACTAAACCAGATCTAAACCAGGACTAAACCAGATCTAAACCTGGACTAAACCAGGACTAAACCAGGACTAAACCAGGACTAAACCAGGTCTAAACCAGGACTGAACCAGGTCTAAACCAGGACTGAACCAGGTCTAAACCAGGACTGAACCAGGTCTAAACCAGGACTAAACCAGGACTAAACCAGGTCTAAACCAGGACTAAACCAGGACTAAACCAGGTCTAAACCAGGACTAAACCAGGACTAAACCAGGACTAAACCAGGACTGAACCAGGTCTAAACCAGGACTGAACCAGGTCTAAACCAGGACTAAACCAGGACTAAACCAGGACTAAACCAGGACTAAACCAGGACTAAACCAGGACTAAACCAGGACTAAACCAGGACTAAAGCATATTTTACTGTTTTTCATGTCAAATGCTTTTGTTTTGACAAAGACAAACCACACTTTTTTGTAGAATATATTTTTATTAAATCATTTTGTGAAGCGTCCGTTAAATAAAGAGTCTGTGTTCCGTGTCCAAAGCGGCGATCATTTGGCTGTGAACGAACAAAACAAAAGTGAGACGTTTGTGACATTTGTGACATTATTTGTGACAAAGTGTTTCAAAAGGTTTAAAGAGTGACCTTTCTGTTGTTCCTCCACAATTTCATGGATAAAATCTTCCAAAACTGGAGCAGCGCGATCGAGCTCCAGCGGCGACAGGTGCACCGTGAGCTCCACCGTCTTCTCCTGGAGGCACGAGCAGAACGAGCAAACGTCACATCGAGAACGAGCAGAACGAGCAAACGTCACATCGAGAACGAGCAAACGTCACATCGAGAACGAGCAGAACGAGCAAACGTCACATCGAGAACGAGCAGAACGAGCAAACGTCACATCGAGAACGAGCAAACGTCACATCGAGAACGAGCAAACGTCACATCGAGAGGACAGAGCAGAACGAGCAGAGACAGTGGCAGGTGCAGTGGCAGGTGCAGTGGCAGGTGCAGGTCTCACAGGGTGCTCCGGCTCCTGAAGCTGGTGCAGGTTCAGGTCCTGAAACTGTCCGTCTTCAGATCGAGGCTCCATGTCCTTCTTCCCTTCACGCTCCTGAGACGACAGCACGACATGATGTCGTTATGACGTCATAACGACATCATGACGACGTCATAACGACATCATGATGACGTCATAACGACGTCACTATGACGTCATAACGACGTCATAGTGAGAGGAGGAGGAGTTACCTTCATGAGCATCATCTCTCGAGGGCTGAAGAAGGTGATGTGTCCTTCAGAGGAGTCCAGGTGAGACAGGAGCAGAGACAGAAGGACCGAGGAGACCAGGGACCTGCTGAGGAGCATCGTGATCTGGAACAAGCACAACCCACTCACAGCGACTGTGTCACATTTGACTCACAGCGACCGCACCGCTCTGTCACATTTAACTCACAGCGACCGCTCTGTGTCACATTTAACTCACAGCGACCACACCGCTCTGTCACATTTAACTCACAGCGACTGCACCGCTCTGTCACATTTAACTCACAGCGACCGCTCTGTGTCACATTTAACTCACAGCGACCACACCGCTCTGTCACATTTAACTCACAGCGACTGCACCGCTCTGTCACATTTGACTCACAGCGACCGCACCGCTCTGTCACATTTAACTCACAGCGACTGTGTCACATTTGACTCACAGCGACTGCACCGCTCTGTGTCACATTTAACTCACAGCGACTGCACCGCTCTGTGTCACATTTGACTCACAGCGACCACACCGCTCTGTCACATTTAACTCACAGCGACCACACCGCTCTGTCACATTTGACTCACAGCGACCACACCGCTCTGTCACATTTAACTCACAGCGACCGCACCGCTCTGTCACATTTGACTCACAGCGACTGCACCGCTCTGTGTCACATTTGACTCACAGCGACCGCACCGCTCTGTCACATTTGACTCACAGCGACCGCTCTGTGTCACATTTGACTCACAGCGACCGCACCGCTCTGTCACATTTAACTCACAGCGACTGCACCGCTCTGTCACATTTGACTCACAGCGACCGCACCGCTCTGTCACATTTAACTCACAGCGACCGCTCTGTCACATTTGACTCACAGCGACTGCACCGCTCTGTCACATTTAACTCACAGCGACTGCACCGCTCTGTCACATTTGACTCACAGCGACCGCACCGCTCTGTCACATTTAACTCACAGCGACCGCACCGCTCTGTCACATTTAACTCACAGCGACTGCACCGCTCTGTCACATTTAACTCACAGCGACCGCTCTGTGTCACATTTAACTCACAGCGACCGCACCGCTCTGTCACATTTAACTCACAGCGACCGCTCTGTGTCACATTTAACTCACAGCGACCGCTCTGTCACATTTAACTCACAGCGACTGCACCGCTCTGTCACATTTAACTCACAGCGACCGCACCGCTCTGTCACATTTAACTCACAGCGACCGCTCTGTGTCACATTTAACTCACAGCGACCGCACCGCTCTGTCACATTTGACTCACAGCGACCGCTCTGTGTCACATTTAACTCACAGCGACCGCTCTGTGTCACATTTGACTCACAGCGACCGCTCTGTCACATTTAACTCACAGCGACCGCTCTGTGTCACATTTGACTCACAGCGACTGCACCGCTCTGTCACATTTAACTCACAGCGACCGCACCGCTCTGTCACATTTAACTCACAGCGACTGCACCGCTCTGTCACATTTAACTCACAGCGACTGCACCGCTCTGTCACATTTAACTCACAGCGACTGCACCGCTCTGTCACATTTAACTCACAGCGACCGCTCTGTGTCACATTTGACTCACAGCGACCGCACCGCTCTGTCACATTTAACTCACAGCGACCGCTCTGTGTCACATTTAACTCACAGCGACCGCACCGCTCTGTCACATTTGACTCACAGCGACCGCACCGCTCTGTCACATTTAACTCACAGCGACTGCACCGCTCTGTCACATTTAACTCACAGCGACTGCACCGCTCTGTCACATTTAACTCACAGCGACTGCACCGCTCTGTCACATTTAACTCACAGCGACTGCACCGCTCTGTCACATTTAACTCACAGCGACTGCAACGCTCTGTCACATTTAACTCACAGCGACCGCTCTGTGTCACATTTAACTCACAGCGACTGCACCGCTCTGTCACATTTAACTCACAGCGACCGCTCTGTGTCACATTTGACTCACAGCGACCGCACCGCTCTGTCACATTTAACTCACAGCGACTGCACCGCTCTGTCACATTTGACTCACAGCGACCGCTCTGTGTCACATTTGACTCACAGCGACCGCACCGCTCTGTCACATTTAACTCACAGCGACCGCACCGCTCTGTCACATTTGACTCACAGCGACCGCACCGCTCTGTCACATTTGACTCACAGCGACCGCACCGCTCTGTCACATTTGACTCACAGCGACCGCTCTGTGTCACATTTGACTCACAGCGACCGCACCGCTCTGTCACATTTAACTCACAGCGACTGCACCGCTCTGTCACATTTAACTCACAGCGACCGCTCTGTGTCACATTTAACTCACAGCGACTGCACCGCTCTGTCACATTTAACTCACAGCGACCGCTCTGTGTCACATTTGACTCACAGCGACCGCACCGCTCTGTCACATTTAACTCACAGCGACCGCTCTGTGTCACATTTGACTCACAGCGACAACACCGCTCTGTCACATTTAACTCACAGCGACCGCCCTGTGTCACATTTGACTCACAGCGACCGCACCGCTCTGTCACATTTGACTCACAGCGACCGCACCGCTCTGTCACATTTGACTCACAGCGACCGCACCGCTCTGTCACATTTGACTCACAGCGACCGCACCGCTCTGTCACATTTGACTCACAGCGACCGCACCGCTCTGTCACATTTGACTCACAGCGACTGCACCGCTCTGTGTCACATTTGACTCACAGCGACTGCACCGCTCTGTGTCACATTTGACTCACAGCGACTGCACCGCTCTGTCACATTTAACTCACAGCGACCGCTCTGTGTCACATTTAACTCACAGCGACTGCACCGCTCTGTCACATTTAACTCACAGCGACCGCTCTGTGTCACATTTAACTCACAGCGACCGCTCTGTGTCACATTTAACTCACAGCGACCGCTCTGTGTCACATTTAACTCACAGCGACTGCACCGCTCTGTCACATTTAACTCACAGCGACCGCTCTGTGTCACATTTAACTCACAGCGACTGCACCGCTCTGTCACATTTAACTCACAGCGACTGCACCGCTCTGTCACATTTAACTCACAGCGACTGCACCGCTCTGTCACATTTGACTCACAGCGACCGCTCTGTGTCACATTTAACTCACAGCGACTGCACCGCTCTGTCACATTTAACTCACAGCGACCACACCGCTCTGTCACATTTGACTCACAGCGACTGCACCGCTCTGTCACATTTGACTCACAGCGACCGCACCGCTCTGTCACATTTGACTCACAGCGACCGCTCTGTCACATTTGACTCACAGCGACCGCACCGCTCTGTCACATTTGACTCACAGCGACCGCACCGCTCTGTCAAACCAGTTCAAAGTTGCTGTTTCGTTTTGTCGACGTCGGGATCTGGATCTCATTTCACGTTTGAGATTCAAACGTCTCAGGTGCAGGTTTTGGAGAAGACGGTTGTTGTTGTTCTGAAGACGAGCAGAACATGAAGAGAGTGGATCGATTATAGTTTAGAGTCGATTGTGTAATATAATGATGTCAAGTTAAAGTGAACTTAAAGTCGATGTTTCTTCTCTTTTGTGATTCATTTGAGCGACGTGTCACATTTAAACCTGAATGATACGCTTTAAAGACACTCTGGTGCTTTTGTGTCGGAGCCACTGGACGTCGTTATCAGGAAACGGCTGAATATATTGAACATTCACTTTTGTCAAGCACCTTCGAGACTCTTTGATCAGAAGACACTTCCATCGCCGAGAAATAGTTCTGTGGTTTTAGTGAAATGTTGTTCTGGTGATGGACTCTTTAGTGCAGCCGTCTGTTCAAACACTGATAATGCCTCGTCTGATCTTTGGTGTTTCCTGTTGGTCACAAACCAAACTACAATAAAACCTTTAGAAACTTTATATGAGCAGCACTTACAATTCTGGACAGGAAACCACAGATTTATCATCTCTGTCAGATCTGACTAAATATAAAATACTAAACTTTGACAATACAATTACCGACCTCAAATTATTATTCAAGATTATCAATAATGTGGCACCGCCGCCATTGAAAAGGTTTGTTCATTTAACGTCTGATCAGAGCGACGAGGTCAACAGCAAACGGCCAACGAACCAAAACGGAAAACATCACCAGGACAATCTGCATTTTCATTTAAAACAATCTCAATGGAATAAACTTCCAACTGAACTAAAATGATCCAAAGTCATTGTCAATTCTTTTGTACAAACCATTGAAATGTATTAACACTGTACACATCTTATACTCTGTGTTCATTGTTTTTGTGACGTTATTGTGTGTCTCAGGGACTGCAGGTGGAAACTGAAGTCTGGTACAAAGTCTTCATATTCCTGTGACCAATGCTCCTGTCCACTGTCCCTGTCAAATAAATCAAATCAATCAATAAATAAACACACTCTTCTCCTGATGTTTAGCCTCTGATGACTTTATAAGACCAGAGCGGCACAATTAAACCAAACCCACACAAACTACATTTTAGTGGACGCAATTAACAAATCACAAAGACTGTAACCATTTCTTCCACAAACAACAAAATGTGTGGCTTTGATTTGAATAAAACGGCTCACGCTGTAGTTTGGATTTGAACAAACATGAAACAAGAGACAAAAGAGCGACAAAAAGAGATAAAAATGTGTTCAAAAGAGACACAAACGCACCGACAAACGACAAACGAGACTCAATGAACCAAAACACGCCAAAAACCACAAAAACACGACTTTAAAAACACGTCTATAAACGACTAAAACACATGTGTAAACGAGACAAACCGACTAAAAACAACAAAGACACAACTAAAAGTGACAAAAATCAAGCCAAAAACAAAACCTGTCTATAAACAACAACAAAATATTAAAACACGCGACTGAAAATGAGAAAAACACGACTCAAAGCGTCTCCAAACAAACGGGAATCAAAGCAACAAAAGGCGACAACAAGTGACAAAGACGTCTTAAATATGACAAACACAACTGAATGTGACACAAACGACAAAAACATGACGAAAAAGCTCCAAAAACGTGACTAAAACCAACAAAAACGTGACTTAAGACAAAAAAGTGACAAAAACATGACTAAAACCGACAAAACACGTGACTAAAAGTGACAAAACATGACAAAAGTGACAAAAACATGACTTAAGACGTGACTTAAGACTAAAAAGTGACAAAACGTGACTAAAAGTGACAAAACGTGACTAAAAGTGACAAAACATGACTAAAAGTGACAAAAACATGACAAAAGTGACAAAAACATGACTTAAGACGTGACTTAAGACTAAAAAGTGACAAAACGTGACTAAAAGTGACAAAAATGTGACTAAAAACGGAAAAACTTGACTAAAAAGTGACAAAACGTGACTAAAAACGGAAACATGTGACTAAAAGTGACAAAACGTGACTAAAAGTGACAAACCAGAGTCTGAGGCCGAGCAGACGGATCAGAACCTTCAATCCCTCATCCACTTTTTACAAACGGCTCCCACAAAACAAACGAAGAAACTGACAAGAGCTTTTCACGGATTCTATTAAAGGCCGTCACTTTAGTATCAGGATCAGTACCAGTACCAGTACCAGTACCAGTACCAGTACCAGTACCAGTACCAGTACCATATAATCAGAGGTGATACTCACAGTCGTTCAGTCGATGAAGTGTTTTGGACGGAGCTGGAGCTGAGTTTATATCCTGCTCTCTCTCTCTCTCTCTCTCTGACGTCTGTCACTTCCGCTCGCCCCCCCCCCCCCTCTCTCTCCCCCTCTTTACTCCCCCCTCTCCTCCCCCCTTATCTCCTCTTCCTCCCAAACACTTGAGGTCTTCAGTGCATCCTTCGTTCTCCTGGAAACACATCCAGAGGAGCCTCTCCAGGTCAGATGGTCCAGAGGGTCCTGGAGGTGGTTTGTGTTTCCAGTGAACCTCGTGATGGTCCTGTGTCTCTGGGTCAAATGCACCGCAGACTCCTGGGCCATGAGTCAGTTCAGTCCAATTAAAGGACACACGACCTCAGGAGGACGTCCCACAGTAAACACACACCATCTTCAAGCAACAAGTGAAAGAAAAGGATCTGTCCAGAACCGAGAAGAAACAGCTGAAGACCTTGGAGAAGGAATGAAGAGCTTAAAGTGTGATCCTCGTCCTTTTAATAGATTTATATCTGACACGCGGAGCAGATAACGGCCCCGAGAGGACGAACACACGGGCCCCGGGGCCCCGAGAGGACGAACACACGGGCCCAGGGGCCCCGAGAGGACGAACACACGGGCCCCGGGGCCCCATCACCACCAGGAGCCTCTGGAGCAGGACGTCCAGAGCCTCCAGAGGCTGCAGCTCTGAAGAACCACCGCCCGGCCCAGTGGGCCACAGCGCCCGGCCCGGTGGGCCACAGCGCCTGGCCCGGTGGGCCACAGCGCCCGGCCCGGTGGGCCACAGCGCCCGGCCCGGTGGGCCACAGCGCCCGGCCCGGTGGGCCACAGCGCCCGGCCCGGTGGGCCACAGCGCCCGCACACGGCCCAGTGCAGCCCTGGACGGTCCAGAGGGAGGAGCCTCCATGTCCCAACAAGGAGGGGGCGGAGTCATGTTTGGGGCGGAGTCATGGGGTGCGAGCTGGTGGCCCCTCCAGCGCCCTCTGGAGGCCGTGGAGCGTCACAGAGTCCTCTTCAAGCAGACGATGCATCACTGTCTGCTCTGGACGGAGAAGAAGAGGCTCCTCCCCCTGACCTCAGCCCTGAGGACCTCTGAGCCTCAGGTCAAAGGTCAGAGGTCAAAGGTCAGTCTGAGTCTGGACGTCCCACAGGGTCTTATGGAGCTCCAGGAGCGTCTCACACTCTGCAGCTTTTATTTTCTCCAGAACCTCCAGAACCAAACAGCAGGTGGCGCTGTGGAGCTCCGCTGTCGCACTTTGGACTTAAACATTCAGTTATTTTATTTCGGTCGATTAATCACGACTTCACGGCCACAACAAGAAAACACACGCGACTGTTTCTGAAGATGTGAGTCCAACGTGTGAGTCTGAGGTTCTCTGAGAGTCTGAGGTTCTCTGTGAGTCTGAGGTTCTCTGTGAGTCTGAGGTTCTCTGTGAGTCTGAGGTTCTCTGTGAGTCTCTGAGGTTCTCTGTGAGTCTGAGGTTCTCTGTGAGTCTCTGAGGTTCTCTGTGAGTCTGAGGTTCTCTGTGAGTCTCTGAGGTTCTCTGTGAGTCTGAGGTTCTCTGAGAGTCTGAGGTTCTCTCTGAGTCTCTGAGGTTCTCTGAGAGTCTGAGGTTCTCTGTGAGTCTGAGGTTCTCTGTGAGTCTGAGGTTCTCTGAGAGTCTGAGGTTCTCTGTGAGTCTCTGAGGTTCTCTGTGAGTCTGAGGTTCTCTGAGAGTCTGAGGTTCTCTGTGAGTCTCTGAGGTTCTCTGTGAGTCTGAGGTTCTCTGTGAGTCTGAGGTTCTCTGTGAGTCTCTGAGGTTCTCTGTGAGTCTGAGGTTCTCTGTGAGTCTGAGGTTCTCTGTGAGTCTGAGGTTCTCTGTGAGTCTGAGGTTCTCTGTGAGTCTGAGGTTCTCTGTGAGTCTCTGAGGTTCTCTGTGAGTCTCTGAGGTTCTCTGTGAGTCTCTGAGGTTCTCTGTGAGTCTGAGGTTCTCTGTGAGTCTGAGGTTCTCTCTGTGAGTCTCTGAGGTTCTCTGTGAGTCTGAGGTTCTCTGTGAGTCTGAGGTTCTCTGTGACTCTGAGGTTCTCTGTGAGTCTCTGAGGTTCTCTGTGAGTCTGAGGTTCTCTGTGAGTCTGAGGTTCTCTGTGAGTCTGAGGTTCTCTGTGACTCTGAGGTTCTCTGTGAGTCTCTGAGGTTCTCTGTGAGTCTGAGGTTCTCTGTGAGTCTCTGAGGTTCTCTGAGAGTCTGAGGTTCTCTGTGAGTCTGAGGTTCTCTGTGAGTCTGAGGTTCTCTGTGAGTCTGAGGTTCTCTGTGAGTCTCTGAGGTTCTCTGTGAGTCTCTGAGGTTCTCTGTGAGTCTGAGGTTCTTTCTGGTTCTGATGATGTCGCTGCTGTGGAAGTTTCAGTTATAAATCCATATTTTGTGGTGTTTTTTATGACGTTCACATTCTTCTTCTGCTCAGAGACACAGCTCTAACACTCATGAATACACACAATACACACAGTACACAGAGTACACAGAGTACACACAGTACACAGAGTACACAGAGTACACACAGTACACAGAGTACACAGAGTACACACAGTACACAGAGTACACAGAGTACACAGAGTACACACAGTACACACAGTACACAGAGTACACAGTACACACAGTACACACAGTACACACAGTACACACAGTACACACAGTACACACAGTACACACAGTACACAGAGTACTTCAGTGAAGAGCTCTGTAAACCCTGCTCTGACGCAGACACACCTTTTATGGACCTGACCATCTGTGTTTAAATGACTCAAATATCTTTAGTGCGTCGATCCGGTCGACGCCGCACACAGACGCCATCCATTCATTTGAATGTGGAGCAGCAGCTCTTTGTCTGTGTCAAACACAAAGAAGAAGAATGAAGTGTCCAGCGACTCGAGCTGCACGATGGAGATGATTGAGACGATAAGATCTGATATCGACATCACAGAGACGGATGGATTTAAATGAAGATTAAGATTAGATTAAGGCTGAAACTAACCATTATTGTAGTTGTTGATTAGTCAGAGATTATTTCTATTGTAGCTTGAGACTTAGAATAAAGAAGCATTTTTAACCAAATAAATGTTGAATTATTGAGTAAAATCAGAAACGCTCTGTTCTATTTTTCCATTTTTCTTTAATAATGTGCTTCTTTGTTTTAAAAGTTTGTTTTAGAGTCCGTTTAATCCAGAGAACGACTTCATGATTCTTCAATAAAGTCTGTTTTATTCAAATAAAAACCAACAAATACAAACCCGAGGCTCATTTATTTGAAAAAGCTCGATGTTATTCTGGTTTTCCTGATGGTTTCTTTCAGACTTTGGTGTGATGTTTAGTTTGTTGTGACGTCGATACTTCTGTGATGTATCGTGCAGTTCTACCAACGACACAAATGTGTACGTTATACAAGAATGCTAACATTAGCGGTGAGCTAAATGCTACCGCAATGCTAGCGCCGCCTGCAGAAAGAGCAGTTTCTAAAACAAATTGATGTTGTTTGGCACAATTTACAACAAACTCATTTTTCTGACTCTTTAAACGTGAATTAAAGCTCATAGTTTCTTTGTCAAATAAAGAGTTTGTCTCAGAGTGAGACGTGGAACAGTTTAGTACAACCAGGAAGTCAGAAACACTAAACTCAATCAAAATGTGAAGTTGTTTTATGGGCAAATCCTAATCCGTCTTGCAAAAAGGTAAGATAAATATAAATATTCCAAATGACATCACAAAGAATAAGGTTGATATTTTCGGAAAAGAATAAATTGTGAATGAATTGAATAAATACTTTGTGAACGTTGGTCCAGCTGGACGCGCTGAGGGCAGAGCCACAGAGGGAAATGGAAACTCTGTTTTTCTGGAGAATGTGCAAGAAATTATGGAAATTGTTAATAAATGTGCAAATAAAAAATCTAATGATTATTCAGATGTAAATATGATATTGATGAAGACAATGGTGGATGTTGTTATTGAACCGTTCACTTCTTTCTTTCCCTGATCATATAAAAGGAGCCAAAGTTATTCCACTTTTTAAAAAAGGAAATAAAAATGACTTTTCTAATTACAGACCTGTGTCACTGCTTTCACAGACTCCAACATTTTACAAAAACTTTTTGTGAGTCGATTGAACAGGTTTATTGAAAGGTCCAGCATTTTAAGTCACAAACAAAATGGATTCAACGACAGCGTTAAACTGGCCCAAGAAATGACCAATGGACAAAAAACATGTTTTTGTATCTTTGTAGATCTTCAAAAAGCTTTTGATACTTTAAATCATGAAATCCTTTTGCAAAAATGATAAGAGGCGTGGCACATCAGTGGGTCACAAGTTATTTAACAGACCGTTTATAGAAATCAACAGCAGCAAATCTAAATATTGTAAGATGGGGTTCCCCAGGGTTCAGTCCTTGGACCAATACTTTTTCTTCTTTATATTAACGATATTATGTTTGTTTCCAATTTACTCAAATGCATCCTGTTTGCAGATGACACCACTTTATTTTACTCAGGAAACAATATAAATGAGGCTCTAAAAACTGTAGAAAACGAGTTTCAAAATAATAAAATGGTTCAATGTCAATAAATTATCTATAAATATGAATAAAACTAAGTTTATGGTTTTTAGTTGTAAAAACAAAGATATAAATGCAAGACTGTTCACACAAGGATTAGAGATCGAAAGAACACATAAGATAAATGTTTTAGGTGAACAGTTACCATGGAAACCTCATAGAGATAAAGTCAAAACTAAAGTATCCCAAACCATTGCTGTTCTACACAAAGTGAAAGACTCAACAAAGACGTAATGTTTCTATTGAATAAATCTGTGATTGTTCCATATCTGACCTGCTGTGGGGGAAGTGCTGGAAAAACCAACATTGAACCAGTTTTCCTTTTACAGAAAAGAGCTCTTCGTGTTATCAGTGGGAGTGGAGAGCGCACACAAACCCAATATTTATACAATTAGAAACATTAAAATTCAATGAATTGGTAGAATATAACCTCCTCAGAACCATGTATGAAGCTCATCAAGAGCTGTTACCAGATAGATGCAAAAACGATTCAAAAAGAGAGAAAGTAGATCATTTAGGAGGAACAGTTTAGAACAAAACCAAAGGAAAGATGTGGAGTCAGTCTGTGGAACAACCTGGAGTGAACATTAAAACCTCCAAGTCCATCAGTATCTTTAAGAAAAGTGTGAAACAGTTGTTAGTGGGAAGATACAGAAGTGTTGTGTAGCAGGACGTCCTGAGTCGTCTTTTGTAGCAGAAAACCTTTCTTTCTCTTTTTGTTTGTTTCTTGTTTGTAACACGTGGCTCTGGACGTGGACGGTTTCTGAGGATCAGGGGCAGATCATCAGCTTTTGCTTCTCTCTGTGCCTTTCATTCATCGTCTGTTCAAGATGTATTTGTTTTATTTTGTTGCTATGAATGAAATGAATAAATGAATGAATGAATATAATGATCGTGTTTTAGCAAAATGTTGAAGTCGGCTCTGACTCTTTTCAGGATCTTTGTGACGATGAGGTTTTGGGGCCAAATGAACAATAACTTCCTCCAGTTCAAACGTTTGTCTCTTTGTGTCACTTTGTGAAGCTCAGAAAGAATCAACGACGAATGTTTGAGACAGAAAGACATGAAATGAATGTTTAGTGTCGCCCCATTTTCACTCATGAAGGTGACTGGGGCCCCCTGGTGGAAGAAAAGAAGAAGAAGCTAAGTTTAAACACAAATCTGCCAAAAAAACAGCACATTGGACAGAAAAAACCCGCTCTGCCCAGAAGCCCGTCTGAGGGCAGTTTGTGCCGGCGTGAAGGACATTCATGGACCAGACACGTGACTGTCCCGGAGACGCTTGAAACGCAGCGTTTGTTTGCGAGATCTCGCTAAATGTTGCGTCTGGTTTTGGCATAGAACTATAATAAAACCTGGAAGATGAATCCAAAATGGCCGCCCTGTTCCTCCCTGTGGCCTGAGCTCATTGGTGCATGACCCCAAAAAAGTTTCTTACTTCCGCATTTACTTCCTGATACGGAGGCGGCCATCTTTGTTTTACTTCCTGATACGGAGGCGGCCATCTTTGCTTTACTTCCTGATACGGAGGCGGCCATCTTTGTTTTACTTCCTGATACGGAGGCGGCCATCTTTGTTTTACTTCCTGATACGGAGGCGGCCATCTTTGTTTTACTTCCTGATACGGAGGCGCCATCTTTGTTTTACTTCCTGATCTGAGGCGCCATCTTTGTTTTACTTCCTGATACGGAGGCGGCCATCTTTGCTTTACTTCCTGATACGGAGGCGCCATCTTTGCTTTACTTTGATGTACGAGGCGCCATCTTTGTTTTACTTCCTGATACGGAGGCGCCATCTTTGTTTTACTTCCTGAATACGGAGGCGGCTATCTTTGTTTTAGGGCACCACGCACGACAATCCCCCACTTCATATAAAAACGGTAATTTCTGTGATTTTATAAACGGTAGAAAAGAACATTTCCTTCTATTTTATTTAAATACTGATAATAATTCAGTCCTGTCTGTGATTATAATGTGACATTTTAGAAAAAGGCTGCAGTACCTCACACGACCACTAATCAACCTGGGACACAGACAGAGGGGGCGGGGCTTATCCAGTTTATTTAACACATCCATGGGTTTTGGGAATGAAACAATTTAAAAATGGGGTTTTTGCTCAATAACTGCAGGTTTTGTGACGGATTCAATCCAAATGACTGCAGTTATTTAAGACACATGACATTTTTCATTATTATTTTATTAATAATTAATGAAGTCTTTTTCCATCTTGGTTACATAAAAAAACAGGACATTCTTTTTCTTTTTAGTCCAAGTGCAGTAGTTTGTTGACGGTCGGTACAACCAGACGGAACGTTTACCGAGATCTCGTGAACGAAAGCGTCGAGCGTCTACTTCGGCACAAACGTGGAGCTCGGGCCGTTCAAGAATCTGTTTTTTTTCTTGTGTTGGCGTTTATTTCTGCAGTTTACACACTTTTGACGATGTTAAGTGTTAAAACAATGCAATTACGCCAAACATTCGTCCAACAATGTCGTCCAAAAGTGCATTTCCAAAAGTGTGCAGCTTTACACAACAGACGGCAGCAGCGCAGCCTCCAACGTCCTGCTCAAACATTTATGTAGAAACAGATCAGAGTCCACAGCGAAATGGACTGTTCTAAAAAGGAGGTATTAATTAACCGCTGGTGGTGAGTTACACGTACGATCTCCATTCATTTTCTACACCTTTAGTTAACGTTCAGTTGTATTTTTATTCCCATTTGTAATAAGCCAAGCATTAGTTTGTTAAAAATGGTTTGTTTTAGACCTTTTTTTTCCATTTTATGACTGAACCGACCCAAACTATTCAGGTCAAAACCAAGGATTCAGTCCAAGCTTTTTTCTCCCCAGTTTGTGTTTCGTTTGGTCAATTTGTGTTTAGTTTTTTCCAATAAGAACTTTAAACAAACACTCTTAATATTGTTGGAGAAATGTGTAGCTCATCAAGTGGAATCAAACCCGTTCATTCAGCCTTGTTTCCTTTTATTTCGGCTCTTTGTGCGCCCCGTAGACGTTGACAAAATGCACTTTTTAAAACCCTCCCGGGTCCAACGAACCAAAGTGCAGATGTTTGTGATTCTGATGCCAAATGACGCCACCTACTGGACATTTACACAACTGCACAAAGTGCCACAGAAAACATTCTCCAGAGCCACTTTTATAACCTTCAGGAATTCGACAAACACCTCGAATCTCTGGAAATAATCTCAGATGGAAGTGAGTTTCCAATTCGCGCCAATTCCAATGTAATCCAGTTGTTTGCAAAAGTAGAACTGATTAACCAGCTGTAAAAACAAACGGTTCTTAAATGAAATGTAATTAGTATTGTGCATTTATCTGATCGTAATTGGATGTTTGGACGCTGATAATCGTTCAGTTTAAGCAAATATGTCGAATATCCAAATAACTTCATCTTTTTGTTTATTTTTTATTATTAATTCAAATGTACAAAGGTATAAACAATAACATTGCAAGAGGCTTAATGAGATATAAAACATGTGCAGTTTCAGCTGGTCACATACAAAATAAATAAACACTATATAGATTACATTCAGTTTACGATTCAAGTTCAGTGCAGAGGATTTTGGTTTTCACAGCTTTTAGGTTTGTGCAATGGTTTAAAGAATTTACATAAGAGTGCAAAAGAGATTGGAACACCACAAATGTAGGTTTCTGGCTAGAAATGTACAGCAATGGATATGATACTTTGACAGCAGAAGGATTAAGTTTAACAAATACTTTTTTTTAACAGCAATCTTTTCTTTATAAACACCAAAAAGGACATGCATTGTAATAAGTTGTATATTAATATCAAGTTTTCTATTCACAAACAAAGATATGACAGTCCCAAAATAAATGGGTCACTGATTCTTCAGTGCCATGACAGAAAGAGCAGAGTGGGTCTACATTTAGCCGCAATTTAGAAATAACACGGTTTACAGGGACATCTATGCAAAACTTTCAGGCGCACCTCATGGATCTTATTTGTGACAAAGACAAAGGCAGAAGCCAAACACAGTTCCATTCAAGCTCTGGAAATATATTATTCCAAACAACAACAGATGCTGTTTACTGGTGGACTCTCTAGTGATAAGCTCTAATACATTTATTATTTGATTTAAAACTCAAAAAAGGATCAGAGTTGCCAATAAACAACTCCTGAGATGGATTATCAACATGAGCATGTACATTAGCATCTTTACACCAGATGGAACGGCATCAAGAACAATAGCACATTCTTTTGGTTTTATTGGAAAATTGTATTCAATGAAAGACTGACTGTAGGAATAAGTTATGCCGTTTGTGTTGAATAGTTGGTGTACATAAATAATACCATAATCAACCCACTTTGCGCTTATAACATAAATCCTTGTTATTCCATATTTAATATTTGTGTGGGGAAATTATGTTTATAAACTAAGGACCAACAGAACAGTGAAAATTAGAAAGTTTTATGGGAACCAAATAACTTCATCGCGGTTACAACTGACGCTGTTAGTGACATGTTTCTGTTTCCGTGAAAAGCTCGTAAATTTGCGTGTTTTTTCTAGCAAATTTGCGTGTTGAAAAAGTTGTAAATTTGCGTGTTTTTTCTGATAAATTTGCTACTCTTTACTTGTAAATTTGCATGCTTAAAACCTCGTAAATGTGCGTGTTTTTTCAAGCAAATTTGCGCCTTTTGTTTGGCAGATTTCGAGTTTAAACTCGAGTGTTTCGATGACCCAAAATAATAAAGTCAAAGCGCTGACAAACGTACCGTAAACAGCACGTGTCCCTGCGGCTCTCGCGGTGTTTGGGGCAGATCTCGCGGTGTTTGGGGGCAGGTCTGGCGGTGTTTGGGGCAGATCTCGCGGTGTTTGGGGCAGATCATAGAACTATAATAAAACCTGGAAGATGAATCCAAGATGGCCGTCCTGTTTATCCCTATGGAGTGAGCTCATTGGCGCATGACCCCAAAAAAGTTTCTTACTTCCGCATTTACTTCCTGATACGGCGGCTGACATCTTTGTTTTACTTCCTGAAACGGAGGCTGCCATCTTTGTTTTAGGGCGCCATGTGACGACAATCCCCCACTTCATATAAAAACGGTAATTTTGGTGATTTTAGAAACGGTAGAAAAGAACATTTCCTTCTATTTTATTTAAATACCGATAATAATTCAGTACTGTCCGCAATTATAATTAGCAATTTTAGAAAAAGGCTGGTTCCAAGAGGCTGCAGTACCTCACATGGCCACAAATCAATCTGGGACCACAGACAGAGGGGGCGTACCTTATCCAGTTCATTTAATACATCCATGGGGCACATAGAACTATAATAAAACCTGGAAGATGAATCCAAGATGGCCGCCCTGTTTATCCCTATGGAGAGTGCTCATTGGCGCATGACCCCAAAAAAGTTTCTTACTTCCGCATTTACTTCCTGATACGAAGGCTGACATCTTTGTTTTACTTCCTGAAACGATGGCTGCCATCTTTGTTTTACTTCCTGAAACGATGGCTGCCATCTTTGTTTTAGGGCGCCACGTGACGACAATCCCCCACTTCATATAAAAACGGTAATTTCGGTGATTTTAGAAACGGTAGAAAAGAACATTTCCTTCTATTTTATTTAAATACAGATAATAATTCAGTACTGTCTGCAATTATAATGTGACATTTGAGAAAAAGGCTGGTTCCAAGAGGCTGCAGTACCTCGCACGGCCACAAATCAATCTGGGACCACAGACAGAGGGGGCGTACCTTATCCAGTTCTTTTAATACATCCATGATGGGGCAGATCTGGCGGTGTTTGGGGCAGATCTCGCGGTGTTTGGGGCAGATCTCGCGGTGTTTGGGCTCGGGCTGCGGCTCAAACTCAGTCGGTCTCGTGCCCGTGTCTCACTTTCGCGCAGACGGAGCGGCGCTGCGCACGGACCGCAGACATGGTGAGACACCCGCACGAAACAGCGTCAAAACAGGCGCCAAACAGCACGAGCCGCGCGCAGAACACGGGCTTTAGGGCCTTTTCCCGGAGCCTTTGGTGTAGTTTGTGTAAATGTGAGAGAGACGCGGAGCCTGCGCAGTTTGAGGCTGATGAAGCTAACGGCTAACGCAGCTAACGGCTGTGTTAGCGCCTGGTTTTGCCTCTTTTAACGGACACACGTGACGAAACACACGCGTGGATCCCGCTCAAGTGTCGCAGTGAGACGCACGTGGTGTTTTATAACTTTAAAGCTTTGAAAGTTAGAATTATCTCCGGATTAGCTTTAGCTCGATGCTAACGCGAGTACGCATGGGCCCAGGGCGACACGTGGGCGCGCAAAGGAACGTGGGACATGTGTGCAGGGCTTCACTTTTACACTTTAATCCCTCTGTGTCTTGTCCTCGTCCCTCTTTGTGCTCTTTATTCTTTAAATGTTCGTGTTTTGCGTCACTTTGGTCCAAACTGAAGCGCCACGTGCTGCGGCGGAGTCACGTGGTCACGTCGCTGTAGATTTGTTTGACTTTGATTTGTGTCCAGCGCAACAAACATTTGGTCATTTCCATCTAAACTCTGACCCGAGGATCCACTTTATCCACGTGGGACAGTTTTGAATATTTTACATTTTTAAAGTAAAACACAAAAGCGGATTCAGCAAAACCAGCCCTGTCCAACCTGCTCCTGATGTTTGATTCTTCCATTGAATCCACTTCATCCATAGATTTCTCTGACATTGTTTTCTTCAAATGCATTTTTGTCCCTCGAGACATAAAGATCATTAAAGTAGATCCACACAAACTGTACAATCTGGACTCAACACATTTAGAACAAACAAGGATTTGACTGAAAGCGACAAAAACTTGACTAAAAGCAGCAAAAACTCAACAAAACGATAAAAATGTCACTAAAAGTTATTTAAAAAATGCAACTAAGTGACAAAAACGCGACTAAAAACAACAAAAACTTGACTAAAAACTCAACAAAACGATAAAAACGTGACTAAAAGTGATTTAAAAAACGCAACTAAGTGACAAAAAAACACAACGAAAATCGACAAATTCGGGTAAAAGCGACAAAAACTTGACTAAAGGCGACAAACTCCTGTACAATCTGGACTTAACACATTTAGACCAAACAAGGATTGGAATAAAACACGACTTAAAAGCCAAAAAAAGTGAAATGTCTAAAAAATTAGGTGCAATTTGAATTTTTATGCCTGATATGTGACAAAATGAACCAAGAAATTTAAACCTGGTTCTGTCAATTTTTCAGATTTAAATGTCACAAATATGAGTATTTTTGGTCGTTTTTCACATAAAATGTCTTATTTCTGCATGAAAACATGACACGATGAACTTGTCCTACATTTTCTTCATTTATGTGACTAAACATTGACATCTTTAAATGTAAGACTGTTTCCTGTTTCACCTGCAGCTTCTCACTTTAACTGGCAGCACCATTTTCACACTTTACATTTGTTTAAACTGTTTATTTGCCCCTTTTACCAAACGTCTGGATTAAGGGTCACAGTCCTTGGGGTCAGGGGTTAAAGGTCAGAGTGCGGGTGTTTCTGCTGCTGGACTGACTCTGCTCTGCCTCAGGTTTTGTTGCACGTGTTGTTCGAGCACGCGGCGGGATACGCCTTGTTCGCCGTCAAAGAAGTGGAGGAGATCGGGATGCTGCTGCCCCAGGTGAGTCCCAGGGTTTAGAGGAAAAGTATTCTGCATTTTCCATTTCATCATGTCCTTTAAACACGCTCGACATACAACCCAGTGAAGTTGGCGCTGAAAAGACGTCGTTGTGTGGATTTGCTGCAGCAGTGATCGTGTTTAGAGGAAGAAATGATCAGTTTAGCCACGATTTAAGGAATAAAAACAGAATCTGAAAATACGCCAGAAAATCACAGAAGTTCAGCAGGAAGTGTGTTTGACGCTCGGAGGGAGAGGATTTTCTAATAAACATTCCTGAACGCAACGCAACTTCAGTGTTTTTGATGAAGAACATTGTGAGAACAGGATTAAAAGAGTCACTGTAGTGTAATATGTCCTTTAAAGGGCCTCTGACAGGTTTAAAGGGCCTCTGACGGGTTTAAAGGGCCTCTGACAGGTTTAAAGGGCCTATGACGGGTTTAAAGGGCCTCTGGCGGGTTTAAAGGGCCTCTGGCGGGTTTAAAGGGCCTCTGACGGGTTTAAAGGGCCTCTGACGGGTTTAAAGGGCCTCTGACGGGTTTAAAGGGCCTATGGCGGGTTTAAAGGGCCTATGGCAGGTTGAACGACTCATTTAACTAAAATGCAGTTAAGATTAATATATTTCAATTTCTGCTAGAATCTTCGCAAATTTTACCCCGGTTTAGCTTTTTTGTTGATTTAAAATTTTACTTCCTGGTTGTAAAGTATGACATCACACTAGGAAATCACCATAGCAACCACACTGTACATTGGCCAAAACTCATCTAATGTCACAGATTTTGACAAAGAAAAACACACATGACACTTTTATTTTGTTGAATCAATGTTTTAAAGGGTCAAAAAAGTAGTTTATTTTGTGTAAATGATGCATAACCTTTGTCTCCCCAGTGTGATGTCATCAGTTTGTTTACTTCCTGTAATCGTCAACAGATTTTTCTACTTTTCTCCACAAACAGCGACTTGATCGGTGTGAAACTATAATTTATATTTACAAGAGGCATTAATACACTGAATAAAGCCAACATTAGAGAATCATAAAAACCTGTCATACGCCCTTTAACACAGATGCCCTGCAGTGAGTCTAGGGCTAGTTTAACGTGCCACCGCTTCCCAACCTTATTGTCTTGCGTACCCCTTGAATTTTGTTTCACACTTGAGTTTTGGGCAAATAAATGGGTTTACTAGTTGAACACAGTAAATTATTATTGTATTTATGGTCAAAGAAACTCCAAGAAGATGTTATTCACAACTAATTACACGTTTTATTCAGATAAAAGTACATTTCATCTTCGTGTAAAGCCTGAACCCATTCTAAGTGCCCCCTGGGGTCCCCGTGCCTCTGGTTGGGAAACGCTGGCCTAAAGCAGGGGTCCCAAACTTTTCTGCCCAGGATCCCCAAGTTAGCCACGCAATCGACTGGAGACCCCCAAAGCGAAATGAAAATGACAGTAGCAATAATTTTAAGTGTCAAAGCGTGTTAAATCAGGTTTAATATTGATTATTTGAATAGTTTATTGTCTTATTGGACCCTATTTCACTAAAAGATACTGTTTTTAATAAAAAAAAATAGAGTAAATACCGTGTCATATTAATTAAAATGAGATCTTGGAATCATCTCGCGAACCACTGGGAACCACTGGCCTAGAGGACCAAATGTGGATTAAAGGGGCTCACAAACGTCTGACGCTGGAGTTTTAGCTCGGCACAAAGTCGTTTCCTGGTGTGATGTCATCGTTTACAACCAGGAAGTGACAAAACAAATGTAAAAAATGATCTGCACAACTTCGAAGATATTTATCTCCCCCATGTTTTAGTTCAGGTTAAAGTGCGTATGACAGGTTTTTATGATGATCTAAGTTTGTCTTTGTGTGTTTTAATGCCTCTTGTAAACAGAAATTAGAGTTTTACACCAATCGAGTGTTGGGCAAGGAGAGGGGGGGAGAGGGAGAGGAGAAAAATGGGCAAATCTGTTAAATTACAGGAAAGAAACACGGTTGACGTCGCACTGGAGAGTATTACTTATTTGTTCAATTTTTAAACATTGATTCAACAAATTAAAGGTGTTCACTTCTATTTTCCTTTGTCAAATAAAAAAAATCTGACTTGAGTTTTGGCCCAGTCACAGTGTGACGTCATCGTTTACAACCAGGAAGTGAAATGTAAAACCTAAATGGCTAAATGGGGATAAAGTTTGTGAAGATTTTAGCAGAATTCTAAACACATTTATCTGTGTTTTAGTTAAACGAGTCAGACCGTCAGAGGCACTTTTTAAGTGGCGTTCTGTCTAACCACAGAACTATAACAGAACCTGGAAGATGAATCCAAGATGGCCGCCCTGTTTATCCCTGTGGCCTGAGCTCATTGGCGCATGACCCCAAAAAGTTTCTTACTTCCGCATTTACTTCCTGATACGGAGGCGGCCATCTTTGTTTTACTTCCTGATACGGAGGCGGCCATCTTTGTTTTACTTCCTGATACGGAGGCGGCCATCTTTGTTTTACTTCCTGATACGGAGGCGGCCATCTTTGTTTTACTTCCTGATACGAAGGCTGACATCTTTGCTTTACTTCCTGATACGGAGGCTGCCATCTTTGTTTTAGGGCGCCACGTGACGACAATCCCCCACTTCATATAAAAACTGTAATTTGTGTGATTTTATAAACGGTAGAAAAGAACATTTCCTTCTATTTTATTTAAATACTGATAATAATTCAGTCCTGTCTGTGATTATAATGTGACATTTTAGAAAAAGGCTGCAGTACCTCACACGACCACTAATCAATCTGGGACACAGACAGAGGGGGCGGGGCTTATCCAGTTCATTTAACACATCCATGTGTCTAACCCTCTGTCGCCCCCAGGTGGAGGAGAGCGTCCTGAGTCTGGCCAAGTTCAACAGCATCGTGAGTTTGGCGGCGTTCTTCCCGTTCAAATCTGCTCAGGCGGCGCTGGAGAACATGAACGCCATTTCAGAAGGTCGGCCTCTTCACGTGTTCGAGGGGGCGGGGTTTGCTCGAGGGGGCGGGGTTTGCTCGAGCGGGAGGAGCCGTTGTGATGATGTTTGCATAATCTGTCAATCCACTGAAACCTGTGATGACAAACCTTTATGTTCTGAACAACTGGACTTCACCCGAGCTCTGGGTTTAGCCGCGGGATTTAAAAACCTGAACGGGAATTAACGAGCGCTGATTATTCTTTGCTTTTAATCAATTAGAATTAATCGAATTGAAAAGGGGGTGCAATAACTTCCTCCACAAACCACAGAATGTCCAGAAAACCCTGTAGTTTAGATTTGTTTAAACGTGTTCAGAAACGAGAGGGAAAAACACGACGGGTGCGACTGAAGGCGACACTTTGGAACGTGTGATTTCATATTTCAGTCTTTATCAGGGTTTCTGCAACGCATTAAAAGCGTTACACGGATTTTGGCAAAAATAAGGCCTTTAAAATGAGAATGAGAGATCCTTTAATTGTCCCACGATGGGGAAAATCCAGAAGAAGCAGCAGTTTCCAGCGCTAACAAAACTCTCAGAAAAGAAAAACAAGAACAGTAGAGCAAACATTAATACACAATGTACAACAGATAATGGGAGTACGGTACACGTGGTCACGCCATGGACTTTTTTCAGTGGATACAGGGCAGGGTCACAAACAAGAAGATAGAGGGAAGAGAAGCAGAATGGTATCTCATGTTTATGTTGCAAGGTCGGTCTGACTCGGGTTCTTCCAGCTCAAGGTCCAGGTTTAGAGGAAAGAAGGGAGGGAGGGCAGAAAATACATTTTAATACATTTGTTGATCAGGAATTTGTACAGATCAATAAACCAATCATTTCTGGTCTTTCCGAGTAGCCATTCGTTGTTTCATTGAGTTACTCCGTCTTTAACCGTCTCTCCCTAAGAGAAGAATGCATTAGAAGGTATAAAGTTTGAAAAAAGAATATTTATCCATCAGAACTATTAGGCAACTGTTGTTGTGATTTTGGGCATTATAAAAATAAATTGATTTGATTTGATTACTATAAACGTAATAAAAATCCCAGACGTGCTGGATTTATTGAATTAGTTAATTGCTTTGATCAAATCATCAAAAAGACACAGACAAAACGCACATTTACATGGTTTAACGTTCAGAACAGACGTAAGAGACTGATCTAAACTCCTCCTCCTCAGGTTTAGACTGATCTAAACTCCTCCTCCTCAGGTTTAGACTGATCTAAACTCCTCCTCCTCAGGTTTAGACTGATCTAAACTCCTCCTCCTCAGGTTTAGACTGATCTAAACTCCTCCTCCTCAGGTTTAGACTGATCTAAACTCCTCCTCCTCAGGTTTAGACTGATCTAAACTCCTCCTCCTCCTCAGGTTTAGACTGATCTAAACTCCTCCTCCTCAGGTTTAGACTGATCTAAACTCCTCCTCCTCAGGTTTAGACTGATCTAAACTCCTCCTCCTCAGGTTTAGACTGATCTAAACTCCTCCTCCTCAGGTTTAGACTGATCTAAACTCCTCCTCCTCAGGTTTAGACTGATCTAAACTCCTCCTCCTCAGGTTTAGACTGATCTAAACTCCTCCTCCTCCTCAGGTTTAGACTGATCTAAACTCCTCCTCCTCAGGTTTAGACTGATCTAAACTCCTCCTCCTCAGGTTTAGACTGATCTAAACTCCTCCTCCTCCTCAGGTTTAGACTGATCTAAGCTCCTCCTCCTCAGGTTTAGACTGATCTAAACTCCTCCTCCTCAGGTTTAGAGCCCCAGTCTAAACTCCTCCTCCTCAGGTTTAGACTGATCTAAACTCCTCCTCCTCAGGTTTAGACTGATCTAAACTCCTCCTCCTCAGGTTTGGACTCCTGATCTAAACTCCTCCTCCTCAGGTTTAGACTGATCTAAACTCCTCCTCCTCCTCAGGTTTAGACTGATCTAAACTCCTCCTCCTCCTCAGGTTTAGACTGATCTAAACTCCTCCTCCTCCTCAGGTTTAGACTGATCTAAACTCCTCCTCCTCCTCAGGTTTAGACTGATCTAAACTCCTCCTCCTCCCTCAGGTTTAGACTGATCTAAACTCCTCCTCCTCCTCAGGTTTAGACTGATCTAAACTCCTCCTCCTCCTCAGGTTTAGACTGATCTAAACTCCTCCTCCTCCTCAGGTTTAGACTGATCTAAACTCCTCCTCCTCCTCAGGTTTAGACTGATCTAAACTCCTCCTCCTCCTCAGGTTTGGACCCCAGATCTAAACTCCTCCTCCTCCTCAGGTTTAGACTGATCTAAACTCCTCCTCCTCCTCAGGTTTAGACTGATCTAAACTCCTCCTCCTCCTCAGGTTTAGACTGATCTAAACTCCTCCTCCTCCTCAGGTTTAGACTGATCTAAACTCCTCCTCCTCCTCAGGTTTAGACTGATCTAAACTCCTCCTCCTCCTCAGGTTTAGACTGATCTAAACTCCTCCTCCTCCTCAGGTTTAGACTGATCTAAACTCCTCCTCCTCAGGTTTAGACTGATCTAAACTCCTCCTCCTCAGGTTTGGTTCACGCCGACCTGAAGTTGTTCCTGGAGACGAATCTTCCTCGTTCGGGGAAAAAGAAGCCGGTTTTGGGCGTGTCGGACGCAAAGATCGGCGCCGCCCTGCAGGAGGAGTTTGGGATGTCGCTTCAGACCGGAGGAGTCGTGGCCGAGATCCTCCGAGGTGAGAGACGGGTCAGGGGTCAGAGGTCAGGGGTCAGGGGTGGAGCTGGGGCTGTGCTGATGAAGTCTTTGTCCTGAATCTCCTGATGGTTCATACTGAAAATCTGAACAGCCCAACGCTCCAGACCTACACCGGTTTGTGTTTAAGTGTCCGGTGGTTTAACAGACCTGCCACCTTTGGTTTTCTCTTCTGTTGTAATACTGTTGCACCACCAGAGGGCGAGCAGCGAGCAGCTCATGCAGGAGAGACGTCTGAGAGGAACGGTTTGCTCACATCATAGAAACAATGGATTTATTTTAAAGACGGAGCAAACCTGAGGCTCTGCAGTGTGAGTCTGACGTGGTTTAACTTTGATTTCACTTTGTGGAAAAAACACAAAGGAAAACATGGATCTTTTAGCTGCACGAGCTGAAAGACCCGCCCCATCGACCGATCAGTCGACTAAAGGGGGCGTGGCAAAAATATATCAAATGTAAAGTATTTATGTATCTGAACCAAAAGAACCAGAGCTCAAGCAAAAACAACAAACACATTTAACACATTTGGATCAAGTGTGAACTGATTGTTTTCAACAAGTGGATTGAGTCCAGGTGCTCTCTCCCCCTCTCAGGTGTGAGTCTCACCCCCACCCCCCCTCTCCCCCTCAGGTGTGAGTCTCCTCTCCCCCCCTCAGGTGTGAGTCTCACCCCTCTCCCCCTCAGGTGTGAGTCTCACCCCTCTCCCCCCCTCAGGTGTGAGTCTCACCCCTCTCCCCCTCAGGTGTGAGTCTCACCCCTCTCCCCCTCAGGTGTGAGTCTCACCCCTCTCCCCCTCAGGTGTGAGTCTCACCCCTCTCCCCCTCAGGTGTGAGTCTCACCCCTCTCCCTCTCAGGTGTGAGTCTCACCCCTCTCCCTCTCAGGTGTGAGTCTCACCCCCACCCCCTCTCTCCCCCTCAGGCGTGAGTCTCACCTGTCTCTCTCTCTCTCTCCCCCTCAGGTGTGAGTCTCACCCCTCTCCCCCTCAGGTGTGAGTCTCACCCCCCCCTCTCTCTCCCCCTCAGGTGTGAGTCTCACCCCACTCCCCCCCTCTCTCCCCCTCAGGTGTGAGTCTCACCCCTCTCCCCCTCAGGTGTGAGTCTCACCCCTCTCCCCCTCTCTCCCCCTCAGGTCTGAGTCTCACCCCTCTCCCCCTCTCTCCCCCTCAGGTCTGAGTCTCACCCCTCTCTCCCCTCTCTCCCCCCTCAGGCGTGCGGCTGCACTTCCACGCTCTGGTGAAGGGGCTGACGGCGCTGGCTCTCTCTCAGGTGTTGGTCTCCCCCCCCCTCCTCCCCCCCTCAGGTGTGACTCTCCCCCCCTCTCTCCCCCTCAGGCGTGCGGCTGCACTTCCACGCTCTGGTGAAGGGGCTGTCTCGCTCTCCCTCTCAGGTGTTGGTCTCTCTCCCCCTCTCTCTCTCTCTCCCCCCCTCAGGTGTGAGTCTCACCCCTCTCCCCCTCTCTCCCCCTCAGGTGTGAGTCTCACCCCTCTCCCCCTCTCTCCTCCCCCTCTCAGGTGTGAGTCTCACCCCTCTCCCCCTCTGTCTCCCCCCTCAGGCGTGCGGCTGCACTTCCACGCTCTGGTGAAGGGGCTGACTCGCTCTTTCTCTCAGGTGTTGGTCTCCCTCCCCCTCAGGTGTGAGTCTCTCTCCCTCTCAGGTGTTGGTCTCCCTCCCCCTCTCTCTCCCCCCCTCAGGTCTGAGTCTCACCCCTCTCCCCCTCTGTCTCCCCCCTCAGGCGTGCGGCTGCACTTCCACGCTCTGGTGAAGGGGCTGTCTCGCTCTCCCTCTCAGGTGTTGGTCTCTCTCCCTCTCAGATGTTGGTCCCCCTCTCCCCCTCTCTCCCTCTCAGGTGTGAGTCTCACCCCTCTCCCCCTCTGTCTCCCCCCTCAGGCGTGCGGCTGCACTTCCACGCTCTGGTGAAGGGGCTGACTCGCTCTTTCTCTCAGGTGTTGGTCTCCCTCCCCCTCTCTCTCTCTCCCCCCCTCAGGTCTGAGTCTCACCCCTCTCCCCCTCTCTCTCCCCCTCAGGCGTGCGGCTGCACTTCCACGCTCTGGTGAAGGGGCTGACGGCGCTGGCGGCCTCCAAAGCTCAGCTGGGTCTTGGTCACAGTTACTCCAGAGCCAAAGTCAAGTTCAACGTGAACCGCGCGGACAACATGATCATCCAGTCCATCGCTCTGCTGGACCAGCTGGACAAGGACATCAACACCTTCTCCATGAGGGTCCGGTCAGTCCCGAGGCCCACAAACACATTTAACAGCTACAGTCGACGGGAAACTACTTCCTGTTTGTCTTCTTCTGCTTTTCTCTTCCTTTCACTGATTGCACCTTGATTTCGTTCACACATGTTTGAGTTTCTAGGCCTCAGAGCTGGTCAGGGCTGAGACTCCTTCAGTCCAGGGCGATTCAAAAACAATTCTCAATTAAAGTCCAAAGGATTTTTTTTTTTTTTATCTGTCTTTATATTTAATCTTCCTGACATATTTTTAAAGATCCAATTACTGTCCCCCTGCAGTTATTAAACTCATGAAAGCCTGTTTGTCAAAGTTCACAGTGATCAATATTTTCAAATGAATTCATTTGCCGAATAATGAAGAATGGGGTTCTGGCCCTTTAACTTCGACAGGTTGTAGCTGTGATTAGCTCATTAGCTTTTCTACAACAACACCACGGTGCAAACCACGTGATTGAAAGCAGCTCTTCTCTGTCGCTCCGTCAGAATCAGATCACAATCTGTTCATCGTCCGGGATCAAAATTCATTCACAACCAGGAAGTACAATCGTAAACCTAAACGTTCTAAACTGGTGTGAAATCTGAAAAGATCTGAGCAAATTTTGAGATCTTTTTAGTTGCACGAGTGCGACCCGTTGGCGCTCTGACGCGCCGGGTCCGTGCGGCGGGGGCCTCCTAAAGCTTACCGCAGCCTGTGCCTCGTGCGCTCGCTGTATAGAAACAGGAGGAACAGCGCCCCCCTCTGGCTCTCTGCTCCTCGGTGCAGTCTGAGGGAGCGTCGAGTCCAGAGGGAACACGAGCCTCGTCCGCCGCACCGTCCTTTACCCTGGATCCTCTGCAGATCTGAGCCGGGTCTGAGGTCAGACCTGGGCTCAGCAGGAGGACAAGGTCGACCTGATCCGTCGCTCTTTAACACCAGGTCGTTCTACTGAACTCTGACCAGTGGAGTTATCGTTTGAACATTCAGAGAACGGGTCGTTGAGACGGTGGTTCTCAACCTTTTTCAGTCGTGACCCTCAAAATAACGGCGTGCATTTGACCCGTGAAGTGACGGAGAGGCCTGGTCTGATTTTTATTTTGAGAATAGACGGATAAATGACCGATCGGCAAATACTCCACATTTCCCTCTGAGTCTGAAGGCTGTCAAACCTTGTCTAACTCCATCAGTTTCATCTTTCCTCTTATAATCTGAGGACCCCCACGAGGGTCCTGATTTGCTTTTCCTAAATGTTTGTCAGATTTATAATCCATGTAAATGAGTAAATCATAAGTGCCTTTTAGACAAACCTTTGTTCTCACTAGAGCTGCACAGTCATATCAGTCTTTATGGAGTTCCTCAGACCAAATATTCCGTTTTATTCTGCATAAACGCTGTCTGTTCAAACATTCAGAAACACGTGTGAAATTGCAATTTACTTCAGTCTTTTTTTGGTTTAAAACTTTAAACAGAATCCAATTCAAACTTAAACACATCACAATCACAAACACAGTACTTTGCAATTGCTTTTAGATAAGTTTTCCTAAACCCTGCCGTTCAGTAATCGCTCCTTTTAACCCCGTCCCGTCCCTTTAACCCCGTCCCTTTAACCCCGTCCTGTCCTCGGCCTCTTTAGTCTCCTTCAGACCTGGATAATCTTTCTTTCCTTTGACTTCCCGCTCTTCTCTCTTCGCACTAACACTCCCCCTGGGGTCTTCAGAGCTCTAACACTCCCCCCGGTGTCTTCAGAGCTCTAACACTCCCCCCTGAGGTCTTCAGAGCTCTAACACTCCCCCCTGAGGTCTTCAGAGCTCTAACACTCCCCCCTGAGGTCTTCAGAGCTCTAACACTCCCCCCTGAGGTCTTCAGAGCTCTAACACTCCCCCCTGAGGTCTTCAGAGCTCTAACACTCCCCCTGAGGTCTTCAGAGCTCTAACACTCCCCCTGGTGTCTTCAGAGCTCTAACACTCCCCCTGGTGTCTTCAGAGCTCTAACACTCCCCCCGGTGTCTTCATAGCTCTAACACTCCCCCCTGAGGTCTTCAGAGCTCTAACACTCCCCCTGGTGTCTTCAGAGCTCTAACACTCCCCCTGGTGTCTTCAGAGCTCTAACACTCCCCCTGGTGTCTTCAGAGCTCTAACACTCCCCATGGTGTCTTCAGAGCTCTAACACTCCCCCCGGGGTCTTCTGAGCTCTAACACTCCCCCCGGTGTCTTCGGAGCTCTAACACTCCCCCGGTGTCTTCGGAGCTCTAACACTCCCCGGTGTCTTGGGCTCTAACACTCCCCCTGGTGTCTTCAGAGCTCTAACACTCCCCCTGGTGTCTTCAGAGCTCTAACACTCCCCCCGGTGTCTTCAGAGCTCTAACACTCCCCCCGGTGT
The DNA here is from genome assembly GCA_019453435.1 of Rhinogobius similis. Lineage (NCBI taxonomy): Eukaryota > Metazoa > Chordata > Actinopteri > Gobiiformes > Gobiidae > Rhinogobius > Rhinogobius similis. The sequence goes on along the minus strand of CM033623.1, from coordinate 30,247,843 downwards.
CTTCAGAGCTCTAACACTCCCCCCGGTGTCTTCGGAGCTCTAACACTCCCCCCGGTGTCTTCGGAGCTCTAACACTCCCCCTGAGGTCTTCAGAGCTCTAACACTCCCCCTGGTGTCTTCAGAGCTCTAACACTCCCCCTGGTGTCTTCAGAGCTCTAATCCTGTGTCCTCTTTAGAGAATGGTACGGGTACCACTTCCCGGAGCTCATAAAGATCGTCCCTGATAACTCCACGTACTGCCGCTTGGCTCAGCTCATCGGGAACAGGAAGGAGCTGAGTGAGGAGAGTCTGCCGTCGCTGGAGGAGGTGACCATGGACGGAGCCAAAGCCCAGGCCGTCCTGGACGCCTCGCGACAGTCCATGGGTCAGTGCCACGCCCCTGTTTGTGTGACTGGGGCCCCTTTATTGTTTGTGTGACTGGGGCCCCTGTATTGTTTTTGTGACTGGGGCCCCTTTTTTGTTTGTGTGACTGGTGCCCCTTTTTTGTTTGTGTGACTGGTGCCCCTTTTTTGTTTTTGTGTGACTGGTGCCCCTTTTTTGTTTGTGTGACTGGTGCCCCTTTTTTGTTTGTGTGACTGGTGCCCCTTTTTTGTTTTTGTGTGACTGGTGCCCCTTTTTTGTTTTTGTGTGACTGGTGCCCCTTTTTTGTTTGTGTGACTGGTGCCCCTTTTTTGTTTTTGTGTGACTGGTGCCCCTTTTTTGTTTTTGTGTGACTGGTGCCCCTTTTTTGTTTTTGTGTGACTGGGGCCCCTTTTTTGTTTTTGTGTGACTGGGGCCCCTTTTTTGTTTTTGTGTGACTGGGGCCCCTGTATTGTTTTTGTGTGATTGGGGCCCCTGTATTGTTTTTGTGTGATTGGGGCCCCTTTTTTGTTTTTGTGACTGGTGCCCCTTTTTTGTTTTTGTGTGACTGGTACCCCATTATTGTTTCTGTGTGACTGGTGCCCCTTTATTATTTTGTGTGACTGGTGCCCCTTTATTGTTTTTGTGTGACTGGTGCCTCTTTTTTGTTTGTGACTGGGGCCCCCGTGTGTGTGACTGGGGCCCCTGTATTATTGTGTGTGACTGGGCCCCTTTTTTGCCCACCTGGACTGCTGTGTCCTCGGTGTCGAACACAGGGGGGCAGAGCAGAGCACTTCTCTCATAAACCTGAGCTGGAGGTTCTAGTCCCCTCCTCGGATCCTGTCGGGAGAAACAAACGCCACGCGCTCCCCGTCCTGTCGGTCCTGTCGGTGCTCACTGTTGTTTCAGGGGTCGGCTTGTATTTTTATTGTGCATTTGGGTCCGGCCCTCTCCGGCGGCGGGTCCGGCCCTCTCCGGCGGCGGGTCCGGCCCTCTCCGGCGGCGGGTCCGGCCCTCTCCGGCGGCGGGTCCGGCCCTCTCCGGCGGCGGGTCCGACCCTCCCGCGGTGAGTCTGACCCTCCCGCTGTGAGTCTAACGTCCCGTCTCCTCAGGCATGGACATCTCTCCCATCGACCTGATCAACATCGAGCGTTTCTCCAGCCGGGTGGTGTCCCTGGCGGCGTACAGGCTGGAGCTGCAGGAGTATCTCCGCTCCAAGATGGGACAGGTGGCCCCCAACCTGGCGGCGCTCATCGGGGAAGTGGTGAGTGAGGGGCGGAGTTCAGTGATGAGTGAGGGGCGGAGTTTAGGCTTCACTGAGTGTGGATCCAGACTGTGACGGTTCAAACCGCTGTATGTTCAGTTTGCTCTCAAAACATAGACTTCATTTGGAAACAAACTTGTCCAAACATCCAAAGATGTCTATTTTTACATTTATGGATAGTTTTTACATATTTTTGCCACGCCTCCTTTTAGTCGATTAATCGGTCGATGGGGCGGGTCTTTAGTCGACCAAGAATTTCTTTATTTTTTAATTTTTTCAATAGACCAGTCAAATGCTAATGAGGTCATCAGTAGTGAGGAGGGAGCAACAGCCATCAATAGAACAATAGACCTAAGACAATAATAGACATTAGCCACAGGTGAAACTGGGCAGGGCCAACTATTAACAAAGACAGGCCAATTATAGAGTTTCAGGAGACAAATAAACCATTTTCCAAACTAAGACAGATGTTCAGTGACTCCTCCCTGTGGGCGGGACTCTCACTACTTAAAGGAGCATATAAGCCCAAGTTCCCAGACCAGCTCTCAGATTGACAATGACTTTTGGATAAAAGTCGAAACGTCTCGATCTTCAAACAGCGTCCGGATGACGACCCTGAAACCCTTTCTACGATTTATTTTTTAACATTTAACACATTTGAAGTGCTTATGACAGGTTGGACTCATTTGACTAAAATGCAGTTAAGATAAATATATTTCAATGTTAAAATACATTTCAAATTTGATCCCAATTAAGCATTTTTTTTTAGGTTTTTAATGTCACTTCCTGGTTGTGGATGATGTCACTGTAGGAAATTGGAAACTACACTGGGCCAATCACATCTAATGTCAGATTTAATTTTATTTGACAAAAATACACATGAACCCCTTATTTTGTTGCGTTTAAAGAGTTAAAAGTAGTTTCTTTTGTGAGTTATGCAGAGCCTTTGTCTCCCGCTGTGATGTCATCAAGTTTACTTCCTGTAATTTTAACAGAATTTTCAATTTTTATCAAGAGTTTGTTTTAGGTTTCTAATATCACAGCTCCTTGGGTGTAAATCTATAATTCATATTTACAGCCGATCCTCAAACACCAAATAAAGTCGATGAGGGCGGGTCACACTCTGGACCTGCAGCAGCCCCTTTAATGTGTGTTTGGACCGATGATGTCAAACCAAATCTGTCAATCCCCTGAGCCTCTGTGATGTCACTCTGGGTGCTGACGGTCCTCCCCCGCGGCCCCTCCCCCCTCCCCGTGGCTCCTCCCCCTCTGACGCCCTCTGTCGCCCCCTGCAGGTCGGAGCGCGCCTCATCTCTCACGCCGGCAGCCTCACAAACCTGGCCAAATACCCGGCCTCCACGGTGCAGATCCTGGGAGCGGAGAAGGCCCTGTTCAGGTACTCCGGGGGGCGTGGCCTCTGTGATGGCAGTGGGCGGGGCCGCGCGACGGGGCCCCCGCGGAGGCTCCGGGGGGCCCCAGTGTCAGAGCGCCTCGGTGTCTGAGCGGCCACAGGTTTAAACGTTAGAAAACAGACGAGAAACGAGTCGAGCGTGAGTGTTTTACAGCTTTAATGGGTCAAACGCACCGGCTTTAAATAAAAGGATTCAATGTCTCACAAACACAAAATCACATTGAATTGTTAAATGTGTTTCTAATCAAGACATTAAAGTCTGAGTAGAATATTCGTTTGGTGCAGTGTTTCACAGCCGGGGCTTTAAATGAAGATGAAATGTACTTTTATCTGTAAAAATGTGATTAGTTGTACATTTATAGAGTATCTTGGACCATAAATATAATTAAATCAATAAATATAATAGTAATAACTGACTATATTCAAGTAGTTAACCCATTTATTTGCCTGAAACTCAAATTAAGGGGCATTCGGAGCGTGAAATAAAACTTAGAGGGTCCTCGAGACAAAAAGGTTGGGAACCACTGACTTAGTGCCACCAAAATAGAATTCTAGAGTCGTTGACACATTTCCCTTTAAGGTCTTTTTCCAACCATTGCCCTTAGACTTAAATTCTTAGTTGATCGACGGAAAGTCTTAAGTCGAAAGCTTCACTTTCAGCTCTTGGTGCACATGTGTAAAAATGTAGATTAAACTCTTAAATCTCAATCACTCTCAGGCCTGAGCACAAAGCAGCTCTGCATGCCTCACAGTAGGATCCAGAGTGTTGTTATTCCTTGTTGTTGACCTTGTGAGCTTTGTCCTCAGAGCGCTGAAGACCAGAGGAAACACGCCCAAATACGGTCTGATCTTCCACTCCACCTTCATCGGTCGAGCTGCGGCTAAAAACAAGGGACGCATCTCCCGATACCTGGCAAATAAATGCACCATCGCCTCCAGGATCGACTGTTTCTCAGGTACGAGCGAGACTTTAAAGGACTGTGTGTGGTACGAGCGAGACTTTAAAGGACTGTGTCTGGTACGAGCGAGACTTTAAAGGACTGTGTCTGGTACGAGCGAGACTTTAAAGGACTGTGTCTGATACGAGCGAGACTTTAAAGGACTGTGTCTGGTACGAGCGAGACTTTAAAGGACTGTGTCTGATACGAGCGAGACTTTAAAGGACTGTGTGTGGTACGAGCGAGACGTTAAAGGACTGTCTGGTACCAAAGAGACTTTAAAGGACTGTGTGTCTGGTCCCAAAGAGACTTTAAAGGACTGTGTCTGGTCCCAAAGAGACTTTAAAGGACTGTGTGTCTGGTCCCAAAGAGACTTTAAAGGACTGAGTGTCTGGTCCCAAAGAGACTTTAAAGGACTGTGTGTCTGGTACGACAGACTTTAAAGGACTGTGTGTGGTACAAACGAGACTTTAAAGGACTGTGTCTGATACCAAAGAGACTTTAAAGGACTGTGTCTGATACGACAGACTTTAAAGGACTGTGTGGTACCAAAGAGACTTTAAAGGACTGTGTCTGGTACGAGCGAGACTTTAAAGGACTGTGTCTGGTACCAAAGAGACTTTAAAGGACTGTGTCTGATACGACAGACTTTAAAGGACTGTGTGTCTGGTACGACAGACTTTAAAGGGCTGTCTGGTACGAGCGAGACTTTAAAGGACTGTGTGTGGTACGAGCAAGACTTTAAAGGACTGTGTGTGGTACAAACGAGACTTTAAAGGACTGTGTGTCTGGTACGACAGACTTTAAAGGACTGTGTGTCTGGTACGACAGACTTTAAAGGGCTGTGTGTCTGGTACCACAGATTTTAAAGGACTGTGTGTCTGGTACCACAGACTTTAAAGGACTGTGTGTCTGGTACGACAGACTTTAAAGGGCTGTGTGTCTGGTACCACAGATTTTAAAGGGCTGTCTGGTCGTGGTTTGTGTAGTTCTACGTTCAGAATCCTGGCCCGTCTGAGGTGAACGTCCTGAAGCGCGGCCTGAGCTGCAGCACAATCTGCCGTGATGTTTCATTTTTCGTCAACAGTATCCAGCCCTCGGGTTGATGTTGAAGCTTCTGTCTGAGCAGATCCTCGTGGATCAGACTCTGAGGTGGACATGTTTCTGAGTCTGATGGAGCTCTGTGTTTTTCAGAGGTTCCCACCAGTGTCTTTGGAGATAAACTCCGTGAGCAGGTGGAGGAGAGACTGTCCTTCTACGAGACCGGAGACCTGCCCCGCAAGAACGTGGACGTGATGAAGGAGGCCGTCAGCCAGGTGAGGGGCGGGGCCAGGGGGGGGCAGGGGCAGAGGGCCAGGTGAGGGGCGGGGCTGAGGGCCAGGTGAGGGGCGAGGCTGGGGGCTGAGGGGCAGGTGAGGGGCGGGGCTGAGGGCCAGGTGAGGCCAGGCGCTGGGGGCTGAGGGCAAGCGGGAGCTTAGGGGGGGGGAGCAGGGGCAGAGGGCCAGGTGAGGGGCGGGGCTGAGGGGCGGGGCCAGGGGAGGGGCTGAGGGGCAGGGCGGGGCTGAGGGCTGGGGGGCAGGGGGCGGCGCTGAGGGCCAGGTGAGGGGCGGGGCTGAGGGCCAGGTGAGGGGCGGGGCCAGGGGAGGGGCTGAGGGGCAGGGCGGGGCTGAGGGGCCGGGGGGCAGGGGGCGGGGCTGAGGGCCAGGTGAGGGGCGAGGCTGGGGGCTGAGGGGCAGGTGAGGGGCGGGGCTAGGGGGGGGGCAGGGGCAGAGGGCCAGGTGAGGGGCGGGGCTGAGGGGCGGGGCCAGGGGAGGGGGTGAGGGGCAGGGGCGGGGCTGAGGGCTGGGGGGCAAGGGGGCTGAGGGCCAGGTGAGGGGCGGGGCTGAGGGCCAGGTGAGGGGCGGGGCCAGGGGAGGGGCTGAGGGGCAGGGCGGGGCTGAGGGCCGGGGGGCAGGGGGCGGGGCTGAGGGCCAGGTGAGGGGCGGGGCTGAGGGCCGGGGTGAGGGGCAGGTGAGGGGCGGGGCCAGGGGACGGGGCTAAGGGGCGGCGGAGGGGCTGAGGGCCGGGGGGCAGGTGGCGGGGCTGAGGGCCAGGTGAGGGGCGGGGCTGAGGGCCGGGCTGAGGGCCATGTGAGGGGCGGGGCTGAGGGCTAGGTGAGAAGGCGGGGCAGGGGGGGGGCGGGGCCAGGGGGCGGGGCCATGAATTGTTCCGACGGTGATGTAACTACTGGAGGACGAGATATTCCATTTAAATATTAAACTGTTCAGATGCAGAACTTTAGTCGAAGATTCTATAAATAAAAAAATAAAAAGGAACAACACGGTAAAGTTTAAAAGAATTAAACCTGAATAAAACGTTAAAGAGTTGGTCACATGATGTTTCTGCTGTGGATGATGAGCTGCTCTTCCTGACTCTCTGTGGAGGCACAAACTGATTTAATGAGCCTGACACAGCTTTGACCCACATGACGCCCCCTGCAGGTCAGAGGGGGCGTCACGCTGCTGTACGCGCCCCCTGCAGGCCACAGGGGGCGTCACGCTGCTGTACGCGCCCCCTGCAGGTCACAGAGGGTGTCACACTGCTGTACGCGCCCCCTGCAGGCCACAGAGGGTGTCACGCTGCTGTACGCGCCCCCTGCAGGCCACAGAGGGTGTCACGCTGCTGTACGCGCCCCCTGCAGGCCACAGAGGGTGTCACGCTGCTGTACGCGCCCCCTGCAGGCCACAGGGGGTGTCACGCTGCTGTATGCGCCCCCTGCAGGCCACAGGGGGCGTCACGCTGCTGTACGCGCCCCCTGCAGGCCACAGAGGGTGTCACGCTGCTGTACGCGCCCCCTGCAGGCCACAGAGGGTGTCACACTGCTGTATGCGCCCCCTGCAGGTCAGAGGGGGCGTCACGCTGCTGTATGCGCCCCCTGCAGGTCACAGAGGGGTGTACTTTGTGCTCACTCTGTCTCCCCCTTCAGGCCGAGGAGGTCGCTGCTGAGATCAAACGCAAACTGGACAAAAAGGAGAAGAAACGGAAGAAGAAAGAAAAGAAGCTCCAGGAGCTTCAGGAGAATGGGACCAACGGACAAGAGGAGGTGAGGGGGCGGGGCCTGTGGGCGGGGCTGTTCCCTCCCTGTGGGCGGGGCATGTTCACACGAGGCTGTTCTGTTTGTGTTCAGTCTCTGTTTCAAACGTGCCAAAGAAACTGACCCCGAACCATTGTCCGGTCCAACTGTGGGCCGCGTCACTGAAGCGGGTCGCACACCTTCGCCGGGGCGGGTCGCGCACCTTCACCTTCGCCGGGGCGGGTCGCACACCTTCACCTTCACCGGGGGCGGGTCGCACACCTTCGCCGGGGGCGGGTCGCACACCTTCACCTTCGCCGGGGCGGGTCGCACACCTTCGCCGGGGCGGGTCGCACACCTTCACCTTCGCCGGGGCGGGTCGCACACCTTCGCCGGGGCGGGTCGCACACACCTTCGCCGGGGCGGGTCGCACACACCTTCGCCGGGGCGGGTCGCGCGGGTCGACACCTTCGCGCGTGGTCGCACACTTGGGCGGTCGCACACCTTCGCCGGGCGGTCGCACAGCGGTCGCCACCTTCGCCGGGCGGTCGCGACACCTTCAAGCGGTCGCACACACCTTCGCCGGGGCGGGTCGCACACCTTCGCCGGGGCGGGTCGCAGCCGCACACCTTCGCCGGGGCGGGTCGCACACCTTCGCCGGGGCGGGTCTTAGGGTTTCACTGGTTCAGAAAAACTGTCAATATTTGACTCAGATTTGATTTTTTAAACCGATGTAGAAATGGACAAACTGTTAAAGTGAAGCTCGTTAACATTACTTTAAATTAATCGTTTATTCCCTTCTATAACATTTAAACCTCGGCTCAAATGGGCCAATCAGACGCTTGCTCTTGAGCTCGTTCTGCTCTTGTGGGCCCCGGGCCCCGGTGCCGGCGCCCCCTGCTGCTCACACCAGGAGCTGCAGTTACACTGAGCTTTAATGAAGCGTTGGGTTCAGACGTTAAAGTCCTTTGTGTTTCAGGTCGAGAACGGAGAAGACGAGACGGCGACCAAGAAGAAAAAGAAGGCCCCGGAGTCTGAGGGCCCGACAGAAGAGGCCCCTGAGAACGGGGCCCCGGAGACCCCCGGCAAAAAGAAAAAGAAGAGGAAGTCTGAGGTGGCAGCGGAGCCCGAGGAAGACGAGGAAACGACAGAGACGCCGTCCAAGAAGAAGAAGAAGCCGGAGGCCGACGCCCCTGAAGCGGCCCCCGAGGGCCCCGTGTCCGAGAAGAAAAAGAAGAAAAAGAAAAAGGAGGCGGAGGCCGAGTAAAGACTGTGCTCACTTTTATTTCATTTATGCTTTTCTTCTTTCTGTCAAATGTTTTTTAGTTTGAGCCTCAGACGTGCCTTTTCTAAATGTAAAGCTGTAAATACAAGAGTCTGAACCTTTAAACGTCACAAATGTCCAGAGCCTGTAAATAAAACCTGTTCAAGTCTCAAAGTCTGTGGAACGTGATGAAGCTCAGAATCTAAATGTGTTTAAAGCCCGGGGGCCACACTGAGCTTTTACTGAACGTAACAGTCGATGCTTTTATCACAAACACGTCACATGATCAGACCTTTGTGAAGCTGGTCTGGAGCTAAAGCTGGGAGTTCAAAATGGCCTGATTTATATAAAGACTGTAAATGTTCTGGATTTAAATTCATTGGTGTAATCCCTCATTCGTCCACCAGGGGGCGGTCATCGTAGAGAAGGCCAAAGGTCACAGGGTCAGACAAGTCGATCCATTGACGACTTCTGGACAGAAGCCCAAACATCCCGTGACCTTTGTCTGGTTTAAAGTCTGTTTGACACGGTTCACTCAAACTGAACACCATCAGATTAAAGACTTTACTGAACATTTTGCTCATTTGTCCCAGTTTGACAGTTTGTGTGAAGTAAATAAATAATAAATAGTAAATAAATAATAAATAGTAAATAGTAAATAAATAATAAATGGTAAATAAATAATAAATAGTAAATAAATAATACACTAACTTTATTTTGTTGAATGACACTTTAAAGTGTCACAAAGTCGTGTCTGTTTTGTGTAAAGTGCATGGATGTATTAAATGAACTGCCCCGCCCCCTCTGATGGAGGCCCTGGTCCTGATGGAGGTCTTGGTCCTGGTCCTGATGGAGGTCTTGGTCCTGGTCCTGATGGAGGTCCGAGCTCCGGTCCTGGAGGCACAGCTCGTCCTCCGCTCCAGAGTCGAGTCTGAAAGAGTTGGACCAAATCAAGCTGCGGCCCACGGGCCAAACGCGGCCCTCAGACCTGGTGCACGGTTCAAAGGTTTGTATTTAGGTCTAAACTGAGGACCTGCACGACGTGTGACAGATACGTGAATATAATGGGGTTTGTGATTAGATCAGGTCTGATTCACATTTTAAACACGACACAAAGACTGTCTGTCACTTCAGTCGTGTTTTGTGTCACTTTTTATCCTGTTTTGGTCGTTTTCAGTCCACGTGGCAGGTTCACTCACCTTTTGTCTCTTGTAGACGTTTTCTTTAATCACTTTTTGTTGTGTTTTTGTCTCTTTTAGTCTCGTTCTTGTCTCTTGTTTCATGTTTTAAATCTGAACGACACGGTTGGCAGTTTTTATTCAGAATAAAACTAGATATTTAGTTGTTTTGAGGAAATGATTAAACTTCAACAATTGCAGCCTTAACCGTTTGATAAAGGCCTCCAGTCAAACTGTGATTTGATTCGATTTCGATTAATCGTGCAGCTCCAGACCTGGTTTAGACCTGGTTTAGACCTGGTTTAGTCCAGGTTTAGTCCTGGTTGAGTCCTGGTTTAGACCTGGTTTAGACCTGGTTTAGTCCTGGTTTAGACCAGGTTTAGACCTGGTTTAGTCCTGGTTTAGACCTGGTTTAGTCCAGGTTTAGACCTGGTTTAGTCCTGGTTTAGTCCTGGTTTAGACCTGGTTTAGTCCTGGTTTAGTCCTGGTTTAGTCCTGGTTTAGACCTGGTTTAGTCCAGGTTTAGACCTGGTTTAGACCTGGTTTAGTCCTGGTTTAGTCCAGGTTTAGACCTGGTTTAGTCCAGGTTTAGTCCAGGTTTAGTCCTGGTTTGAGAAACACTGTTGAACGTCTGAGTTCTGTGTTTCTGGAGGACGGAGGACGATGAAAGCCTCGTTTCTTCTGCAGCGTCTGATTCTGTCGTCGTCTTCAGTTTGAACCGTCTCAGATCTTCGGTTCGTTCGTTTCTGATCTTCGGTTCGTTCGTCTCAGATCTTCGTTTCGTTCTTTTCTGATCTTCGACTCGTTCTTTTCTGATCTTCGACTCGTTCGTCTCTGATCTTCGTTTCGTTCTTTTCTGATCTTCGTTTCGTTCTTTTCTGATCTTCGACTCGTTCGTTCGTGTTTTGTGTTTTTCAGGTTTTTGTTCCGAGTGTTTTGTTTCAGTCGTGTGGTTTGTGCTCGTCGACCCCCGTAAAGACGCACCCACTTCCTGTCACGACGAGACCACCGGCTCCGGCTCGGCTTCACTCGCTTCAGTCGTGGTAATGGTTCCACATCAGGGGCGGAGCCACCAGGACTGCCAGGGGCCCCCAAACCTGAAGGGCCCCGAGAACACAGCGAGGCCCTCAAACACTTCTCTGAATGTCGCAGTGAAGTGCTTTTTAACCAGAAAAAGCCCAGAACAGTCTGGGCTTGATGGATGAACTGGGCTCAGGCCACGCCCCCTCGTCAGGCGAACGAAGCGAGGCACAAACACCAAACACAACCGTCCCTCGTGATGATAATAACACCGGGGCTCGTGCAGGGGCCCGAACGCTCGCATCTGTTTCAAATGTGTTCCAGGTTTGGAAAGTGCTTGAATTTTAGAAAAAGTGCTTGAAACTTTCAAACCCGTGTCCTACACATTTTCTAATGAATCCAAAGTTTCCAATGAGTGCGTTTCATGAGACGTTTCTTCAGGTCCTTTTTATGACTTTAACGTTCACTCGTCACAAGTTTATGTTTGAGCCGAAAGGAAATGAAATGGTTAAAGGTGAAGCAGAAACACGACCCCGTAATAACACGACCCTGTAATAACACGACCCCGTAATAACACGACCCTGTAATGACACGACCCTGTAATAACACGACCCCGTAATAACACGACCCTGTAATAACACGACCCTGTAATAACATCAGACTGTAATAACACGACCCTGTAATAACACGACCCTGTAATAACACGACCCTGTAATAACACGACCCTGTAATAACACGACCCCGTAATAACACGACCCCGTAATAACACGACCCCGTAATGACACGACCCCGTAATGACACGACCCCGTAATGACACGACCCCGTAATAACACGACCCCGTAATGACACGACCCCGTAATAACACGACCCCGTAATAACACGCAGAATGACACGACCCAATAACACGACTCGCAATAACACGACCAATAACACGACCCCGTAATGACACGACCCCGTAATGACACGACCCCGTAATGACACGACCCCGTAATGACACGACCCCGTAATGACACGACCCCGTAATGACACGACCCCGTAATGACACGACCCCGTAATGACACGACCCAGTAATGACACGATCGACCGCAATGACACGACCCGTGAATGACACGACCCACGACACGACTCGTGAATGACATCGACCCGAATGACATCGACCGTGAATGACACGACCAGAATGACACGACCGTGAATGACACGACCCGTGAATGACACGACCATGACACGACCAGAATGACACGACCTGCAATAACAAGACCCGTAATGACACGACCCGCAATGACACGACCCCCAATGACACGACTCGAATGACACGACCCAGAATGACACGACCCGTAATGACACGACTCTGCAATGACATCGACCCGCGTGACACGACCCGTAACACGACCCGTAATAACACGACCCTGTAATGACACGACCCTGTAATAACACGACCCTGTAATGACACGACCCCGTAATGACACGACCCTGTAATAACACGACCCTGTAATGACACGACCCCGTAATAACACGACCCCGTAATAACACGACTCAGAATGACACGACCCGTAATGACATCGACTCGCACGACACGGCCCGTAATAACACGACCCGAATGACACGACCCTCAGAATGACACGACCCTGTAATAACACGACCCTGTAATAACACGACCCTGTAATAACACGACCCCGTAATAACACGACCCCGTAATGACACGACCCCGTAATGACACGACCCCGTAATGACACGACCCCGTAATGACACGACCCCGTAATAACACGACCCCGTAATAACACGACCCAGTAATAACACGACCCTGTAATAACACGACCCTGTAATAACACGACCCCGTAATGACACGACCCCGTAATGACACGACCCCGTAATGACACGACCCCGTAATGACACGACCCCGTAATGACACGACCCCGTAATGACACGACCCCGTAATGACACGACCCCGTAATGACACGACCCCGTAATGACACGACCCCGTAATGACACGACCCTGTAATAACATCAGACTGTAATAACACGACCCTGTAATAACATCAGACTGTAATAACACGACCCCGTAATGACACGACCCCGTAATGACACGACCCCGTAATGACACGACCCCGTAATGACACGACCCCGTAATGACACGACCCTGTAATGACACGACCCTGTAATAACACGACCCTGTAATAACACGACCCCGTAATGACACGACCCCGTAATGACACGACCCCGTAATAACACGACCCTGTAATAACATCAGACTGTAATAACACGACCCTGTAATAACACACTGCTGTAATAACAGAGACTTTTGAACCGTTTTGTTAAATATTGGCTCAAGTAGAAGTTCATGAAGAGGCTTTGACTTCAGTTTGTTCTGAATCGGATCAAAGTTTAAAAATTAAGAAACAAATTCCGAAACAAAAAGACAGACGTGACATTTAGTCGAGTTCTGTGGAAATAAAATCAGATGAACTTTACGGAACTTTTACTTCAGACAAAAGTGTTTGACAGAGTTCAGACCTCGTGGAGCCTCAAAGTGTGGTCTGAGCTGACGACTTGATTCATGTTCAATGTTTGACGAAAAATCATGAGAAAGAATTAATACTTTTTTGACTTTTGGTTGATTTTTATCGTTTACAAAATCGTGAAATGAGTTCATCGTCCTGTTTGTACAAAGCTTCAGAGGAAACGTCTGGCCTTTTGTTTTTTTCTGACATTTGCATATTTTTTATATTTTTTCTTGCACTTTTATTTAAGCAGAAAAGTCTCAGATGAAGTTTCTCTCACAGCGTCGAGTCAAAGTTCAGTTTAATAAAAGTTCAAGAAATATTAAAAAAGGGTAAATAAAGCTGATTTGATGCAGTTGTTTTTCAGACTTTTGTCCCTTTGACTTTTTCTGTTTCATTTTACAATTTTTGTTGATTTTAAATGAAAAATGTCTGAAGTGTTTTATTTAGTCGTGAACTCAGCGTCGCTTTGTGGATCTTCATTTGGTCAAAGAGCGATGCACTTTTTCACGTCAGGAAAAAAAAGATGTTACAGAATTGTGTGAGTTTAAAGTGTCGTTCCATAAAAACACGTGAAGGACGAGTCTGGGCCGACTGTAGACGTTTCTGTGGTCGGTTTGTTCTGGAGTTTATCTCCGGCAGGATCAGTGCGACTCACAGTTTGCTTGTTCTGCAGGTCGTGCTCTTGTTTGCCGTGAGTCGCACCTGGACCTCACCACAGTCTGAGCTCGAGCTCTAAGGCTTCGAATGTGGGACGAGCCGCGCATCTGTTCAACCAGGACAAGAGGAGCAGAAGAAGAAGAAGAACTGTCAGAGAGAGACCGAGGAGCAGAAGAAGAAGAACCGTCAGAGAGAGACCGAGGAGCAGAAGAAGAACTGTCAGAGAGAGACCGAGGAGCAGAAGAAGAAGAAGAACTGTCAGAGAGAGACCGAGGAGCAGAAGAAGAACCGTCAGAGAGAGACCGAGGAGGAACCGAGGAGGAACCGAGGAGAAACTGAAGATGAACTGTCGAGAAACCGAAGACAAGTGAGAGGAACTAAAGACAAACTGTCACAGAGAAACCGAAGAGAAACTGAAGACGAACTGTCGAGAAACCGAGGAGAAAGAGAGAGGAACTGCCGGCAAACTAACCCTGACTGCAAGAGAAACTGAGGAGAAGCCGAGAACAAACTGAGGACAAACTGAGGACAAACTGAGGACAAACTGAGGACAAACTGAGGACAAACTGAGGACAAACTGTCGAAGAGAAACTGAGGATAAAGTTGAGACAAACTGAGGAGAAACAGCGTCAGTAAAAGCCGAGGTGAGACAAACTTCTTCACATTTATGTCTTTGGGTTTTGTCTCTGATGAAGAAGAACTCGATGTTGTAGAAGTTCAGCTTCAGGAGCAAAGATTTACTAAAAGTGTCAATAATCAAAGTATTAAAGTACTTTAAAATGAACTTCACGAGTCAGAAGTCAAAGTATTTCACGCAGAGTTTGAAAACTGTCAAAGCGTCGTGTGATTTGAGACTGAAGCTGGGACTAAACCATCGAACTCAGACACAAACACAAACCTCCTCTGGATTAAAACACTTTTAACTTTGAGTTCAGATTCAGGGCAGAAATAAAACTCACAAATGAGGTCCTTTTACTTTGGATCCAGTACTTTCCTCTGGATTCATAAAACAAACTGAAAATAATGGACAGGTTTATCTGTGGAGCACGAATCACACAAACCACAGAGGCACCAGCAGGAGGCCGGCACCAGCGGGAGGCCGGCACCAGCGGGAGGCCGGTCCATGTTTAGTCCTGACTCTGGCACCAGCAGGAGGCCGGTCCATGTTTAGTCCTGACTCTGGCACCAGCAGGAGGCCGGTCCATGTTTAGTCCTGACTCTGGCACCAGCAGGAGGCCGGTCCATGTTTAGTCCTGACTCTGGCACCAGCAGGAGTCCGGTCCATGTTTAGTCCTGACTCTGGCACCAGCAGAGGCCGGTCCATGTTTAGTCCTGACTCTGGCACCAGCAGGAGGCCGGTCCATGTTTAGTCCTGACTCTGGCACCAGCAGGAGGCCGGTCCATGTTTAGTCCTGACTCTGGCACCAGCAGGAGGCCGGTCCATGTTTAGTCCTGACTCTGGCACCAGCAGGTTGACGATCCTTGTTTAGTCCTGACTCTGGCACCAGCAGGAGGCCGGTCCATGTTTAGTCCTGACTCTGGCACCAGCAGGAGGCCGGTCCATGTTTAGTCCTGACTCTGGCACCAGCAGGAGCCCTTTTCCACCTTTAAGGCTCAAACAAACACTCGACAGCTGCTGTTACAGAACACACTTTACATTTACAGACGACAAACAGACACAACACACAGTTTAACCACAGCCGTGTCACAAACACACGACACACTCAGTGTGGAATCCACACAAACATACGGGTTTGTAGGAAAGGCGTCTGATGTTTGGGTCCGGGGCCTTGTCCTGGGGCAGGACTGAGGAGAAGATCAGGCTCAGCTGAAGTCCTCATCTTCAGACCTTCAGACTCAGGACCTGCCGTGGTCCAGGCGTCCTGTGGAGCTGCTGCAGACGTCCCATCAGGACCAGGGGGTTCTCCAGGAGCTCCTTCTGATGGGACAGACCTGTGTCTCAGAGAATCAGCTTCAGTGTTTAGGATCCAGCAAACGGCCAATCAGAAGAGAGCAAAAGTATGAGACAAGAAGCAAAACAATTATATAAAATGACAAATGAACATCATGTTTTGAACTGAACGAGTGTCAAACGAACAGAAAACATGAAGAACGACCCTGAACCATAAAGTGTTCACATTAAAACATCTGAAGCACCATTTAATAAAGTTCACTTTAAAGTGAGACGCTGCAGGAAAAAAAAATACATTTAAAGATATGAATGTTAAACTCCTGCTGGAGTTTATTCACAGAAATGTAAGAAAAAATGTGTTTCATCGTGTCATGTTTTCATAGAAATAAGGCATTTTATGTAAAAACGTCTTAAAATCCACACATTTGTGACATTTAAATCTGAAAAATGGACAGAACCAGGTTTAAATTTCTTGTTCATTTTGTCACATTTTAGTTATAAAAATGTACAGAGGATTTGGATTTATTTATTATTTAGATTAAACCAGATCTGACTGAACACTTTAAAGCTGATCTTTGTCTCTGGGAAAACGGCCTTTGGAGTTTGTCGCCTTTAGTTGTGTTTTTGTCACTTTTAGTCAAATCCTTGTTTGGTCTAAATGTGTTGAGTCCAGATTGTACAGTTTGTGTGGATCTACTTTAATGATCTTTATGTCTCGAGGGACAAAAATACATTTGAAGAAAACAATGTCAGAGAAATCTATGGATGAAGTGGATTCAATGGAAGAATCAAACATCAGGAGCAGATTCGACAGAGCTGTGTTTGAGGTGAAAGTCTGACAAAAAGAGTCCTGGTCTGGTCTGGTCCTGGTCCTGGTCCTGGTCCTGGCCCTGGCCCTGGCTCTGGTCCTGGCTCTGGTCCTGGTCCTGGTCTCAGTCCGGTTTCTCTTCATCTGTTTGTGTCGTGTAAAGCCGGGCTGTGATTGGCCGTGTGTGTCTGTCTGCGCTCTGATTGGTCCCTTGTGTCTTCACTTCCTCCTCAGTCGAACTCACACTCACAGCAGCTCAGACGCTCTCCAGAGTGAGGACCAGAGAACGACCCGAGGACTGTGAGGAGAACGACCCGAGAACTGTGAGGAGAACAACCGAGGACTGTGAGGAGAACAACCGAGGACTGTGAGGAGAACAACCGAGGACTGTGAGGAGAACAACCGAGGACTGTGAGGAGAACAACCGAGGACTGTGAGGACCAGAGAACGACCCGAGGACTGTGAGGAGAACGACCCGAGAACTGTGAGGAGAACGACCCGAGAACTGTGAGGAGAACGACCCGAGAACTGTGAGGAGAACGACCCGGGAACTGTGAGGACCAGAACTGTGAGGGCCCGAGAACTGTGAGGAGAACAACCGAGAACCGTGAGGACCAAAGCTGTGAGGACCTGAGGACCTGAGGACTGTGAGGGCCCGAGAACCGTGAGGAGCACCTGGAGGACAGGGAGCAGGAGGAGGTTCTGGAGCTGAAGATGGAGCTTCTGTTCTGGGTTCTGCTGCTCGCTGTCGGATGGAGATCAGGTCAGGAACATTCACATCATTTAACTCTAACTCTGACTCTAACTCTGACTCTAACTCTGACTCTAACTCTGACTTTAACTCTGACTTTAACTCTAACTCTAACTCTAACTCTAACTCTAACTCTAACTCTAACTCTGACTCTAACTCTGACTTTAACTCTGACTTTAACTCTGACTCTAACTCTAACTCTGACTCTAACTCTGACTCTAACTCTGACTCTAACTCTGACTCTAACTCTGACTTTGACTCTGACTTTGACTCGTCTGAATCTCATGAAACAACAATAATAATAATAATAATAATAATAATAATAATAATAATATTTCAGTCCTGTGATGAGTGTCCACTGTCCAGGGTGTACCCGCCTAAGGCCCAAAGTCACTGGGACAGGCTCCAGTCACCCGCGACCCCTAACGGGAACAAGCGGCAGAAAATGAATGAAACAATAATAATAATAATAATAACAATAACAATAATAATAATAATAACAATAATAATAATAATAATTCTTCTTCTTCTTCACATTTTCACGACAATCGAAGCTAAACTTTGACTGAAATGAAACAAAGTCTGAGTCGAGTCGAAGCTTTTCACCCAAAGGTCAAAGGTCAAAGTCGGATCAAAACTCAAACAATTCAAACAAATCTATTTGTTTAAAATGAGTCGAATTAAATATAAAATGTTGGTCTGATTTGGAGCAGTTTGGGCGACGTTTGGTGGTTTTAACATTTACATTTATTAAACACAGAACGAAGCAAAAGTTTCTTAGTTTTTCAATCACTTTCATTTCTTTTTTCTTATTTTTATGACTCTTTCTTCTTTTTATTCTTTGTTTGGTCAAACTTTAACACCGTTATATTTGTCTAAATCTTCATTTCAAATGTTTGTGTCGTTAAAGCCATTTATGTTTGAAAAAACAAAATAAATAAAAACGTCTGAAATAAAATAAACTAAATTAATAAAATAAAAAATGAAATCTATAATTTAATAAAGTAATAAAGTAAATGTCCCAAACAGTAAAATGTTCACTTTATTTATTTGAACGTCTCCAAAATCTAAACTAAACAAAATAAAGATTAAAATTTTAAAAAAGCAGCAAACAATAAATATCTGAAAATAATAAAAAATAAAAACAATAAATAACAATGAAAAGTAAACGTCCCAAACAGTAAAATGTGAGTTTTGTTTGATCAAAGTCTGAGCTTCAGCTGAAACGACGATGAATCTGTGAAACATTCTGTAATAAATGAACAAAGTGAAGGACGAGCTCCAGTTTGTCCTGGATTTAAACTCTTTTCATCTGATTCACAAAATAAAAGTCGGTTTAGTTTTTGCTGCAAGTGTTTACCACCATCGACGCAGAGTGTCCTTTATCACCTCTACCGGCCCCGGGCAGCGGCGGCGGGCCACGGCGGCGGGCCCCGGGCCACTGTGGGCCGTGCTGCAGACCAGTGGCCCACAGTGGGCCCCAAGCCCCAGGCTCCAGGCCCCAGCGGCGGGCCCCGGGCCACAGCGTCGGGCCCCGGCCCGTGCTGCAGACCAGGGGCCCACAGCGGGCCCCTCAGACGGCCCACTGAACTCTGTGTGAGTTCTTTATGTTTGAAGGAAAAACTCACCTGAAAATGTAACAAATGTGAGCCATAAATGTGGATCAATCCATCAACAACGAGCGCCGAGCGCCAGAGACACCAGAACAACCAGAGCACACGCCGAGATGAACCTAAACACACGTGAACTGGACCAAACGACACCAAACGACACCAGACGACACCAAACAACACCAGACAAGACCAGACGACACCAGACGACACCAGACGACACCAAACAACACCAAACGACACCAGACGACACCAGACGACACCAGACGACACCAAACGACACCAGACGACACCAGACGACACCAGACGACACCAGACGACACCAGACGACACCAGACGACACCAGACGACACCAGACGACACCAGACGACACCAGACGACACCAGACGACACCAAACGACACCAAACGACACCAGACGACACCAGACGACACCAAACGACACCAGACGACACCAGACGACACCAGACGACACCAGACGACACCAGACGACACCAAACGACACCAAACGACACCAAACGACACCAGACGACACCAGACGACGCAAAACGACACCAGAGCGACACCAGACGACACCAGACGACACCAGACGACACAAAACGACACCAAACGACACCAGATTTCCACACCAGACGACACCAGAGCGACACCAGACGACACCAAACGACACCAGACGACACCAGAGCGACGCAGAGCGACACCAGACGACACCAGAGCGACACCAGACGACACCAGACGACACCAGAGCGACACCAGACGACACCAGACGACACCAGACGACACCAGACGACGCAGACGACACCACACGACACCAAACAACACCAATATACACCAAACGAAACCAAACGACACCAGACGACACCAAACGACACCAAACGACACCAAACGACACCAAACGACACCAGACGACACCAGACGACACCAGACGACACCAGACGACACCAGACGACACCAAACAACACCAGACAAGACCAGACGACACCAGACGACACCAGACGACACCAGACGACACCAGACGACACCAAACAACACCAGACAAGACCAGACGACACCAGACGACACCAAACAACACCAGACAAGACCAGACGACACCAGACGACACCAGACGACACCAGACGACACCAGACGACACCAAACAACACCAGACCACACCAGACCACACCAGACGACACCATACTACACCAAACGACACCAGACGACGCAGACGACACCAGACAAGACCAGAGCGACGCAGAGCGACACCAAACAACACCAGACCAGACCAGACGACACCAGACGACACCAGACGACACCAGACGACACCAAACGACACCAAACAAGACCAGACGACACCAGACGACACCAAACAACACCAGACAAGACCAGACGACACCAGACGACACCAGACGACACCAAACGACACCAGACGACACCAGACGACACCAAACAACACCAGACAAGACCAGACGACACCAGACGACACCAGACGACACCAGACGACACCAGACGACACCAAACAACACCAGACAAGACCAGACGACACCAAACGACACCAGACGACACCAAACGACACCAGACGACACCAGACGACACCAGACGACACCAAACAACACCAAACAAGACCAGACGACACCAGACGACACCAGACAAGACCAGACGACACCAGACGACACCAAACAACACCAGACAAGACCAGACGACACCAAACAACACCAGACGACACCAGACGACACCAGACGACACCAGACAAGACCAGACGACACCAGACGACACCAGACGACACCAAACAACACCAGACGACACCAGACGACACCAGACGACACCAGACAAGACCAGACGACACCAGACGACACCAGACGACACCAAACAACACCAGACGACACCAGACGACACCAGACGACACCAGACTACACCAAACGACACCAGACGACACCAAACAACACCAGACGACACCAGCTCCACCTGTCTCCTTTAACGTCAGTTACCTCTGTAACTATAGTTCTGAGTGCATGAAGTGCCCTTAATCCATTAAACCTGAAACATGAGCCTCAGACTCAACATGAAACGTCTAGACTTTAAGTCTGACACATAAATAATGTGTTTAGATCATTATATATATATATATATATATATATATATATATATATTATAAAGTGATTACACTTTCAGAAGCAAATGTGTAAAAATACTTTAAAATAGACATTTAAACCATGACACTTGAAAAAATGCGTGATGCAATTAATCGTGACTAACAGTTTGATAAAAAAGTGTGATAAATCATATAATCATATATATATATATATATATATATATATATATATATGATTATATATATATATATATCTCAAACTCTCATTCAGTTTGTTAAATGTTGTAATAAAACAATCTGAAAATGTCCGTGACACATGATTGTGATTATTTAAGTCATAAATAATAGAATAATAAAAACTAAAAATAATAATTGTGAAAAATTTAGTCTCTTTAGTCCCGGCTCAGGTCTTGGTCTCTCTCTCTTTAGTCCCGGCTCAGGTCTTGGTCTCTCTCTCTTTAGTCCCGGCTCAGGTCTTGGTCTCTCTCTCTTTAGTCCCGGCTCAGGTCTTGGTCTCTCTCTCTTTAGTCCCGGCTCAGGTCTTGGTCTCTCTCTTTCTTTAGTCCCGGCTCAGGTCTTGGTCTCTCTCTCTTTAGTCCCGGCTCAGGTCTTGGTCTCTCTCTTTCTTTAGTCCCGGCTCAGGTCTTGGTCTCTCTCTCTCTTTAGTCCCGGCTCAGGTCTTGGTCTCTCTCTCTTTAGTCCCGGCTCAGGTCTTGGTCTCTCTCTCTCTCTTTAGTCCCGGCTCAGGTCTTGGTCTCTCTCTCTTTAGTCCCGGCTCAGGTCTTGGTCTCTCTCTCTCTCTTTAGTCCCGGCTCAGGTCTTGGTCTCTCTCTCTCTCTTTAGTCCCGGCTCAGGTCTTGGTCTCTCTCTCTTTAGTCCCGGCTCAGGTCTTGGTCTCTCTCTCTCTCTTTAGTCCCGGCTCAGGTCTTGGTCTCTCTCTCTCTTTAGTCCCGGCTCAGGTCTTGGTCTCTCTCTCTCTCTCTTTAGTCCCGGCTCAGGTCTTGGTCTCTCTCTCTCTCTCTTTAGTCCCGGCTCAGGTCTTGGTCTCTCTCTCTTTAGTCCTGCTCAGGTCTTGTTCTCTCTCTCTCTCTTTAGTCCCGGCTCAGGTCTTGGTCTCTCTCTCTCTTTAGTCCCGGCTCAGGTCTTGGTCTCTCTCTCTCTTTAGTCCCGGCTCAGGTCTTGGTCTCTCTCTCTCTTTAGTCCCGGCTCAGGTCTTGGTCTCTCTCTCTTTAGTCCCGGCTCAGGTCTTGGTCTCTCTCTCTTTAGTCCCGGCTCAGGTCTTGGTCTCTCTCTCTTTAGTCCCGGCTCAGGTCTTGGTCTCTCTCTCTTTAGTCCCGGCTCAGGTCTTGGTCTCTCTCTCTTTAGTCCCGGCTCAGGTCTTGGTCTCTCTCTCTTTAGTCCGGCTCAGGTCTTGGTCTCTCTCTCTTTAGTCCCGGCTCAGGTCTTGGTCTCTCTCTTTAGTCCCGGCTCAGGTCTTTGTCTCTCTCTTTAGTCCGGCTCAGGTCTTGGTCTCTCTCTCTCTTTAGTCCCGGCTCAGGTCTTGGTCTCTCTCTTTAGTCCCGGCTCAGGTCTTGGTCTCTCTCTCTTTAGTCCCGGCTCAGGTCTTGGTCTCTCTCTCTTTAGTCCCGGCTCAGGTCTTGGTCTCTCTCTCTCTTTAGTCCCGGCTCAGGTCTTGGTCTCTCTCTCTCTCTTTAGTCCCGGCTCAGGTCTTGGTCTCTCTCTCTTTAGTCCCGGCTCAGGTCTTGGTCTCTCTCTCTCTCTTTAGTCCTGCTCAGGTCTTGGTCTCTCTCTCTTTAGTCCCGGCTCAGGTCTTGGTCTCTCTCTCTCTTTAGTCCCGGCTCAGGTCTTGGTCTCTCTCTCTTTAGTCCCGGCTCAGGTCTTGGTCTCTCTCTCTCTCTCTTTAGTCCCGGCTCAGGTCTTGGTCTCTCTCTCTCTCTCTTTAGTCCCGGCTCAGGTCTTGGTCTCTCTCTCTCTTTAGTCCCGGCTCAGGTCTTGGTCTCTCTCTCTCTTTTTTCTCGGCTCTGGTCTTGGTCTCTCTCTCTTTAGTCCCGGCTCAGGTCTTGGTCTCTCTCTCTCTCTTTAGTCCCGGCTCAGGTCTTGGTCTCTCTCTCTTTAGTCCCGGCTCAGGTCTTGGTCTCTCTCTCTTTAGTCCCGGCTCAGGTCTTGGTCTCTCTCTCTTTAGTCCCGGCTCAGGTCTTGGTCTCTCTCTCTTTAGTCCCGGCTCAGGACTTCGCTGAAGGCCCGGTCCAGACCCTGTACCCGGTCCTGGGGCAGGACCAGACCCTGGACTGTGACTGTGGGACTCTGGCGTGTGAGCAGGTCACGTGGTTCAGGACGCTGACTCCAGGGGGCGCTGTGCAGGTCAGACTCAAACACAAGTAGAAGAAGAAGAGTGTAAACCTGACACTAACACAGACCTGGTCCTGGTCCAGGTCTTGGGCCGGTCTAACCAGGCGGACCGGGTCTTTTACGGCGAGGGCCTGAGCGACAAAGTCCAGATCTCGAAGAGGGCGGGGTCTGGGTACTCGCTCCGAGTACTGAATACTTCTACTGCAGACCGCGGCGTGTACTCCTGTGTACTCAAGATACGCAGGACCGAAGACCTGTGGAAGCCCGGAATACTACTGCTGCCCGGAGGTGAGTACTGGTACTACAAGTACTACAAGTACCACAAGTACCACAAGTACTACAAGTACTACTACTACTGCTGCCCGGAGGTGAGTACTGGTACTACAAGTACTACAAGTACTACAAGTACTACTGCTGCCCGGAGGTGAGTACTGGTACTACAAGTACTACAAGTACTACAAGTACTACTGCTGCCCGGAGGTGAGTACTGGTACTACAAGTACTACAAGTACTACTGCTGCCCGGAGGTGAGTACTGGTACTACAAGTACTACAAGTACTACAAGTACTACAAGTACTACAAGTACTACAAGTACTTGTAGCTTTAGCCATGAGTCTGACTTGACGTTTGTCTCTTTCAGAAGAGAAGCCTGAGGCTCCAGAGCAGAGACCTCCAGCGCCCCCTGGTCCCTCAAAGTGTCACTGCAACAATCACAGACGCCCCACAGGTCAGACCCCGCCCAGAACATCTGAACAAACAGGTGGAGCTTCAGGTGGAGCTTCAGGTGGAGCTTCAGGTGGAGCTTCAGGTGGAGCTTCAGATGGAGCTTCAGGTGCAGCTTCAGGTGGAGCTTCAGGTGGAGCTTCAGTTGGAGCTTCAGGTGGAGCTTCAGGTGGAGCTTCAGGTGGAGCTTCAGGTGGAGCTTCAGTTGGAGCTTCAGGTGGAGCTTCAGGTGGAGCTTCAGGTGGAGCTTCAGATGGAGCTTCAGGTGCAGCTTCAGGTGGAGCTTCAGGTGGAGCTTCAGTTGGAGCTTCAGGTGGAGCTTCAGGTGGAGCTTCAGGTGGAGCTTCAGGTGGAGCTTCAGTTGGAGCTTCAGGTGGAGCTTCAGGTGGAGCTTCAGGTGGAGCTTCAGGTGGAGCTTCAGTTGGAGCTTCAGGTGGAGCTTCAGGTGGAGCTTCAGGTGGAGCTTCAGGTGGAGCTTCAGGTGGAGCTTCAGGTGGAGCTTCAGGTGGAGCTTCAGGTGGAGCTTCAGGTGGAGCTGAAGCTTCAGGTGGAGCTTCAGGTGGAGCTTCAGGTGGAGCTTCAGTTGGAGCTTCAGGTGGAGCTGAAGCTTCAGATGGAGCTTCAGATGGAGCTTCAGGTGGAGCTTCAGGTGGAGCTTCAGGTGGAGCTGAAGCTTCAGATGGAGCTTCAGATGGAGCTTCAGGTGGAGCTTCAGGTGGAGCTTCAGGTGGAGCTTCAGTTGAAGGTCATGTGGTGTTTGCAGGTTGTGGGTCTTTCGTTCTGTGGCCTTTGGTTGGACTGAGCTCAGCTCTGAGTCTCACCCTGCTCTGCACCCTCTACTACTACTACAGTAAGTACTACACATACTACTACTACTACTACTACTACTACAGTAAGTACTACACATACTACTACTACTACTACTACTACTACAGTAAGTACTACACATACTACTACTACTACTACTACTACTACAGTAAGTACTGCACATACTACTACTACTACTACTACTACTACAGTAAGTACTGCACATACTACTACTACTACTACTACTACTACAGTAAGTACTGCACATACTACTACTACTACTACTACTACTACAGTAAGTACTGCACATACTACTACTACTACTACTACTACAGTAAGTACTACACATACTACTACTACTACTACTACTACTACTACAGTAAGTACTACTACTACTACTACTACTACAGTAAGTACTACACATACTACTACTACTACTACTACTACTACTACAGTAAGTACTACTACTACTACTACTACTACAGTAAGTACTACACATACTACTACTACTACTACTACTACTACTACTACTACAGTAAGTACTACTACTACTACTACTACTACAGTAAGTACTGCACATACTACTACTACTACTACTACTACAGTAAGTACTACTACTACTACTACAGTAAGTACTACACATACTACTACTACTACTACAGTAAGTACTACACATACTACTACTACTACTACTACTACAGTAAGTACTGCACATACTACTACTACTACTACAGTAAGTACTGCACATACTACTACTACTACTACAGTAAGTACTACACATACTACTACTACTACTACTACTACAGTAAGTACTGCACATACTACTACTACTACTATTACTACTACAGTAAGTACTGCACATACTACTACTACTACTTCTACTACTACTACAGTAAGTACTGCACATACTACTACTACTACTACTACTACTACAGTAAGTACTGCACATAATACTACTACTACTACTACTACTACAGTAAGTACTGCACATACTACTACTACTACTATTACTACTACAGTAAGTACTGCACATACTACTACTACTACTACTACTACAGTAAGTACTGCACATACACTGTCTAAGACAATATTCATGCTGTCTTATCAGCATCTTGATACGGTGAAGGGGAGGAGTCACTGACAGATTTAAACACATAATATTTGAGACAAAAGTGTGGTTTGTGTTTAAAGCTTTAACTCTGAATCTGAGAAACGTCTCGTGCAGTGGACTCTGTCTCTCCCTCTGTCTCTGTGTCTGTCTCTGTTCTGTCTCTCCCTCTGTCTCTCCCTCTGTCTCTGTTCTGTCTCTCCCTCTGTCTCTGTCTCTGTTCTGTCTCTCCCTCTGTCTCTGTCTCTCCCTCTGTCTCTGTTCTGTCTCTCTCTCTGTCTCTGTCTCTCCCTCTGTCTCTCCCTCTGTCTCTGTCTCTCCCTCTGTCTCTCCCTCTGTCTCTCCCTCTGTCTCTGTCTCTCCCTCTGTCTCTCCCTCTGTCTCTGTCTCTTCTCTGTCTCTCTCTCTGTCTCTCCCTCTGTCTCTCCCTCTGTCTCTGTCTCTCCCTCTGTCTCTGTCTCTCCCTCTGTCTCTGTCTCTCCCTCTGTCTCTCCCTCTGTCTCTGTCTCTCCCTCTGTCTCTGTCTCTCCCTCTGTCTCTCCCTCTGTCTCTGTCTCTTCTCTGTCTCTTCTCTGTCTCTCCCTCTCTCTCTCCCTCTGTCTCTTCTCTGTCTCTCCCTCTGTCTCTCCCTCTGTCTCTCCCTCTGTCTCTCCCTCTGTCTCTGTCTCTCCCTCTGTCTCTGTCTCTGTCTCTCCCTCTGTCTCTGTTCTGTCTCTCCCTCTGTCTCTGTCTCTGTTCTGTCTCTCCCTCTGTCTCTGTCTCTGTCTCTCCCTCTGTCTCTGTTCTGTCTCTGTTCTGTCTCTGTCTCTCTGTCTCTCCCTCTGTCTCTGTTTAAAGGACGTGGAGTGAGTGTAAAAAGTGTTTTCTCCTTTATCTTATCATCGATGTAAACCCTCATTGGTCCAGGTGTGGTCCATCGTAGAAAGGGGTTCAGGGGTCGTCATCCGGACGCTGTTTGAAGATCGAGACGTTTCGACTTTTATCCAAAAGTCATTGTCAATCTGAGAGCTGGTCTGGGAACTCAGGCTTATGCTGCTCTAAGTAGTGAGAGCCCCGCCCACAGGGAGGAGTCACTGAACGCCTGTCTTTGTTTGGAAAATTGTTTGTTTGTCCCTGAAACTTGATAATTGGTCTGTCTTTGATAGTTTAATAGTTGGCCCTGCCCAGTGTCACCTGAGGCTAATCTGTGATACAGTCTTACATCACCTTCTCTCCTTTATATTATATTTTTTTCCAGTTTTTTCTTTTTTCTTCACTTTTCTGTCTCGTCTGGACTTTGATGTGTCCAACCTGCTCCTGATGTTTGATCCTTGTGTTTCAGATTTACCCAAAAAGTGCAGACATCGCTTTGTGAAGTGAGTTTGACGCCTGAGTTTAAGTCGGACTCGTTTGTCTCGTTGTGTTTTTCTAACGATGTTTTTCATTTTTATTTCATTTTAGGAAAAGATAAAACTGATTTGTCCTGGACTTTCAGGTAAATGTTTTGTTCAAATTCACTTCAGATTCTGTGGATTGTGTGGAATAAATGTGTTTTTAAAGAAATGTCTTTGAATTTGAACGACTTTTTGTTTGTTCTGCTGCACTTTTTGGTTCGAGTTCAGAGGAGGAGAGGACACAAAGACACGTTCTCTCTCACATTCAAACACTACGGGCCATTTAGAGTCACCTGTTCACCTCCACAGTCGTGTGATTGGACGGGGGGAGGAGCCAGAGAACCCACAGTAACACAGGGAGAACATGCAGACTCCGCCCACAGAGAGCGTGTGATGTTGGGGTAGTGCAGGGTTCAAACCCACGACCTCCTCGTTGGGAGGCAGGAGCTTCATAGATTTAAAGAACCTTCAGGTCGGACGCTCCACAGACCAGACACAGAGCTCCAGAGTCTGAGCCGAAGAGTCACTTTGAAATGGTTTAGTTGACGTTTGAGTCTGAACCAGTGGGCGGGGCTACTGCGCTCAAATTGAGCCGCCGACTGTAGGCTGCCATGTTTGCAATCTGCTGCTGACCTCTAGGGGCCGCTGCAGAAGTAGAATTATTCAATGCAAGTCAAAGGGGAGTTAGACGTTTGAAAACCTACTTTAGAGCCTGAGGCTCAGAATACGGCTTTGGTCTCAGACGTTAGCTTAGGGCTCTGTGACGTTAGCTTAGGGCTCTGTGACGTTAGCTTAGGGCTCCGTGGCGTTAGCTTACAGCTCTGTGGCGTTAGCTTACGGCTCCGTGGCGTTAGCTTACGGCTCCGTGACGTTAGCTTACGGCTCCGTGACTTTAGCTCACGGCTCCGTGACGTTAGCTTACGGCTCCGGGACGTTAGCTTACGGCTCCGGGACGTTAGCTTACGGCTCCGTGACGTTAGCTTACGGCTCCGTGGCGCTAGCTACGGCTCCGGGGCGTTAGCTTACGGCTCCGTGGCGTTAGCCACGGCTCCGTGACGTTAGCTTACGGCTCTGTGACGCTAGCTTACGGCTCTGTGACGTTAGCTACGGCTCTGTAGCTAGCGTTAACTACGGCTCCGGACGTTAGCCACGGCTCTGTGACGTTAGCTACGGCTCTGTGACGTTAGCTACGGCTCTGTGACGTTAGCTTACGGCTCTGTGACGTTAGCTCACGGCTCTGTGACGCGTTAGCTCACGGCTCTGTGACGCGTTAAGCTTACGGCTCTGTGACGCGTTAGCTTACGCTCTGACGCGTTAGCTACGGCTCGTGACGCTAGCCTACGGCTCCGTGGCGTTAGCTTACGGCTCCGTGGCGGCTAGCTTACGGCTCTGTGGCGTTAGCCACGGCTCTGTGACGTTAGCCACGGCTCAGGACGTTAGCCACGGCTCCGTGACGTTAGCTTACGGCTCCGACGTTAGCTTACGGCTCTGTGACGTTAGCCACGGCTCCGTGGCGTTAGCTTACGGCCCGGACGCGTTAAGCTTACGGCGCTGTGACGCGTTAACTACGGCTCGTTAGACGTTAGCTACGGCTCCGCGGACGTTAGCTTACGGCCCGTGACGCTAGCTTACGGCTCTGTGACGTTAGCTTACGGCTCTGTGGCGTTAGCTACGGCCCGGGACGTTAGCTTACGGCTCTGTGACGTTAGCTTACGGCTCTGTGACGTTAGCCACGGCTCTGTGACGTTAGCTACGGCTCTGTAGCGTTAGCTCACGGCTCTGTGACGTTAGCTCACGGCTCTGTGACGTTAGCCACGGCTCTGTGACGTTAGCTACGGCTCTGTGACGTTAGCTCACGGCTCTGTGACGTTAGCTCACGGCTCTGTGGACGTTAGCTACGGCTCTGTGGCGTTAGCCACGGCTCGGACGTTAGCTTACGGCTCTGTGACGTTAGCCACGGCTCTGGCGTTAGCTTACGGCTCTGTGACGTTAGCCACGGCTCTGTGACGTTAGCCACGGCTCTGTGACGTTAGCTACGGCTCTGTGACGTTAGCTTACGGCTCTGTGACGTTAGCTACGGCTCTGTGGCGTTAGCCACGGCTCGGGACGTTAGCTACGGCTCTGTGGCGCTAGCTTACGGCTCTGGCGTTAGCTTACGGCTCTGTGACGTTAACTACGGCTCTGTGACGTTAGCTTACGGCTCTGTGACGTTAGCTTACGGCTCTGTGACGTTAGCTTACGGCTCTGTGACGTTAGCTTACGGCTCTGTGGCGTTAGCTTACGGCTCCGGGACGTTAGCTTACGGCTCTGTGACGTTAGCTTACGGCTCTGTGACGTTAGCTCACGGCTCTGTGACGTTAGCTTACGGCTCTGTGACGTTAGCTTACGGCTGGTTTAGCCTGTGATGTTTTAAAGTTCGTGCATATCTAATGAAGAAGGCGGGCTTTACGCGCCGGAAATGTCAGGGCGGAGCCAAACACCTACGAGTGGGCGGTAACCATAGAGACAACGACGGCAGTACGTCAGCAAAAGGCCGCCCCAAAGTCGCCCTCCCCCCGCCTCCCCACCGAGGGGGGAGTGGGGGGGGCTAACCCGCGGCCATTTTGAATTCTCCATGACTGAGCCGCATTATCATGAAAGGGGCGGAGCCACAACCGTCTGTCCACTGTTTTTATGTCTATGGGAAAGACAGGCCCAGACAGGTCCAGACGGGTCCAGACAGGTCCGGTCCTGTCGTGGCTCACATGTGGTTGAGTTTCAAACATAAATCAGAGTTTTTTCTGTTTCAGGTTTGTCGCTGGAAAAAGCTCCAGATCGAGTCCAAAGACGAGAAAGAAACAACACCCCTGTGTCAGGGCGCACCTGCCGCTCAGATCCCAGACGGTTTCACTGTTTCACATTTTCAGTTTAGACGTGTTTTGGATGTTTTTATGTAAATGATGTAAATAGGGCTCGACTTTCACAGTTTTCTTTGATTTGTGTTTCATTTGTCAAACGAGAACAAAAGGTTTGATCTGAAGCTTCGACTGAACGACCGAAGACAAAGAGCCCAAGGTTTTTACAAATCCAGGATCTGAAAGAAACAACATTTATTTTTACAACAAAGGAATAAATCCAAAGGTGTTTTCATAAACTCTGATTGTCAGAGTCGACTTTGGCTGATGTCGCCACAAAAACAGGAACTGAACGAGGCTTTTCTTCCATTTTCGCGGCGACGAAGATAAAATCACAAATGACTCGACGGAAAGAGTTTTACAACAAACTGTTTTAAGTCGAGAAGCTGCAGCGAAACTGGAAAAAGTCTTAAAGGTGTCAGTGTTAAACTCCTGTGGTTCACTCACATAAATAAAGTATGTTTTATATATAGTTAATGTAGTTCTATAGTTTGCATCACGTCATGTTTTCATGTAGAAATAAGACGTTTGATGTAAAAATCCACACATTTGTGACGTTTAAATCTGAAAAATGGACAGAACCAGGTTTAAATTTCTTGTTCATTTTGTCACATTTTAGTTATAAAAATGTACAGAGAGGATTTGGATTTATTATTTAGTTTAAACTAGATCTGACTGAAAATTGTCCTAAAAATTCTAATTTCACCTCATTTTTTCCTTCAAACTTCCATAAATGTGTCAGAATCAGATGTGAACAAATACCTGTCACTTTTGGTCATGTTTTAGTCACTTTTAGTTATATTTTGTCTCTTTTAGTCACATTATTGTCACTTTTGGTCACATTTGTCACTTCTAGTCGTGTTTTTGTTGCTTTAAGCTGCGTTTTTGTCATTTTTAGTCATATTTTTTTCACTTTAGTCTTGTGTTTCAACCTGAAAAATGGACAGAACCAGGTTTAAATTTCTTGTTCATTTTGTCACATTTTAAAATGTACAGAGGATTTGGATTTATTATTTAACTAGATTGCACTGAAAATTGTCCTAAAAATTCAAATTCCACCTAATTTTTTGGACTAAAATCTTGAATAAATCAGTTTCAGAGTCTGATCTTAAATCCTTGTTTGTTCTAAATGTGTTGAGTCCAGATTGTACAGTTTGTGTGGATCTACTTTAATGATCTTTAAAAATGCATTTGAAGAAAACAATGTCAGAGAAATCTATGGATGAAGTGGATTCAATGGAAGAATCAAACATCAGGAGCAGGTTGGACAGAGCTGTGTTTGAGGTGAGAGTTGTGCCTGAAGTGTCTGGCCTCAAACACTGGTTCGATCTGGGTCTGGGTTAAACCTCGGACGCCGTGAAGATCCAGAGAACGATCTGAAGTGTTTGAGTCCAGAGAGTCCGAGCTGAGGATCAGAGTGAGTCCTGAGGATCAGAGTGAGTCCTGAGGATCAGAGTGAGTCCTGAGGCTCAGAGTGAGTCCTGAGGCTCAGAGTGAGTCCTGAGGATCAGAGTGAGTCCTGAGGATCAGAGTGAGTCCTGAGGATCAGAGTGAGTCCTGAGGATCAGAGTGAGTCCTGAGGATCAGAGTGAGTCCTGAGGATCAGAGTGAGTCCTGAGGATCCTGAGTGAGTCCTGAGGCTCAGAGTGAGTCCTGAGGCTCAGAGTGAGTCCTGAGGCTCAGAGTGAGTCCTGAGGATCAGAGTGAGTCCTGAGGATCAGAGTGAGTCCTGAGGCTCAGAGTGAGTCCTGAGGATCAGAGTGAGTCCTGAGGATCAGAGCGAGTCCTGAGGATCAGAGTGAGTCCTGAGGATCAGAGTGAGTCCTGAGGATCAGAGTGAGTCCTGAGGCTCAGAGTGAGTCCTGAGGCTCAGAGTGAGTCCTGAGGATCAGAGTGAGTCCTGAGGATCAGAGTGAGTCCTGAGGCTCAGAGTGAGTCCTGAGGATCAGAGCGAGTCCTGAGGCTCAGAGTGAGTCCTGAGGATCAGAGTGAGTCCTGAGGATCAGAGTGAGTCCTGAGGATCAGAGCGAGTCCTGAGGCTCAGAGCGAGTCCTGAGGCTCAGAGCGAGTCCTGAGGATCAGAGTGAGTCCTGAGGATCAGAGTGAGTCCTGAGGCTCAGAGTGAGTCCTGAGGCTCAGAGTGAGTCCTGAGGATCAGAGCGAGTCCTGAGGATCAGAGTGAGTCCTGAGGCTCAGAGTGAGTCCTGAGGATCCTGAGTGAGTCCTGAGGATCCTGAGTGAGTCATGAGGCTCAGAGTGAGTCCTGCTCCACCACGTGACACCGGGCCATAAACGTTCACGTATCACACGCTCTGAGTCGGGAAGGAAACTCAACCCTGCACCGTCTGAGTCTGAGGCAGAAATAAGAGTCAACGAACCACACACGGCCTTTGACAAACATCAGTAAAAAGAACAATTCAGAACCTAAAATTAAAAACAGGTTGTTTCTTATCATTTTTCTTATCAATGCTTTTTCAAATCAGTTTAATGAAAGATAAAAAGAGTTCATGTGTTTAGAGTCAGTCGAGTGTGTGTGTTATACATGTGCACGTATTCTCTTTATTCCTGAAGTTGTCGTACGCCGCCGTCTTGTTTCCGTTGTAGTTCACACGGAGCAGACGAGCTCAACAGAAAAGAAGTTCTACTCGACTAAAAAGACGTTTTCAGGGGCCGGAGCGTGTGACTTGTTGTGTCTCGTGTTCATTAAACATTTTACACAAATCAATCGACTTTATGGATCATTTTAGCGTCAGACTTTTCGTGTTTTTGTCTCTTACTGTCACCTGTTTGTCACCTTTTCCCCACATTTTTGTCACTTTCTTCAGGTTTTTTGTCAAGTTTTTGTCACTTTTACTCACATTTTCGTCACTTTATTTCATTTTTTTTCCACGTTTTTGTCACTTTTTCTCACTTTTTAGTTGCGTTCTTGTCACGTTTTCGTCACTTATTGCCGCATTTTTGTCACTTTATTTGTTTTTTTTGTCACTTTTACTCACGTTTTCGTCACTTATTGCCACATTTTTGTCACTTTATTCAGTTTTTTTCCACGTTTTTGTCACTTTTTCTCACTTTTAGTTGCATTCTTGTCACGTTTTTGTCACTTATTGTCGTGCATTTGTCACTTTCTTCTGTTTTTTTGTCACGTTTTTGTCACTTTTACTCACATTTTTGTCACTCATTTAGTCACATTTTCGTCACTTATTGCCACATTTTTGCCACTTTATTCTGTTTTTTCCCCATGTTTTTGTCACTTTTACTCACATTTTTGTCACTTATTGCCGCATTTTTGTCACTTTATTCAGTTTTTTTCCACGTTTTTGTCACTATTTCTCACTTTTAGTTGCGTTCTTGTCACGTTTTTGTCACTATTTCTCACTTTTAGTTGCGTTCTTGTCACGTTTTTGTCACTATTTCTCACTTTTAGTTGCGTTCTTGTCACGTTTTTGTCACTTATTGTCGTGCATTTGTCACTTTATTCTGTTTTTTTCCCATGTTTTTGTCACTTTCAATCACATTTTTGCCACATTTTTGTCTACACGACTAAAAAGACGTTTTCAGGGGCCGGAGCGTGTGACTTGTTGTGTCTCGTGTTCATTAAACATTTTACACAAATCAATCGACTTTATGTAACATTTTAGTGTCAGACTTTTCGTGTTTTTGTCTCTTACTGTCACCTGTTTGTCACCTTTTCCCCACATTTTTGTCACTTTCTTCAGGTTTTTTGTCAAGTTTTTGTCACTTTTACTCACATTTTCGTCACTTTATTTCATTTTTTTTCCACGTTTTTGTCACTTTTTCTCACTTTTTAGTTGCGTTCTTGTCACGTTTTCGTCACTTATTGCCGCATTTTTGTCACTTTATTTGTTTTTTTTGTCACTTTTACTCACGTTTTCGTCACTTATTGCCACATTTTTGTCACTTTATTCTGTTTTTTTCCCATGTTTTTGTCACTTTTAATCACATTTTTGTCACATTTTTGTCTACTCGACTAAAAAGCCGTTTTCAGTAAGTAAGTTGTGACTTGTTGTGTCTCGTGTTCATTAAACATTTTACACAAATCAATCTACTTTATGTAACATTTTAGTGTCAGACTTTTCCCTCGTTCATCATTAGCTTTAACAGAGTTCTGGTCAAACAGAAGTGCAGAAAACGGCAAAAGTGGGCGGGGCCAAATAAGGTCAGTAAATGCATCTATATACAACGACTGAAACCAGTGAAGATCCCAGAGTGTGTGAGTGTGAGTGTGAAAGGGTCTGATGTGAACTGTTCGTGGCTGAAGGTTGGACGCATGAAGGGGGCGGGGTTATTGTGTTGGATTTAATTTGTGTCACTTAAGCCTTGATTATTCAAAAATGTGTCACGTGAGCAGTAACACGTCTGTAATGGAGCCATGATTTAAACCAGGGGTCTGCAACCTTTATTATCAAAAGAGCCGTTTGCCGCCTCTTCTACCAAAAAAAACAAAACGTCAGGAGCCGCAACAAATAACCGACACTACAAAAGCCGTCAGCACGTAAAGGCGAAGGCTGAGGACGTTATGTGACTGACGTATATTTGCAAATTAGAAATGAAAAATAGTTATTTTAAAATTAGATCCAAAACTCCAAGATAACTGCCCAACAAAATAAACTAATTTACGAATAAAAAATAATTAAGAAATACCATTTATTTATGTTAAGCTTTTTTTTCAAAGCCAAAGGGCCACAGGTTGCAGACCCCTGATTTAAATGGAAAACTATAAAACGATAAGAAAGAAAAATAGGTTGTTTGGTTCATGTTCTGTTCTCGTTCTGTTCTCGTTGGTAGATCGTGTGCATCAGATGAACCCATAGACTGTACATCTCAGTGGACTGTGGGATTGTGACGTCACCCATAGCGTTTGTCTACAGCCAAATGAAGCCCATCGCGGCTAGCAGTTATAGCGGCTAAAGTGGAGCTAGCAGTTATAGCGGCTAAAGTGGAGCCAGACTCCATATTTAAATCCGAGTGCGTATCGTGGCCACACGGACCAATCAGGAGGAGGTTGCTAACGGTCTCCGCCCCTCAGTGAGAGGAGACAGCGGCAACGTGTGGCTCTAACTGTCAATCAAACCTGTTGCTAACACGAGCGAAAACGGCCCCTGGAAAAGGAAGCACCTGATTGGTCAGTTCTTATTGTAATAACTTGATTTATGAACAACCAACGAGAAAAAACACCAGGATCATGTGGAGTGAGTCAGACGTTTTAGTTCCAGATGTGAGTTTGACAGAAACAGTTACAGAGTAAAGGCTCCAGTGTCACAGGAAGAGGGCGGAGCCAGGAGCCTCCAGAGCTGCCTCCTATTTGGAACGCGGCGGCTAGCATGCTAACATGGTCCACTGATATGTACGGTCTATGGATGAACCAAACACGAGGTGGGGGTGTGAGTCCGGCTCCGGTCTGTGACGCCGCCACACGGAGCTGGACTCTGGGGGTTGCCACGGCGACGCTCTGCAGACCTCACCGTCGCCCAGACGCTCGGAACAAACTCTGCGAGACCAGAGCAGACAAAGACCCGTGCACCTGGGCCTCTGCGGGGGGAGGAGGGGGGAGGCAGAGGGGGAGGAGGGGGTCTGTGTGGGGGGTCTTCCTGTTTCTCTCTCGCTCTCGACTCTGACATGACACAGAAACGAGTCAGAGCCGAGGAGCAGCTTCAGAGGTGTTTTTTCAGAGAGAAACAAAGAGACCGCAAAGAACCACAGACCACAGACTCAAACTCACAAAGTCACACACTCACACTCACACGTCCTCACACGGTCTCACCCTCACCCTCACACACACACACACACACACACACACACACACACACACACACACACACACACACACACACACACACACACACACACACACACACACACACACACACACTCACCCTCACACTCACACTCACACACACACACACACACACACACACACACACACACACTCACACTCACACTCACACACACACACACACACACACACACACACACACACACACACACACACACAGAGGACAGACAGAGTGAGCTGGACAGAAACCACAGCCTCGTGTGAAGACGAGCCCCACTGAAACTGAAAAACAACCGGTTGGACCACAGCCGGGCCCCAGACAACCGACCCACAGCTACCTTTGGTTTAGTTTCTCTCTCTAAGGTCCACCGCCTCCTGAAGGTCCACCGTCTCCTGTGAAGGTCCACCGCCTCCTGAAGGTCCGCCGCCTCCTGAAGGTCCACCGCCTCCTGAAGGTCCATCGGCTCCTGTGAAGGTCCACCGCCTCCTGAAGGTCCACCGCCT
Organism: Rhinogobius similis; assembly: GCA_019453435.1. Classification (NCBI taxonomy): domain Eukaryota; kingdom Metazoa; phylum Chordata; class Actinopteri; order Gobiiformes; family Gobiidae; genus Rhinogobius; species Rhinogobius similis. Next base: position 30,211,520 of record CM033623.1, on the reverse strand, counting down.
CCTGAAGGTCCGCCGCCTCCTGAAGGTCCACCGCCTCCTGAAGGTCCATCGGCTCCTGTGAAGGTCCACCGCCTCCTGAAGGTCCATCGTCTCCTGAAGGTCCACCGCCTCCTGAAGGTCCACCGCCTCCTGAAG
>CM033623.1:30046385-30203885 GCA_019453435.1 Rhinogobius similis | reverse complement strand
CAGGAGCTTCACGTGAACTTCAGACGTTTCGATTCATTTGGTGGAACCACATTATTTGACTTTGACACATTATTTCTTCCTTCAATAATGATCTGTCACTGGGTTCAGATCATTTCACTCAACACCGACACATTTATTTTCTTATTTTAAGCCAAATTATGCTCTAACCATCAGAAACACATCAGTCCATTAAACCTCATCGAGTCAAAACGACGATAAAACGATCAGTTCAAGACATTTTAAGTTGGACAGATTTACATTTTAGATCATTTGGATTGAAGTGAGAAATAATGTGTTGAAACAAGTCAGAAACGGTTTGAAACAAGAAACAAAAAACCCTCTTCATTGATCTTGAGTCAAAACGTCTGAAATTCAGATGAATCCTCTGAAATGAAGGCGTTTGAACTCGTCCAGAATTGGATTTTTGATTTTTTTTTGCAGCGTTAAACGTTCCACCAAACTCTGCTCGACTCTTTGTCCAACGTGAGTCTTGAAGTTCTCCACCACGTGTTTCTGTCAAACCCGAGCGTCCTGTCGACCAGTGGTTCTCAAACCGGGGGTCGGGGCCCCAGACGACGGGGACAGAGTTAAACCAGGCCCGACTCCTTCAGACGGTGAAGGTGAAGGTGGAGTCCTGTCTGTGGACCATCAAGGTCAGTTTTCCAGGTCTATCTTCTCTAAATCAAATTAAACATTAGACATGAGGCTCATTTATCACTTTTTTTTGCGTTTGGGGGCCGTGAATGTGTCGTTTTTTGGGGTCGTGACTGAAAAAGTTTGAGAGCCGCTGCTGCAGAGCCTTTTTCACTGAACCAAAGACGACGAAACGAAACTGAACCGGAGCGAATGAAAGAGACCGAGACGAAAGAAAGAAAACCACATCGAGAGCAGGAGGGGGAGGGGGGGGTGAGGAGGGGGGAGGCTCAGGGGGGAGGAGGGGGGGGCGCAGACCACAGGCTCAGACACAAACACACAGAGAGTTTAAAGTGCGTACGACAGGTTTTCATGATTTTATCATTTTGACTTTATTTGGTGCATTAATACCAGTTGTACATTTTTTGTTTTTTTTTGTTTTGCACCAATCAAGCCGCCATTTGTGGAGAAACGTGGACAAATATGTTGAAAATTACAGGAAGTAAACTGACTGATGACATCACACTGGGGAGACTAAGTTTAAGCATCATTTACACAAAACATAGGACTATTTTTGATCCTTTAAACGTCGATTCAACAAAATAAAAGTGTCTGCGTGTGTTTATATTTGTAAAAAAATAAATCATTCAAATTGAACGAGTTTTGGCCCCATGTACAGTGTGGTTGCTATGGTAATTTCCTAGTGTGATGTCATCATTTACAACCAGGAAGTAAAACAAAAAAACAAAAAAATTGCTAAATTGTGATAAAATGTGTGAAGTATTTTAACAAAATTGATCTTAACTGTATTTTTGTCAAATGAGTCGTCCAACCTGTCAGAGGCCCTTTAAGTGGAATTTACTCAATATTTTGTTTGTGAGTTAAATAAATGTTCAATAAATATTCAATAAATGGTCAATAAATGTTCAATAAATGTTCTTAGTTTTGTGAAAGTGAACCCTATGTTTTTTTTTTGTTTTTTTTTTGTGATTTAAGTCAATATTTTAGTTTGTGTGAGTTATTTGAATATTTCTAGTCGGTGAGAGTCAAGTCAATGTTTTTAGTTTGTGAATGACCTGAACATTTGTTTGTTCACTTTAACTCATGTCTTTAGTTTGAGTTAATTCAGTATTTTAGTTTGAGAGAGAATTCAATATTTTTAATTTGAGTTTCGTGAAAGTGAACTTAATATTTTTGTGTGTGATTTAAGTCATTATGTTTAGAGTTATTTGAATATTTCCTGTTGGTGAGAGTTAAGTCAGTGTTTTTAGTTTGTGAGTGAATGGAATACTTTCAGTTTGTTGAATTAGCTCAATATTTTTAGTTTGTTTGTAAGAGTTATCTCAGAATCTTTATTCATGAGTTAAATAAATCTTTTAGTTTGTGAATGACCTGAACATTTGTTTGTTCTTTAACTCATGTCTTTAGTTTGAGAGAGAATTCAACATTTTTAATTTGAGTTTAATAAATATTTTTAGTTTTGTGAAAGTGAACTCATTATTTTATTTTGTTAGAATTAACTCTTTATTTTATTTTGTTAGAGTTAACTCAGAGTCTCTACTTGTGACTTAAATTAATATTTTTAAGTTTGTTTAAAGTTAAACACTTTGAGTTTGTTTGTGAGTGTTAAAGGTGCACTGTGTAACTTTTCTGGTGGAGGGTCAGCCACCTGCTCGTCTCCATGGATACAGGCGACGCCACAGGGCCGAGTGACAGGTCAGATCTGCGGAGAGGCGAGCCCCGCCACAGCCGTGTGCGACGTCTGAGCAGGTGGCCAACCCTCCACCAGGAAAGTCACACGCACAGAGCAGGTGGCCAACCCTCCAAAGTCACACACACAGAGCAGGTGACCAACCCTCCAAAGTCACACACAGAGCAGGTGGCCAACCCTCCAAAGTCACACACAGAGCAGGTGACCAACCCTCCAAAGTCACACACAGAGCAGGTGACCAACCCTCCAAAGTCACACACACAGAGCAGGTGACCAACCCTCCAAAGTCACACACACAGAGCAGGTGACCAACCCTCCAAAGTCACACACAGAGCAGGTGACCAACCCTCCAAAGTCACACACACAGAGCAGGTGACCAACCCTCCAAAGTCACACACAGAGCAGGTGACCAACCCTCCACCAGGAAAGTCACACACACAGAGCAGGTGGCCAACCCTCCAAAGTCACACACACAGAGCAGGTGACCAACCCTCCAAAGTCACACACACAGAGCAGGTGACCAACCCTCCAAAGTCACACACAGAGCAGGTGACCAACCCTCCAAAGTCACACACAGAGCAGGTGACCAACCCTCCAAAGTCACACACACAGAGCAGGTGACCAACCCTCCAAAGTCACACACAGAGCAGGTGACCAACCCTCCACCAGGAAAGTCACACACACAGAGCAGGTGGCCAACCCTCCAAAGTCACACACACAGAGCAGGTGACCAACCCTCCAAAGTCACACACACAGAGCAGGTGACCAACCCTCCAAAGTCACACACACAGAGCAGGTGACCAACCCTCCAAAGTCACACACACAGAGCAGGTGACCAACCCTCCAAAGTCACACACAGAGCAGGTGACCAACCCTCCACCAGGAAAGTCACACACACAGAGCAGGTGGCCAACCCTCCAAAGTCACACACACAGAGCAGGTGACCAACCCTCCAAAGTCACACACACAGAGCAGGTGACCAACCCTCCAAAGTCACACACAGAGCAGGTGACCAACCCTCCAAAGTCACACACACAGAGCAGGTGGCCAACCCTCCAAAGTCACACACAGAGCAGGTGACCAACCCTCCAAAGTCACACACAGAGCAGGTGACCAACCCTCCAAAGTCACACACACAGAGCAGGTGACCAACCCTCCAAAGTCACACACACAGAGCAGGTGACCAACCCTCCAAAGTCACACACAGAGCAGGTGACCAACCCTCCAAAGTCACACACAGAGCAGGTGACCAACCCTCCAAAGTCACACACAGAGCAGGTGACCAACCCTCCAAAGTCACACACACAGAGCAGGTGACCAACCCTCCAAAGTCACACACAGAGCAGGTGACCAACCCTCCAAAGTCACACACACAGAGCAGGTGACCAACCCTCCAAAGTCACACACAGAGCAGGTGACCAACCCTCCAAAGTCACACACACACAGAGCAGGTGACCAACCCTCCAAAGTCACACACACAGAGCAGGTGACCAACCCTCCAAAGTCACACACACAGAGCAGGTGACCAACCCTCCACCAGGAAAGTCACACACACAGAGCAGGTGGCCAACCCTCCAAAGTCACACACACAGAGCAGGTGACCAACCCTCCAAAGTCACACACACAGAGCAGGTGACCAACCCTCCAAAGTCACACACACAGAGCAGGTGACCAACCCTCCAAAGTCACACACAGAGCAGGTGACCAACCCTCCACCAGGAAAGTCACACACACAGAGCAGGTGGCCAACCCTCCAAAGTCACACACACAGAGCAGGTGACCAACCCTCCAAAGTCACACACAGAGCAGGTGACCAACCCTCCAAAGTCACACACACAGAGCAGGTGGCCAACCCTCCAAAGTCACACACAGAGCAGGTGACCAACCCTCCAAAGTCACACACAGAGCAGGTGACCAACCCTCCAAAGTCACACACACAGAGCAGGTGACCAACCCTCCAAAGTCACACACACAGAGCAGGTGACCAACCCTCCAAAGTCACACACAGAGCAGGTGACCAACCCTCCAAAGTCACACACAGAGCAGGTGACCAACCCTCCAAAGTCACACACAGAGCAGGTGACCAACCCTCCAAAGTCACACACACAGAGCAGGTGACCAACCCTCCAAAGTCACACACAGAGAGCAGGTGACCAACCCTCCAAAGTCACACACAGAGCAGGTGACCAACCCTCCAAAGTCACACACAGAGCAGGTGACCAACCCTCCAAAGTCACACACACAGAGCAGGTGACCAACCCTCCAAAGTCACACACACAGAGCAGGTGACCAACCCTCCAAAGTCACACACACAGAGCAGGTGACCAACCCTCCAAAGTCACACACACAGAGCAGGTGACCAACCCTCCAAAGTCACACACACAGAGAGCAGGTGGCCAACCCTCCAAAGTCACACACAGAGCAGGTGACCAACCCTCCAAAGTCACACACAGAGCAGGTGACCAACCCTCCAAAGTCACACACACAGAGCAGGTGACCAACCCTCCAAAGTCACACACACAGAGCAGGTGACCAACCCTCCAAAGTCACACACAGAGCAGGTGACCAACCCTCCACCAGGAAAGTCACACACACAGAGCAGGTGGCCAACCCTCCAAAGTCACACACACAGAGCAGGTGACCAACCCTCCAAAGTCACACACACAGAGCAGGTGACCAACCCTCCAAAGTCACACACAGAGCAGGTGACCAACCCTCCAAAGTCACACACACAGAGCAGGTGGCCAACCCTCCAAAGTCACACACAGAGCAGGTGACCAACCCTCCAAAGTCACACACAGAGCAGGTGACCAACCCTCCAAAGTCACACACACAGAGCAGGTGACCAACCCTCCAAAGTCACACACACAGAGCAGGTGACCAACCCTCCAAAGTCACACACAGAGCAGGTGACCAACCCTCCAAAGTCACACACAGAGCAGGTGACCAACCCTCCAAAGTCACACACACAGAGCAGGTGGCCAACCCTCCAAAGTCACACACACAGAGCAGGTGACCAACCCTCCAAAGTCACACACACACAGAGCAGGTGGCCAACCCTCCAAAGTCACACACACACAGAGCAGGTGGCCAACCCTCCAAAGTCACACACACAGAGCAGGTGACCAACCCTCCAAAGTCACACACACACAGAGCAGGTGACCAACCCTCCAAAGTCACACACACAGAGCAGGTGGCCAACCCTCCAAAGTCACACACACAGAGCAGGTGACCAACCCTCCAAAGTCACACACACACAGAGCAGGTGACCAACCCTCCAAAGTCACACACAGAGCAGGTGACCAACCCTCCAAAGTCACACACACAGAGCAGGTGACCAACCCTCCAAAGTCACACACACAGAGCAGGTGACCAACCCTCCAAAGTCACACACACAGAGCAGGTGACCAACCCTCCAAAGTCACACACAGAGCAGGTGACCAACCCTCCAAAGTCACACACAGAGCAGGTGACCAACCCTCCAAAGTCACACACAGAGCAGGTGACCAACCCTCCAAAGTCACACACACAGAGCAGGTGACCAACCCTCCAAAGTCACACACAGAGCAGGTGACCAACCCTCCAAAGTCACACACACAGAGCAGGTGACCAACCCTCCAAAGTCACACACAGAGCAGGTGACCAACCCTCCAAAGTCACACACAGAGCAGGTGACCAACCCTCCTCCGGTGCAGTTTTTCTGGAGAGTTTGTCAGAAAATGATTCGTTTCTTTTATTCGTTTCACGTCGTTTTCGTTGATGAAGAAAAAAAGAAAAGAAGAAGAAAAGCCCCGAACCTTAAAAAACAAAAAACTAAAAACTAAAAAGGGATTTTCTAATTTAGTTAAATTTACTTGAATTAAGCAAATTAATCTTTTCCAATTTTAAGATTTTTTCACTTGACAGGACGACTTCAAACTGACATATTTGACTTGATAAGTAAAATAATCTTAATCCGTGGCAGATAATCTCACTTAAATCGGGGTAAAAAGCTCTTATTTTGAGTTTATTTTTCTTATTTTTCGATGGGCCTTTTGTGCAGTGAATCAATGAATAATTTATTTAAATGTTTGTTCAGACGAGCGACACAAACACGACTGTGACGAGGATTAATCTGGAGCAGCTTTGACTTTTGTGTCTGAGCCTCAGATTTAACTCAAAAACACTTCATGATCGACGTCATTCATTTTGGCTGCGGTTTTAGTCGATAAAAAGAACATTCATAGCGTCTCATTTTAGTTTCTTTTATTTTTCATTTTTGTGATAAAATCATTTTCTTTTTTGATTAAAGTGATTCTTATTTTGATCAAACTCTTTTCTAAAGCGAGCGTCAGGAGAAGAGAACACACACTTTATTCACAACGTCGTGCCCAATTCTGTGATAATTCTGATCAAAACGGGACAAAATATGTAAAAAATATGTTTCAAATGACGACAAAAAAAATCAAAAACCTCCACAAACGTCTGTCAAACCAGAAAAACCTGAAGAAAATCAAAAAAACGCTCCACAAACTGAACTGAAGGAGCTAAGACCCCGATAAAGTGAAGAAAAGCTGCTTCTGCTGCAGGGCCAAGGCTGCAGTCTGAATGCACCGCTCTGATTGGCCCAGGAGGCTGCAGGGCTCCGGTGCACCGCCCTGATTGGCCCAGCAGGTCCAGGGGGGCGGGGCTCCTGCTGCCTCTGGATCAAACTTTATCAAAAGTTTAAACGAAACAAACGACGAAACAAAATGGACCCGAAAATGATCTTTGTTTTTGGGATTTTAGTGTTTTACCAACGCCACCGAGGTAAGACCTAAACCGGGTCTAAACCGGGTCTAAACCGGGTCTAAACCGGGTCTAAAGAGGGTCTGAACCAGGACCACCGAGGTAAGACCTAAACCGGGTCTAAACCGGGTCTAAACCGGGTCTAAAGAGGGTCTAAAGAGGGTCTAAAGAGGGTCTGAACCAGGACCACCGAGGTAAGACCTAAACCGGGTCTAAACCGGGTCTAAACCAGGTCTAAAGAGGGTCTAAAGAGGGTCTAAAGAGGGTCTGAACCAGGACCACCGAGGTAAGACCTAAACCGGGTCTAAACCGGGTCTAAACCGGGTCTAAAGAGGGTCTAAAGAGGGTCTGAACCAGGACCACCGAGGTAAGACCTAAACCGGGTCTAAACCGGGTCTAAAGAGGGTCTAAAGAGGGTCTAAAGATGGTCTAAACCAGGTCTAAAGAGGGTCTAGACCAACGCCACCGAGGTAAGACCTAAACCGGGTCTAAACCGGGTCTAAACCAGGTCTAAAGAGGGTCTAAAGAGGGTCTAGACCAGGACTAAACCAGGACAACCGAGGTAAGACCTAAACCAGGACTAAACCAGGTCTAAAGAGGGTCTAAACCAGGTCTAAACCAGGTCTGAACCAGGACCACCGAGGTAAGACCTAAACCGGGTCTAAACCGGGTCTAAACCTGGTCTAAAGAGGGTCTAAAGAGGGTCTAAACCAGGACCACCGAGGTAAGACCTAAACCGGGACTAAACCGGGTCTAAAGAGGGTCTAAAGAGGGTCTGAACCAGGACTAAAGAGGGTCTAAACCAGGACTAAAGAGGGTCTAAACCAGGTCTAAAGAGGGTCTAGACCAGGACCACCGAGGTAAGACCTAAACCAGGACTAAACCAGGACTAAAGAGGTCTAAACCAGGTCTAAACCAGGTCTAAACCAGGACTAAACCAGGACTAAACCAGGACTATAGAGGACTAAACCAGGACTAAACCAGGACTAAACCAGGTCTAAACCAGGACTAAAAAGGGTCTAAACCAGGACCACCGAGGTAAGACCTAAACCAGGACTAAACCGGGTCTAAACCAGGACTAAAGAGGGTCTAAAGAGGGTCTAAAGAGGGTCTAGACCAGGACCACCGAGGTAAGACCTAAACCAGGACTAAACCAGGTCTAAAGAGGGTCTAAACCAGGTCTGAACCAGGACCACCGAGGTAAGACCTAAACCAGGACTAAACCAGGACTAAAGAGGGTCTAAAGAGGGTCTAAAGAGGGTCTAGACCAGGACCACCGAGGTAAGACCTAAACCAGGACTAAACCAGGACTAAAGAGGGTCTAAAGAGGGTATAAAGAGGGTCTAGACCAGGACCACCGAGGTAAGACCTAAACCAGGACTAAACCGGGTCTAAACCAGGACTAAACCAGGACTAAACCAGGTCTAAAGAGGGTCTAAACCAGGACCACCGAGGTAAGACCTAAACCAGGACTAAACCAGGACTAAAGAGGTCTAAACCAGGTCTAAACCAGGTCTGAACCAGGACCACCGAGGTAAGACCTAAACCAGGACTAAACCAGGACTAAAGAGGGTCTAAAGAGGGTCTAAAGAGGGTCTAGACCAGGACCACCGAGGTAAGACCTAAACCAGGACTAAACCAGGACTACAGAGGTCTAAACCAGGTCTAAACCAAGACTAAACCAGGTCTAAACCAGGTCTAAACCAGGACTCAGTGTTGAACTCTTTTGTTCTTTTTGTGTATTTTGTCTTTTCTGTCTAAATCCTTGACATTTTGACAGAAACATTTGAAACATTCAGTTTATCCACATCAATAATATAATATAATATAATAAAATATAATATAATATAATATAATATAATATAATAAAATAAAATATAATATAATATAATATAATATAATATAATCTAATATAATAAAATATAATATAATATAATATAATATAATATTATATTAATATGACGTTTGTGACAAACGATTAAATTCTGAAAATGAAACATCAAAAACATTCAAACTTCAAACAAATAAACATATAATCAAATATAAACAAATAAACACAAATATAATCAAATATAAACAAATAAACACAAATATAAACAATATAAACAAATAAACACAAATATAATCAAATATAAACAAATAAACACAAATATAAACAAATATAAACAAATAAACACAAATATAAACAAATATAAACAAATAAACAAATATAAACAAATATACAAATATAAACAAATAAACAAATAAACACAAATATAAACAAATAAACACAAATATAAACAAATAAACAAATATAAACAAATAAACACAAATATAAACAAATAAACAAATATAAACAAATAAACAAATATAAACAAATAAACACAAATATAAACAAATAAACACAAATATAAACAAATAAACAAATATAAACAAATAAACACAAATATAAACAAATAAACACAAATATAAACAAATATAAACAAATAAACAAATATAAACAAATAAACAAATATAAACAAATAAACAAATATAAACAAATAAACAAATGCATAAAACTCATTTTTCTCAAACACTTTTTGTTGAATTCATAAATATAATATAAATATATAATATTATGACTAAAGTGTGTCTTTGCACAGTTTTAAATCAGCCGTAGATTTATTTAAATATTCTTTTTGTTTTAGAAAATACATTTTTGTGGTTTTTATATTTTATTTTATATTTTGTGACTTCGTTCTTTGATTCTTGTGTTTTTCTCGTTCGACTTTTGGGAAAAACAGAAAGAGTCAAATCTGACGTGTGACTTTGAGGCTTTGGTCCAAAGGGTTTTATTTTGAGCTTTTTCCAAAAATCTATTTCCCAACCTTCAAAGTAAACACTGCACCGAGTGATGCAGCTGCTGCCGCTGTGCCCTGGAGCCTCGCACTCCGTCTGTGCTTCGACCTTTACAACAGGAGGCCGTTCATTCAACCTTTGACTCGATGTGTTTAAGAAACAGAAAAGACTCGACAAAACACGAAAAAAACAAAACAAGATCATCGTGTTTTATGTAAAAAAAACAGACAAAAATCCACACATTTGTGACGTTTAAATCTGAAAAATGGACAGAACCAGGTTTAAATTTATTGTTCATTTTGTCACATTTTAGTTATAAAAATGTACAGAGGATTTGGATTATTATTTAGATTAAACTAGATCTGACTCAAATTTGTCCTAAAAATTCAAATTCCGTCTCATGTTTCTCCTTCAAACTTCCATAAATGTGTCAGAGTCTGATCTTAAATCCTTGTTTGTTCTAAATGTGTTGAGTCCAGATTGTACAGTTTGTGTGGATCTACTTTAATGATCTTTAAAAATGCATTTGAAGAAAATGTCCTTTGGAGTTTGTCGCCTTTAGTCAAGTTTTTGTCGCTTTTACCCGAATTTGTCGATTTTAGTCGTGTTTTTGTCACTTATTTGCGTTTCTTTTTATCACTTTTAGTCACATCTTTATTGCTTTTTGTTGAGTTTTTTGTTGTTTTTAGTTGTGTTTTTGTCACTTTTGTTCAAATCTTTATCGCTTTTAGTCGCGTTTTTGTCATTTTTATTCAAATCTTTGTCTATTTTAGTTGCATTTTTGTCACTTATTTGCGTTTTTTTAATCACTTTTAGTCACGTCTTTATTGCTTTTTGTCGAGTTTTTCTTGTTTTTAGTCACGTTTTTGTTGTTTTTAGTTGTATTTTTGTCACTTTAGTCGTGTTTTTATCACTTTTAGTCACATTTTTATTGCTTTTTGTTGAATTTTGCTGCTTATAGTTACGTTTTTGTTGTTTTTAGTTGTATTTTTGTCACTTTAGTCGTGTTTTGTGGCATTTCTTTGTGTTTTTGTCACTTTTATTTGCTTTTTGTTCTGTTTTTGATGCTTTTTTTGACACTTTTAGCCTCGTCTCAAACGTGGAATCACTAAACGAACGTCTCAACTTGTCAAATGCGTAAATTTAAGAATAAAACGAGCTCAAGTGGATCACAACACGATGAGTTAAAGGCCGTGAAAAGAACAAACCTCTGCACAGATCGAACCAAAAAAAGTGAACACAGACACAAATAATGTCGTCAAAAGAATTAAAACCAGCAAAAGACTGTTCTGTTGTGATCGACGGGAACAAAACCCAAACGACTTCAAACTGGGACAGAAACTGAGGAAATAACACTTTTATTCAATGGTTTTTGTTGTAAATGTTGGACCAACTTCAGCAAATGAACAAACCATTAAATGATGAAAGACGTTTTCAGAATATTGTTTGAAATGAAAATAAAATCTTAATAATTGGGGTTTGGCAAAAGGAGCGTTTTTGTCACTTTTATTTAAATCTTTGTCCATTTTAGTCGCGTTTTTGTCACTTATTTGCGTTTTTTATCACTTTTAGTCACGTCTTTATTGCTTTTTGTTGAGTTTTTCTTGTTTTTAGTTCCGTTTTTGTCACTTTTATTTAAATCTTTGTCTATTTTAGTTGCATTTTTGTCACTTAGTTTTTGAGTTTGAGTTTTTAAATGATGCGTCAGACGTTTTCAGAATATTGCTTTGAAATGAAAATGAAAGAACTGAAATCTTAATAATTGGGGTTTGGCAAAAGGAGCGTTTTTGTCACTTTTATTTAAATCTTTGTCACTTTTAGTCACATTATTGTCACTTTTAGTCACGTTTGTCACTTTTAATAGCCTTTTTGTCACTTCTAGTCGTGTTTTTGTTGCTTTTGTTCAAATCTTTGTCGATTTTAGTCACGTATTTGTCACTTATTTGCGTTTTTTATCACTTTATCACTTTTAGTCACGTCTTTATTGCTTTTTGTTGAGTTTTTCTTGTTTTTAGCTGCGTTTTTGTCACTTTTATTTAAATCTTTGTCACTTTTAGTCACATTATTGTCACTTTTAGTCACATTATTGTCACTTTTAGTCACGTTTGTCACTTTTAATAGCCTTTTTGTCACTTCTAGTCGTGTTTTTGTTGCTTTAAGCTGCGTTTTTGTCATTTTTAGTCATATTTTTTTCTGTTTAGTAGCGTTTTTGTCACTTGTTTCAACCTGAAAAATTGACTGAACTAGATCCGACTGAAATTTGTCCTAAAAATTCAAATTCCGCCTCATTTTTTCTCCTTCAAACTTCCATAAATGTGTCAGAGTCAGATCTTAAATCCTTGTTTGGTCTAAATGTGTTGAGTCCAGATTGTACAGTTTGTGTGGATCTACTTTAATGATCTTTAAAAATGCATTTGAAGAAAATGTTCTTTGGAGTTTGTCGCCTTTAATCACGTTTTTGTCATTTTTAGTTGCGTTTTTGTCATTTTTTGTCGCGTTTTTGTCACTATTATTTAAATCTTTGTCCAGTTTAGTCGCGTTTTTGTCACTTATTTGCGTTTTTTATCACTTTTAGTCACGTCTTTATTGCTTTTTGTTGAGTTTTTCTTGTTTTTAGTTGCGTTTTTGTCACTTTTATTTAAATCTTTGTCGATTTTAGTCGCGTTTTTGTCACTTATTTGCGTTTTTTATCACTTTTAGTCATGTTTTTATTGCTTTTTGTTGTTTTTACTTGCGTTTTTGTCACTTTTATTTAAATCTTTGTCTATTTTAGTCGCGTTTTTGTCACTTAGTTTTTGAGTTTGAGTTTTTAAATGATGCGTCAGACGTTTTCAGAATATTGTTTGAAATGAAAATGAAATCACTGAAATCTTAATAATTGGGGTTTGGCAAAAGGAGCGTTTTTGTCACTTTTATTTAAATCTTTGTCGCTTTTAGTCGTGGTTTTGTTGTTTTTAGTTGCGTTTTTGTCACTTTTATTCAAATCTTTGTTTATTTTAGTTGCATTTTTGTCACTTATTTGCGTTTTTTATCACTTTTAGTCACGTCTTTATTGCTTTTTGTTGAGTTTTTCTTGTTTTTAGTCGCGTTTTTGTCACTTAGTTTTTGAGTTTTTAAATGATGCGTCGGATGAAAATGAAATCACTAAAATCTGAAGCACTTTTCAAACTAAACGGTCGACAGATTGTTTTGAAATGAAAGTCTCTGATAAAAGAAATAATAAATGACACAATCGAACCCTTCGCTTGTGTCTGATCAGGTGTTTGTCCTGACGAAATGAAAACGGCAAAAGTAAAACCATCTTTAAAAGACGAGACGGTTACAGGCCACGACCTTCAAGGGTTTTAGGAGAATTGTTTGTAAAAAGACTTGATTGTTTGGTAGAAAAGCACAGTTTGTTCAATGGTTTTAGATCGGGGTCCACATTTTTTCCATCGAGGGCCACAAATCCATCGTGAAACGTTGTATTTCTCTGATGTTTAGGCTCCTCGTCCACATCAGCCTCAGCCTGAACACCAGGTCTGTGTCTGTGCGGCACCAAAATGTTAGTTATTTAGGTTGGAATTGTAGAAAATGTGAAATGTGCTGTAAATAGTACTTATCGGGACAATGTGGGCCAGTTCACCAGGCAAGGCAAGGCAAGTTTATTTGTAGCACAATTCGTACACAGGGCAATTCAAAGTGCTTTACATAAACAGGAAAAGTTGCATTAAAATCACAAAACACAAAAAGACACACAGAATCATTTAAAAATCATTTTAAAATAAAGTGCTTTAAAAGAGAAGAGTGCAGATAGATCTTTCAGTCGTTTGCACGTCTAAAGAGAACTGTTTTTAGCCTGGATTTAAACAGGAAGACTAAGGGCCAAGAAAGAATGGTCTGAGGGCCGCATTTGGCCCCCGGGCCTGAGTTTGGACATGTCTGGTTTAAGTTATTAGTGTTTGGCAAAAGGAGCGTTAAACTTCAGCCTAAACTCTTTCGTCTGTAAAATGTTTTCTTCTTTTATTCTTATGTTATTGCTTTTTTTGTTTAGTTTTTGTGTTTGTGTGGAGCCAAGAAGAAGAAAGAAACGAACGAAAGAAAGAAAGGACGAAGGACTAACTAACTAACTTGTAATTTGTTGATTTTAGTTGCGTCTTTTTCAATCACTTTTAGTCACATTTTTATTGCTTTTTGTTGAGTTTTTCTTGTCTTTAGTTGTGTTTTGTCGTAAATCAATCGTGAAACGTTCAGAAAAAGCTGTATTTGTCGGATGTTTTGAGCACCATCTGCATCAGCCTCAGTGTCAGGTCTGTGTCTGTTTTTAGGTTGGAATTGTAGAAAATCTAAACTCTTTTTTTTTTTTTATCTTTAATTTAAAGGGGCAGTGCACATTGATGAACATAGAATGTAAATATGCCAGAGTCAGTCCCTGCAGATCAGGACAAAAAACAACACATAACACACATTCCACACAAACGACACATGACAACATCACACGTCACACATGACCCATGGCACGCGTGACCCACGGCACGCGTGACCCACGGCACGCGTGACCCATGTGACCCACGGCACGCGTGACCCACGGCACGCGTGACCCACGGCACGCGTGACCCACGGCACGTGTGACTGAGACTATATTTTAATATTCAGGACGCAAACGGCTTCAGCGGCTGTGACTGGACGGCCGGGGTTTTCATGGATGATGTTCTTAAACCTTTTCAGTCGTGACTCGAAAACAAATAAAGTTCACGTCCCACAAACACAAGAAACAGATGATCCTCATGTCTAATGTTTGATTTGATTTAATTTATTTCTTCAGCACATTTAAACACACAGCCCTCGACCAAAGAGCTTCAGAAACACAAACTTCTGCTTTAATGTTTGGGATCGGCTCAAACCGAGTTAAAATCAAACGTAAAAACACCTTTGCAAACGTAGTGCCCTGAAAGTTTAAATGCAGGATCTCATTTCATGCTTTTTACAGTGAATTATAATTTGTTATAAATTCATTTTTTCTTTAAATCGTTAAAAACAGGACATATTTACTCTTGTAATTAGTAGTAGTTTTATTTTTTTCAGAATCAGAATCAGAAAACCGTTTATTGCCATTGTCAGTGAAATTCACAAACGTAGGGAATTGCTTCGGCGTAGGTGCAACATAAAACAATGAATAAAATAAAATATATATAAAAAAAGGCTGTGAGTAGTGCAAATAGATTGTTCTTATATAATATATTATTAAAGTGGCCGGTGTGATTATTGTTGTTTCTTTGTAATCACACGGTCCCTTTAAGAAGGAGAGAAAAGCCAAAGGGCTGATGGGAGCAGAGTGTGCAGTGATTTAGAGTAAAAGGCAGAAAACGACAAATGCTTGTGTTCATGACCCGTGGAGTTAACCCTAAAGTTAAGATGAACCTGAGTTTGGTGCAGCACAAACTTCTACAAAAAGAAACCCCAGATGAGCCCGGCCCAGCTCTGTGGGCCACACCGAGGCCCAGCTCTGTGGGCCACACTGAGGCCCAGCTCTGTGGGCCACACCGAGGCCCAGCTCTGTGGGCCACACCGAGGCCCAGCTCTGTGGTTGAGGCCCAGCTCTGTGGTTGAGGCCCAGCTCTGTGGTTGAGGCCCAGCTCTGTGGGTGAGGCCCAGCTCTGTGGGTGAGGCCCAGCTCTGTGGGCCACACTGAGGCCCAGCTCTGTGGGTGAGGCCCAGCTCTGTGGGTGAGGCCCAGCTCTGTGGGTGAGGCCCAGCTCTGTGGGTGAGGCCCAGCTCTGTGGGTGAGGCCCAGCTCTGTGGGCCACACTGAGGCCCAGCTCTGTGGGTCACACCGAGGCCCAGCTCTGTGGGTGAGGCCCAGCTCTGTGGGCCACACTGAGGCCCAGCTCTGTGGGCCACACCGAGGCCCAGCTCTGTGGGCCACACTGAGGCCCAGCTCTGTGGGTGAGGCCCAGCTCTGTGGGTGAGGCCCAGCTCTGTGGGTGAGGCCCAGCTCTGTGGGTGAGGCCCGGCTCTGTGGGTGAGGCCCAGCTCTGTGGGTGAGGCCCAGCTCTGTGGGTGAGGCCCAGCTCTGTGGGCCACACTGAGGCCCGGCTCTGTGGGCCACACTGAGGCCCAGCTCTGTGGGCCACACCGAGGCCCAGCTCTGTGGGCCACACCGAGGCCCGGCTCTGTGGGCCACACCGAGGCCCGACTCTGTGGGCCACACTGAGGCCCGGCTCTGTGGGTGAGGCCCAGCTCTGTGGGTGAGGCCCGGCTCTGTGGGCCACACTGAGGCCCAGCTCTGTGGGTGAGGCCCAGCTCTGTGGGTGAGGCCCGGCTCTATATAACCTTCAAAATGGACTGAACTAGATTTGACTGAAAATTGTCCTAAAAATTCAAATTCCGTCTCATTTTTTCCTTCAAACTTCCATAAATGAGTTTAGAGTCAGATCTTAAATCCTTGTTTGTTCTAAATGTGTTGAGTCCAGATTGTACAGTTTGTGTGGATCTACTTTAATGATCTTTAAAAATGCATTTGAAGAAAATGTTCTTTGGAGTTTGTCGCCTTTAGTCAAGTTTTTGTCACTTTTACCCGAATTTGTCGATTTTAGTCGCGTTTTTGTCACTTAGTTTTTGAGTTTTTATCACTTTTAGTCGCGTTTTTATTGCTTTTTGTTGTTTTTAGTTGCGTTTTTGTCACTTATTTGCGTTTTTTATCACTTTTAGTCACGTCTTTATTGCTTTTTGTTGAATTTTGCTGCTTATAGTTAAGTTTTTGTTGTTTTTAGTTGTATTTTTGTCCCTTTAGTCGTGTTTTTGTCACTTTTAGTCGTGTTTTGTGGCATTTCTTGGTGTTTTTGTCACTTTTATTTGCTTTTTGTTCTGTTTTTGATGCTTTTTTTGACACTTTTAGCCTCGACTCAAACGTGGAATCACTAAACGAACGTCTCAACTTGTCAAATGCGTAAATTTAAGAATAAAACGAGCTCAAGTGGATCACAACACGATGAGTTAAAGGCCGTGAAAAGAACAAACCTCTGCACAGATCGAACCAAAGAAAGTGAACACAGACACAAATAATGTCGTCAAAAGAATTAAAACCAGCAAAAGACTGTTCTGTTGTGATCGACGGGAACAAAACCCAAACGACTTCAAACTGTGACAGAAACTGAGGAAATGACACTTTTATTCAATGGTTTTTGTTGTAAATGTTGGACCAACTTCAGCAAATGAAAAAACCATTAAATGATGCGTCGGATGAAAGACGTTTTCAGAATATTGTTTGAAATGAAAATGAAAGAACTGAAATCTTAATAATTGGGGTTTGGCAAAAGGAGCGTTTTTGTCACTTTTATTTAAATCTTTGTCTCTTTTGGTCACGTTTGTCACTTTTAATAGCCTTTTTGTCACTTCTAGTCGTGTTTTTGTTGCTTTTGTTCAAATCTTTGTCGATTTTTGTCACTTATTTGCGTTTTTTATCACTTTTAGTCACGTCTTTATTGCTTTTTGTTGAGTTTTTCTTGTTTTTAGTTGCGTTTTTGTCACTTTTATTTAAATCTTTGTCACTTTTAGTCACATTATTGTCACTTTTAGTCACATTATTGTCACTTTTAGTCACATTATTGTCACTTTTAGTCACATTATTGTCACTTTTAATAGTGTTTTTGTCACTTCTAGTCGTGTTTTTGTTGCTTTAAGCTGCGTTTTTGTCACTTTTAGTCATATTTTTTTCTGTTTAGTAGCGTTTTTGTCACTTGTTTCAACCTGAAAAATGGACTGAACTAGATCCGACTGAAAATTGTCCTAAAAATTCAAATTTGGCCTCATTTTTGTTCCTTCAAACTTCCATAAATGAGTTTAGAGTCAGATCTTAAATCCTTGTTTGGTCTAAATGTGTTGAGTCCAGATTGTACAGTTTGTGTGGATCTACTTTAATGATCTTTAAAAATGCATTTGAAGAAAATGTTCTTTGGAGTTTGTCGCCTTTAGTCAAGTTTTTGTCATTTTTAGTTGCGTTTTTGTCATTTTTTGTCACGTTTTTGTCATTTTTATTCAAATCTTTGTCCATTTTAGTCGCGTTTTTGTCACTTATTTGCGTTTTTTATCACTTTTAGTCACATCTTTATTGCTTTTTGTTGAGTTTTTCTTGTTTTTAGTTGTGTTTTTGTCACTTTTGTTCAAATCTTTGTCGCTTTTAGTCGTGGTTTTGTTGTTTTCAGTTGCGTTTTTGTCACTTATTTGCGTTTTTTATCACTTTTAGTCATGTCTTTATTGCTTTTTGTTGCGTTTTTGTCATTTTTAGTTCCGTTTTTGTCACTTTTATTCAAATCTTTGTCGATTTTAGTCGCGTTTTTGTCACTTAGTTTTTGAGTTTTTAAATGATGCGTTGGATGAAAGACATGTTCAGAATGTTGCTTTTAAATGAAAATGAAATCACTGAAATCTGAAGCACTTTTCAAACTAAACGGTCGACAGATTGTTTTGAAATGAAAGTCTCTGATGAAAGAAATAATAAATGACACAATCGAACCCTTGGCTTGTGTCTGATCAGGTGTTTGTCCTGACGACATGAAAACGGCAAAAGTAAAACCATCTTTAAAAGACGAGACGGTTACAGGCCACGATCTTCAAAGGTTTTAGGACAATTGTTTGTAAAAGACTTAAGACTTAAGACACTTTATTTTACATTTTTACTATTTATTCCCAGACAGCCTCCTACTGTAAATAAGAGTGTGCACTTTATACTTTATATTGTATTTTTATTACCATGTTTAGTCATTATTTATCCTATTTTTATTGCATGCACCTATTTCATTCATTCCTGTCCTAAACTGTGTGTTGCAACAGTGGAATTTCCCCCATTGTGGGACAAACAAAGGATCTCTATCTTATTATCTTATGATTGTTTGGTAGAAAAGCACAGTTTGTTCAATGGTTTTAGATCGAGGTCCACATTTTTTCCATCGAGGGCCACAAATCCATCGTGAAACGTTGCATTTCTCTGATGTTTAAGCTCCGTCCACATCAGCCTCAGCCTGAACACCAGGTCTGTGTCTGTGCTGCACCAACATGTTAGTTATTTAGGTTGGAATTGTAGAAAATCTGAAACGTGCTGTAAATAGTACTTATCAGGACAATGTGGGCCGGTTCACAAGGCAAGGCAAGGCAAGTTTATTTGTAGAGCACAATTCGTACACAGGGCAATTCAAAGTGCTTTACATAAACAGGAAAAGTTGCATTAAAATCACAAAATACAAAAAGACACACAGAATCATTTTAAAATCATTTTAAAATAAAGTGCTTTAAAAGAGAAGAGTGCAGATAGATCTTTCAGTCGTTTGCACGTCTAAAGAGAACTGTTTTTAGCCTGGATTTAAACAGGAAGACTAAGGGCCAAGAAAGAATGGTCTGAGGGCCGTATTTGGCCCCCGGGCCTGAGTTTGGACATGTCTGGTTTAAGTTATTAGTGTTTGGCAAAAGGAGCGTTAAACCCTTTCGTCTGTAAAATGTTTTCTTTTTTTATTCTTATGTTATTGCTTTTTTTGTTTAGTTTTTGTGTTTGTGTGGAGCCAAGAAAAAAAAAGAAACGAACGAACGAAAGAAAGAAAGGACGAAAGAACGGACAACAAACGAACTAACTTTGTAACTTGTAATTTGTCGATTTTAGTTGCGTCTTTTTTAATCACTTTTAGTCACATTTTTATTGCTTTATTTGAGTTTTTCTTGTCTTTAGTTGTGTTTTGTCGCAAATCAATCGTGAAACGTTCAGAAAAAGCTGTATTTGATGTTTTGAGCTCCAGCCTCTGCATCAGCCTCAGAGCCTTCACATCAGGTCTGTGTCTGTTTTTAGGTCGGAATTGTAGAAAATCTAAAATCTTTTTTTTTTTTTTTATCTTTAATTTAAAAGGGGCAGTGCACATTGATGAACATAGAATGTAAATATGCCAGAGTCAGTCCCTGCAGATCAGGACAAAAAACAACACATAACACACATTCCACACAAACGACACATGACAACATCACACGTCACACATGACCCACGGCACGCGTGACCCACGGCACGCGTGACCCACGGCACGCGTGACCCACGGCACGCGTGACCCACGGCTGCCAGCGTGACCCACGGCACGCTGCGTGACCCACGGCACGCCGTGACCCACGGCACGCAGCGTGACCCACGGCACGCGTGACCCACGGCACGCTGCGTGACCCACGGCACGCCAGCGTGACCCACGGCACGCGTGACCCATGTGACCCACGGCACGAGTGACCCACGGCACGCGTGACCCACGGCACGTGTGACCCATGTGACCCACGGCACATGTGACCCACGGCACGTGTGACCCACGGCACGCGTGACCCACGGCACGTGTGACCCACGGCACGCGTGACCCACGGCACGCGTGACCCACGGCACGCGTGACCCACGGCACGTGTGACTGAGACTATATTTTAATACTCAGGACGCAAACGACTTCAGCGGCTGTGACTGGACGGCCGGGGTTTTCATGGACGATGTTCTTAAACCTTTTCAGTCGTGACTCGAAAACAAATAAAGTTCACGTCCCACAAACACAAGAAACAGACGACAAAGTGATCCATGAGCCTCGTGTCTAATGTTTGATTTGATTGAATTTATTTCTTCAGCACATTCAAACACACAGCCCTGGACCAAAGAGCTTCAGGGACGGCTTCAGAAACACAAACTTCTGCTTTAATGTTTGGGATCGGCTCAAACCGAGTTAAAATCAAACGTAAAAACACCTTTGCAAACGTAGTGCCCTGAAAGTTTAAACGCAGAATCTCATTTCATGCTTTTTACAATGAATTATAATTTGTTATAAATTCATATTTTCTTTAAATCGTTAAAAACAGGACGTATTTACTCTTGTAATTAGTAGTAGTTTTATTTTTTTCAGAATCAGAATCAGAAAACCGTTTATTGCCATTGTCAGTGAAATTCACAAACGTAGGAAGTTGCTTCGGCGTAGGTGCAACATAAAGCAAAGGATAAAATAAAATATATATAAAAAGGCAGTATAAAATAAGAATAAAATAGACTAAGATAGACTATATACAGAATGTACAGTTGGCTGTGAGTAGTGCAAATAGATTGTTCTTATATAATATATTATTAAAGTGGCCGGTGTGATTATTGTTGTTTCTTTGTAATAACACGGTCCCTTTAAGAACGAGAGAAAAGCCAAAGGGCTGATGGGAGCAGAGTGTGCAGTGATTTAGAGTAAAAAGGCAGAAAACGACAAATGCTTGTGTTCATGACCCGTGGAGTTAACCCTAAAGTTAAGATGAACCTGAGGAACCACACCGAGGCCCGGCTCTGTGGGCCACACCGAGGCCCAGCTCTGTGGGCCACACCGAGGCCCAGCTCTGTGGGTCACACCGAGGCCAGCTCAGGCCTGTGGGGCCCACACCGAGGCCAGCTCTGTGAGCCACACTGAGGCCCAGCTCTGTGGGTGAGGCCCAGCTCTGTGGGCCACACCGAGGCCCAGCTCTGTGGGTGAGGCCCAGCTCTGTGGGCCACACCGAGGCCCAGCTCTGTGGGCCACACCGAGGCCCAGCTCTGTGGGCCACACTGAGGCCCAGCTCTGTGGGTGAGGCCCAGCTCTGTGGGCCACACCGAGGCCCAGCTCTGTGGGCCACACCGAGGCCCAGCTCTGTGGGTGAGGCCCAGCTCTGTGGGTGAGGCCCAGCTCTGTGCCAGGCCACCGAGGCCCAACTCTGTGGGCCACACACACGGGAGGCCAACTCTGTGGGTCACACTGAGGCCCAGCTCTGTGGGCCACACACTGAGGCCCAGCTCTGTGGGAGGCCACTGAGGCCCAACTCTGTGTGGGCCACACCGAGGCCCGGCTCTGTAGGCCACACGAGGCCCAGCTCTGTGGAGCCACACGAGGCCCAGCTCTGTGGGCCACACTGAGAGCCCCGGCTCTATGTGAGCCACACTGAGGCCCAGCTCATGGGAGCCACTGAGAGCCACGCTCTGGGCCCACACGAGGCCGGCCCATGGGCCTTTCTGCACACTGAGGCCCGAGCTCTGTGAGGCCACAGAGGCTGTGTGACCCAACTCTGTGGGCACACCGAGGCTGCCAGCTCTGTGGGCACACTGAGGCCCAGCTCTGTGGGCCACACGAGGCCCAGCTCTGTCTCGTCCACACTGAGGGCCCAGCTCTGTGAGGCCACACTGAGGCCCGGCTCTGTGGGCCTGCGAGGGCCGACTCTGGGACCACACGAGGCCCAGCTTTCTGTGGGCCACCTGAGGCCAGCTCTGTGGGCCACATGAGGCCCAGCTCTGTGAGGCCACACTGAGGGCCCAGCGCTCTGTGGTTGAGCCCAGCCCTGTGGTTGAGGCCCAGCTCTGTGGGCCACACTGAGGCCCAGCTCTGTGGGCCACACCGAGGCCCAGCTCTGTGGGCCACACCGAGGCCCAGCTCTGTGGGCCACACTGAGGCCCAGCTCTGTGGGCCACCGAGGCCAACTCTGGCAAACCTCGTTATCGACGGCAGCAGCAAAAACACAAGACACAAAACACAAAACACAAAACACACAACCCAAGGCCCAACAAAGCAGCTCTGGTCGAATGAATGACACTTCAGAAAAAATAAAATACGGTGCCAAAGGTAAACCTGAAGTATTTAAGAAAATCTGGGACCAAAGTTATTCATGATAAATAGAAATGATGTGAGTAAAATAAAACAAATCTACATTGTATATTATTTGCAGATGATCAGAATCTGAATCATGTATTAAAGGCCACACACAGAGTTGGTGGGATTTGTTTTCAGTACAGTACAGTTAAAGCTCACATCTGTGTCAGGTCCACACATTTGTACAGTTACATCAAGACAGTGATCCATTTAAGGTCCGTGTAGCTGTTGGAAAGAAGCTGTTTTTAAATGTGACAGATGTTGTGGTTATAGACCTGTAGCGCCTCCTAGAGGACATAAGTGTGAAGAGATGGTGAGCAGGACGTGAGTCTGAGGTGATTGTGGCTCACTGTGATGTGTCTATGGGAGGGTGTGGCCAGTGATGGAGACCAGACCAGACCAGACCAGACCAGACCAGACCAGAGCAGACCAGAGCAGACCAGAGCAGACCAGACCAGACCAGACCAGACCAGACCAGAGCAGACCAGACGAGACCAGAGCAGACCAGACCAGACCAGACCAGACCAGAGCAGACCAGACGAGACCAGAGCAGACCAGACCAGACCAGACCAGAGACCAGACCATACCAGAGCAGACCAGACCAGACCAGAGACCAGACCATACCAGAGCAGACCAGACCAGAGACCAGACCATACCAGAGCAGACCAGACCAGAGCAGACCAGACCAGACCAGAGCAGACCAGACCAGAGACCAGACCATACCAGAGCAGACCATACCAGACCAGACCAGAGACCAGACCAGACCAGACCAGAGACCAGACCAGAGACCAGACCAGACCAGACCAGACCAGAGACCAGACCAGACCAGACCAGAGACCAGACCAGACCAGACCAGAGACCAGACCAGACCAGACCAGACCAGACCAGACCAGACCAGACCAGACCAGACCAGACGAAGTGAGGAGACTTTCAGTTATGGCTGTGTAGAACTGAAGGAGACGATTGTGTCATACATGGAATGTCTTGAGTTGTCTGAGAAAAAACAGTCTGTTGTTGGCCTTTTGTAGGTTTGCTCAGAGTGTTGCTTGAGTTTAAGTGAGTGACTAATGTGTGCTCCTCTGTGGTGGTTGTTGTGTCTGCGCTGATGGGAGCTTTGGGTGTAAAGTCGACCATCAGTTCTTTTGTTTTTGATGCATCGAGCTGAAGGTTGTTGTTTTGGCACCAAGCATACAAGTCAAGGAAAAGATCTAGATCAACTCTTGGAAACAACGTACAATTCTAAAGAAATGGTTTGATGTCAATAAATTATCAATAAACCTGACCAAAAACAGAAAAATTAACAAACAATGTCACATAAAAATGGATTGTGTGATAATTGATAGACTGTTCTCAACTACATTTTTTGGAATCAACACAGACGACAAACTTAAAACAAAAATATCAAAAACTATTGGTTTATTTATGCAGAATTAAATCCTCTGTCAATCGTTCTGCACTTAACGATTGTATAATTCTCTCACACTTCCATAACTTAATCACTGTGTGGAATAATTATAAAACAATGATTCAAACAATTTTTCTGCAACAAAGGAAGGAAATGTAACGTGAAAAACAGATGTGTTTCTGTGAGAGGAGTTCATTTATGGAACGATTGGGAGGAAACGTTAATAGACTCTAAAAGTATTTACACTTTTGAGACAAAGTGTAGATCCAATGTAATAAAAAAAAATCAAGAAACCAAAAGAATGAGTGCGTGAGTGTTGTGTGTGTTTATATTATACATGTTTATGGATAAAAGTGTTATTTGTGCCTGTGTTTATAGATTTATATCATGTTCATCTGTCACGTCATACTTAAAGGGCCTATGGCAGGTTTAAAGGGGGCCTATGACAGGTTTAAAGGGCCTCTGACAGGTTTAAAGGGCCTCTGACAGGTTTAAAGGGGTTTAAAGGGCCTATGACGGGTTTAAAGGGCCCCTGACAGGTTTAAAGGGCCTATGACAGGTTGAAATACAAATTTAACTAAAATGCAGTTAAGATAAATATATTCAAATTTCTACTAAAGTCTTTACAAGTTTAACCCCAGTTTAGCTGTTTTTTAGGTTTAAAATTTTACTTCCTGGTTGTAAAGTATGACATCACACTAGGAAATTACCATAGCAACCACATCGTACACGGGGCCAAAACTCATCTAATGTCACAGATTTTGTTCATTTGACAAAGAAAAACACACGTGACGCCTTTATTTTGTTGAATCAATGTTTAAAGGATCAAAAAGTAGTTTATTTTGTGTAAATTATCCATAATCCTTGTCTCACAGTGTGACGTCATCAGTGCATTTACTTCCTGTAATTTTCATCTTTTCTCCACAAATAGCGACTTGATTGGTGTAAAACTATCATTTGTATTTACACAAAGTATTAATGCACTGAATAAAGTCAAAATAAAAAAATCATAAAAACCCGTCACACGCCCTTTAAGTTTTCAGGGTGTTAAACTTCAGCCTAAACCCTCTCGTCTGTAAAATGTTTTCTTTCTTTATTCTTTTTTGTTTTATTGTTGTATTTCTGTGGAGCCACAAACGAACTAAATGTGACTGAAACGACAAACGCTCAGGTCGGAGCGACAGACGAAGAGTCGAGTCCAGAGAAAACCACGAGAAACACCAACGTTTGAACCGTTTAATGAATTTAAGTCACTTTAGTGGATTCTTCATGTCGCCTTTGAACGTTTGAACCTCAAAGTAAAGTCTTCAAATAAAACCCTCGACTAAAGACTGTCCAGCTCCTGATGTTTGACTCTCCCATTGAGTCCACTTCATCCATAGAAACTGATTTATGGAAGTTTAGAGGAGACAATTAGGACAATTTTCAGTCAGATCTAGTTTAAACTAAATAATAAATCCAAACCCTCTCTGTACATTTTTTCAAACTAAAATGTGACAAAATGAACAAGAAATTTAAACCTGGTTCTGTCAGATTTAAATGTCACAAATGTGTGGATGAAACATGTGGAACGTTGACTTCTTAAAGGTCCCATATCCTGCTAAAGTGACTCTTCAGAGGTTCTAACCTTCCTCCAGGGCTCTCTGGGCCTCGTATGTTGTGCCCAAAGTGGTTTTTTGATTGATTCCCTCATGTTTTCACTAGAGAACTGTCTTTTCCGTCCCCCTCTGAGCAGCAGACGGGGGCTCCTCACTAAGATGACACGGTGTTTAAGCCACGCCTCCAGGAAGAATAAAAACAGCTAATGCTAATGCTACACAGTAATTACACGATGGATACGACAGACAGAAGAGTTAGCTTGTTATTTACCAAACGGCACGTCCGTGGTTGAGGCCCTGGAGCACGTCAAACTCCAGGTCAGATCCAGGACGTAGGACTCAGCACGACGCACCGTCAGGACCAGAAAAGGTTTATTCAGTGTTTGTGTATCGCTGTTTACCGGAGCACACGGCGCATGCACCATCTCCACTACAGGGGAGGCACGGGTTGGGCGGGGGAGGCAGACTGCTCTCTGTTCGGGGGGGTCAGATCTCAGAGTGAGGAGGGGGGCCAGTCCAAACTGTTATGTTATGGATATTACACAAAGCCCTGAGGACAGACTGAAGGGGAAAGAGCAGGATATGGGACCTTTAAGTCTAATGTTTGTCGTGCCGTTTCTGTCCATGAAGGACGTCTCTCTGAAGTGTCCTCAGACGTCCTGCTCCTGTTCTTTGGCTCATGAGGCTGCAGCGCCCCCTGTGGTCACACTGACCAGAGCGGACCTGCCGCGCCTGAACCACGCTCTATGTTCCTCAGCGGCGCCCTCTGTGACCAGAGCGGGCGCTGCAGGGACTCACCT
This sequence comes from Rhinogobius similis, assembly GCA_019453435.1. Lineage (NCBI taxonomy): Eukaryota > Metazoa > Chordata > Actinopteri > Gobiiformes > Gobiidae > Rhinogobius > Rhinogobius similis. The sequence continues at coordinate 30,177,525 of CM033623.1, read as the reverse complement.
GTCCGGTCTGTGTGGCAGGGGCTCACCTGCAGGGGCTCACCTGTCCGGTCTGTGTGGCAGGGGCTCCCCTGTCCGGTCTGTGTGGCAGGGGCTCACCTGTCCGGTCTGTGTGGCAGGGACTCACCTGTCCGGTCTGTGCGGCAGGGGCTCACCTGTCCGGTCTGTGTGGCAGGGGCTCACCTGTCCGGTCTGTGTGGCAGGGGCTCACCTGTCCGGTCTGTGTGGCAGGGGCTCACCTGTCTGTCTGTGTGGCAGGGGCTCACCTGTCTGTCTGTGTGGCAGGGGCTCACCTGTCTGTCTGTGTTGCAGGAGCCTCGGCGGCGCCCCCTGTGGTGAAGGCGGTGCGGGGCGGGGTCTTGGTGGAGCTCGAGTGCAGGGTCCCGGAGCCGGGGCCGTACGTGGTCTGGTTCCGGGTCCTGGACGGGGCCGGGATGCAGTTCATCGCGTCGGTCTCGTCCCTGAACCCCTCGGTGAAGAAACAGGGCGTGGCCTTCAGCTCCTTCAGCGACAAGAAGATCTCGTCCCACGTCCTGGTCCTCAACGCCTTTAACGTCAACGACACCGGGGTCTACGGCTGTCTGTCCCAGGGCAAGGAGCTGAGGTTTGGGCCGGTCACTCGTCTGGAGGCAGGTGAGTCTGGGCCCTGAGCCACGCCCTCTGTGGGCCCTGAGCCACGCCCTCTGTGGGCCCTGAGCCACGCCCTCTGTGTGCCCTGAGCCACGCCCTCTGTGGGCCCTGAGCCACGCCCTCTGTGTGCCCTGAGCCACGCCCTCTGTGTGCCCTGAGCCACGCCCTCTGTGGGCCCTGAGCCACGCCCTCTGTGGGCCCTGAGCCACGCCCTCTGTGGGCCCTGAGCCACGCCCTCTGCGGGCCCTGAGCCACGCCCTCTGTCCACTCTGTCCGTGGTTCTGATCCTGTGTTTCACTCGTTCTGTTTCGATCCATCAGTTATTTATTGAACTCTGATTAAACTCAAAAAGACGTAAAAGAAGTGAAACAGGAACAAATGTGACATTTAAAGATGTCGGTCATAAACGTCTGTCGTTTATTCACAAAAATGTGAGAAAAACATAGATTACAAGTTTTTCATCGTGTCATGTTTTCATGAAACAGCCCTGTCCAACCTGCTCCTGATGTTTGATTCTTCCATTGAATCCACTTCATCCATAGATTTCTCTGACATTGTTTTCTTCAAATGCATTTTTAAAGATCATTAAAGTAGATCCACACAAACTGTACAATCTGGACTCAACACATTTAGAACAAACAAGGATTTAAGATCAGACTCTGACACATTTATTCAAGATTTTAGTCCAAAAAATGAGGAGGAATTTGAATTTTTAGGACAATTTTCAGTCAGATCTAGTTTAAACTCAATAATAATCCAAATCCTCTGTACATTTTTATAACTAAAATGTGACAAAATGAACAAGAAATTTAAACCTGGTTCTGTCCATTTTTCAGATTTAAATGTCCCAAATGTGTGGATTTAGTCAGTTTTTACATAAAATGTCTTATTCCTACATAAAACATGACACGATGGAACATTTTAACACATTTTTTCTCTCTTTTCTGAGACTAAACCTCAGCAGTGATTATTCTCTTTAAGTTGGACTCTTGTGTTTGAGTCTGGAGTTAAATCCAGCTCCAGGGGGCGCTCTGACCCCTCCTCCAGCTCCAGGGGGCGCTCTGAAGCCTCCTCCAGCTCCAGGGGGCGCTCTGACGCCTCCTCCAGCTCCAGGGGGCGCTCTGACGCCTCCTGCAGCTCCAGGGGGCGCTCTGACGCCTCCTGCAGCTCCAGGGGGCGCTCTGACGCCTCTTGAGCTCCAGGGGGCGCTCTGACGCCTCCTCCAGCTCCAGGGGGCGCTCTGACGCCTCCTCCAGCTCCAGGGGGCGCTCTGATGCCTCTTGAGCTCCAGGGGGCGCTCTGACGCCTCCTCCAGCTCCAGGGGGCGCTCTGACACCTCCTGCAGCTCCAGGGGGCGCTCTGAAGCCTCCTCCAGCTCCAGGGGGCGCTCTGATGCCTCTTGAGCTCCAGGGGGCGCTCTGACGCCTCCTCCAGCTCCAGGGGGCGCTCTGAAGCCTCCTCCAGCTCCAGGGGGCGCTCTGACGCCTCCTGCAGCTCCAGGGGGCGCTCTGACGCCTCCTCCAGCTCCAGGGGGCGCTCTGACGCCTCCTCCAGCTCCAGGGGGCGCTGTGACGCTGAGGTTGTGTTTTATTCTGACTCGTCTGTTCTTTTGTCTGATTCTTTTATTTAAACAATGATCCTGACACACTGTGTGTCAGAGCCAGCAGAGGGCGCTGCTCCCACCGAGTGCCCCAGAATGGCAGACCCTCCCACCACGACGCCCTGTGTGTGCCCCACCCCCCCAGGTGAGTACTGCAGTACTACTGTAGTACTGGTAGTACTGTCCTGTAGTTACAGTACTTTAGTACTGTAGTGACAGTATTGTAGTAAAAATACTTCAGTCAAAGTACTTTCAGTACAGTACTGTAGTACTGTAGTAAAAGTACTATGGGAACAGTACTATAGTTGAAGTACTTGTACTCCTCAGCTGCTGTGGCTCCGACGCACTGCTCTACTTTGATTCTGGCGCCTCTCGCTGGAGGATGTGGGTTACTACTACTACTACTACTGTGTACTGTCCTGTACTGCAACAGTGAGTACTACTACTACTACTACTACTACTGTGTACTGTCCTGTACTGCGACAGTGAGTACTACTACTACTACTACTACTACTGTGTACTGTCCTGTACTGCGACAGTGAGTACTACTACTACTACTACTACTACTGTGTACTGTCCTGTACTGCAACAGTGAGTACTACTACTACTACTACTACTGTGTACTGTCCTGTACTGCAACAGTGAGTACTACTACTACTACTACTACTACTACTGTGTACTGTCCTGTACTGCAACAGTGAGTACTACTACTACTACTACTACTGTGTACTGTCCTGTACTGCAACAGTGAGTACTACTACTACTACTACTACTGATTGTTCTCTCTGTGATGATTGTTCTCTCTGTGATGATTGTTCTCTCTGTTCTCTCTGTGTTGATTGTTCTCTCTGTTCTCTCTGTGATGATTGTTCTCTCTGTGATGATTGTTCTCTCTGTGATGATTGTTCTCTCTGTGATGATTGTTCTCTCTGTGATGATTGTTCTCTCTGTGATGATTGTTCTCTCTGTGATGATTGTTCTCTCTGTTCTCTCTGTGATGATTGTTCTCTCTGTGATGATTGTTCTCTCTGTGTTGATTGTTCTCTCTGTGATGATTGTTCTCTCTGTTCTCTCTGTGATGATTGTTCTCTCTGTGATGATTGTTCTCTCTGTTCTCTCTGTGATGATTGTTCTCTCTGTGATGATTGTTCTCTCTGTGTTGATTGTTCTCTCTGTTCCAGGTGTTCGCACTCGCAGATGTCCTCATCATTACAAGAGAAAGTACGTCATTTTCATGTTTAGACACAAACGACACAAACGACTTCAGGGGGTCAGGAGGGGCCCTCAGGGGGTCAGGAGGGGCCCTCAGGGGGTCAGTGGGGGCCCTCAGGGGGTCAGGAGGGGCCCTCAGGGGGTCAGGGGGCCCTCAGGGGGTCAGGGGGCCCTAAGGGGTCCAGGGAGGGGCCCTGAGGGGCCGGGGCCTTCAGGGGCCAGGGGCCTCAGGGGTGGTCTGGGGGCCCTCAGGGGGTCAGGGGGGGCCCTCAGGGGTCAGGAGGGGCCTCAGGGGCCAGGAGGGGCCCTCAGGGGGACAGGAGGGGCCCTCAGGGGGTCAGGAGGGGCCCTGAGGGACCGGGGCCTCAGGGGGTCCAGGGGCCCTCAGGGGTGGTCTGGGGCCCTCAGGGGTCAGGGGCCTCAGGGGTCAGGAGGGGCCTCAGGGGTCAGGAGGGCCTCAGGGGTCAGGGGCCTCAGGGGTCAGGGGGCCCTGAGGGGAGGTCGGGGCCTCAGGGGGTCAGGGGGGGCCCTCAGGGGGTCAGGAGGGGCCTCAGGGAGTCCAGGAGGGGCCTCAGGGGCCCTCAGGGGCCTCAGGGGTCAGGAGGGGCCCTGAGGGGCCGGGGCCTCAGGGGGGCCCTCAGGGGTCAGGAGGGGCCTCAGGGTCGGGGGCCCTGAGGGGCCGGGGGCCTCAGGGGTCCAGGGGCCCTCAGGGGCCTGGAGGGGCCTCAGGGGCCTGGGGCCCTCAGGGGGGTCTGGGAGGGGCCCTCGAGGCCCTGGGGCCTCAGGGGTCTGGAGGCCCTCAGGGTCTGGCCTGGGGCCCTCAGGGGTCAGGGGGCCCTCAGGGGTCAGGAGGCCCTCAGGGGGGCCTCAGGTCTGGGGCCCTCAGGGGTCAGGAGGGGCCCTCCCAGGGGGGCTCCTGGGGGCCCTCAGGGGGTCAGGGGGGCCCTCAGGGGGTCACATTTCTGCCTCGTTTCATGTGATTTTCTGCTGAAGTTGAGCCTTTTGTTCACATTAAATGATTCAATGACGTCATTTACAGAAACATTTGACAAACGTCTGATGAAATGATGACGATGTACTTATGACTGTGTCCTGTTCATGACGTTTGCTTGTTCTCTCTGTTGGTGACGTTTGCTTGTTCTCTCTGTGTCCTGTTGGTGACGTTTGCTTGTTCTCTCTGTGTCCTGTTGGTGACCTTTGCTTGTTCTCTCTGTTCATGACGTTTGCTTGTTCTCTGTGTCCTGTTCATGACGTTTGCTTGTTCTCTCTGTGTCCTGTTCATGACGTTTGCTTGTTCTCTCTGTGTCCTGTTCATGACGTTTGCTTGTTCTCTCTGTGTCCTGTTGGTGACGTTTGCTTGTTCTCTCTGTTCATGACGTTTGCTTGTTCTCTGTGTCCTGTTGGTGACGTTTGCTTGTTCTCTCTGTTCATGACGTTTGCTTGTTCTCTGTCTGTTCATGACGTTTGCTTGTTCTCTCTGTTGGTGACGTTTGCTTGTTCTCTCTGTTGGTGACGTTTGCTTGTTCTCTCTGTGTCCTGTTCATGACGTTTGCTTGTTCTCTGTTGGTGACATGACGTTGCTTGTTCTCTCTGTGTGACCTGTTGGTGACGCTTGTCCCATGTTTGCATGACGTTTGTTCTGTGTCCTGTTGGTCTCTGTGTCCTGTTCATGACGTTTGCTTGTTCTCTCTGTGTCCTGTTCATGACGTTTGCTTGTCTTTCTGTGTCCTGTTGGTGTTCTGACGCTTGCTTGTTTGTCTGCTTGCCGATTTGTTCATCTGTGTGTCCTGTTGGTGATGTTGGCGTCCAGTTCCTGCTTGTTCTCTGTGTGTCCTGTTCTTGACGTTTGCTTGTTCTCTCTGTGTCCTGTTCATGACGTTTGCTTGTTCTCTGTGTCCTGTTCATGACGTTTGCTTGTTCTCTCTGTTCATGACGTTTGCTTGTTCTCTCTGTTCATGACGTTTGCTTGTTCTCTCTGTTCATGACGTTTGCTTGTTCTCTCTGTTGGTGACGTTTGCTTGTTCTCTCTGTGTCCTGTTCATGACGTTTGCTTGTTCTCTCTGTTCATGACGTTTGCTTGTTCTCTCTCTGTTGGTGACGTTTGCTTGTTCTCTCTGTGTCCTGTTCTGACGCTGCTTGTTCTCTGTTCTGTTGGTGACGCTTGCTTGTTCTCTCTGTGTCCTGTTCATGACGTGACGCTTGCTTGTTCTCTGTGTCCTGTTGGTGACGTTTGCTTGTTCTCTCTGTGTCCTGTTCATGACGTTTGCTTGTTCTCTGTGTCCTGTTGGTGACGTTTGCTTGTTCTCTCTGTGTCCTGTTCATGACGTTTGCTTGTTCTCTCTGTTCATGACGTTTGCTTGTTCTCTGTGTCCTGTTGGTGACGTTTGCTTGTTCTCTCTGTGTCCTGTTGGTGACGTTTGCTTGTTCTCTCTGTGTCCTGTTGGTGACGTTTGCTTGTTCTCTCTGTTCATGACGCTTATTGTTCTCTGTGTCCTGTTCTCTCTGTTCTCTGTTGGTGACGTTTGCTTGTTCTCTGTGTCCTGTTCATGACGTTTGCTTGTTCTCTCTGTGTCCTGTTGGTGACGTTTGCTTGTTCTCTCTGTGTCCTGTTCATGACGTTTGCTTGTTCTCTCTGTGTCCTGTTCATGACGTTTGCTTGTTCTCTCTGTGTCCTGTTGGTGACGTTTGCTTGTTCTCTCTGTTCATGACGTTTGCTTGTTCTCTGTGTCCTGTTGGTGACGTTTGCTTGTTCTCTCTGTGTCCTGTTCATGACGTTTGCTTGTTCTCTCTGTGTCCTGTTCATGACGTTTGCTTGTTCTCTCTGTGTCCTGTTGGTGACGTTTGCTTGTTCTCTCTGTGTCCTGTTGGTGACGTTTGCTTGTTCTCTCTGTGTCCTGTTCATGACGTTTGCTTGTTCTCTCTGTTGGTGACGTTTGCTTGTTCTCTCTGTTGGTGACGTTTGCTTGTTCTCTGTGTCCAGTTCATGACGTTTGCTTGTTCTCTCTGTGTCCTGTTGGTGACGTTTGCTTGTTCTCTCTGTTCATGACGTTTGCTTGTTCTCTGTGTCCTGTTGGTGACGTTTGCTTGTTCTCTCTGTTCATGACGTTTGCTTGTTCTCTCTGTGTCCTGTTCATGACGTTTGCTTGTTCTCTCTGTGTCCTGTTGGTGACGTTTGCTTGTTCTCTCTGTGTCCTGTTCATGACGTTTGCTTGTTCTCTCTGTGTCCTGTTCATGACGTTTGCTTGTTCTCTCTGTTCATGACGTTTGCTTGTTCTCTGTGTCCTGTTGGTGACGTTTGCTTGTTCTCTCTGTGTCCTGTTCATGACGTTTGCTTGTTCTCTCTGTTCCTGACCTTTGCTTGTTCTCTCTGTGTCCTGTTGGTGACGTTTGCTTGTTCTCTCTGTGTCCTGTTGGTGACGTTTGCTTGTTCTCTCTGTTGGTGACGTTTGCTTGTTCTCTCTGTTCATGACGTTTGCTTGTTCTCTCTGTGTCCTGTTGGTGACGTTTGCTTGTTCTCTCTGTGTCCTGTTGGTGACGTTTGCTTGTTCTCTGTGTCCTGTTGGTGACGTTTGCTTGTTCTCTCTGTGTCCTGTTGGTGACCTTTGCTTGTTCTCTCTGTTCATGACGTTTGCTTGTTCTCTGTGTCCTGTTCATGACGTTTGCTTGTTCTCTCTGTGTCCTGTTCATGACGTTTGCTTGTTCTCTCTGTGTCCTGTTCATGACGTTTGCTTGTTCTCTCTGTGTCCTGTTGGTGACGTTTGCTTGTTCTCTCTGTTGGTGACGTTTGCTTGTTCTCTCTGTTCATGACGTTTGCTTGTTCTCTCTGTTCTCTGTGTCCTGTTGGTGACGTTTGCTTGTTCTCTCTGTGTCCTGTTGGTGACGTTTGCTTGTTCTCTCTGTTCATGACGTTTGCTTGTTCTCTCTGTGTCCTGTTGGTGACGTTTGCTTGTTCTCTCTGTGTCCTGTTCATGACGTTTGCTTGTTCTCTCTGTTGGTGACGTTTGCTTGTTCTCTCTGTTCATGACGTTTGCTTGTTCTCTCTGTTCATGACGTTTGCTTGTTCTCTGTGTCCTGTTGGTGACGTTTGCTTGTTCTCTCTGTCTGTTGGTGACGTTTGCTTGTTCTCTCTGTTCATGACCTTTGCTTGTTCTCTCTGTTGGTGACGTTTGCTTGTTCTCTCTGTTCATGACGTTTGCTTGTTCTCTCTGTTCAGGCCTCGGGCGGCGGCTCCAGGGAAAATGCTCAAAACAAACACAAACTTTTAGAAAAAGTACATTTTACTGAAGTTTTTATCTTTGATCCTGGAAACAGAAAATCAGTGTAAATATTAGAAAAGTAAGATTTAAGACAGAACTGACTCATCAGCAAATTAAACATTTAAAAATGTAATTATTATTATTATTTTACATTTTGTGATGTTTTTTTTTGTTTGTTTTTCTGTTAAAATATGAATCTTTGAGAAATGGATTCAGTTTGTTTCATGGTTAATGTCGACTTTTGTAAATGTTGTTTATTCCCTGATTATTCATTAAACAATCATTTGTCACTTTTTTCTTTGATTTCTATCGTTTCATGAAATAAAACATTTCGTGTATTTGTTTTTTAATTTCCAAAGTGACTCTGAGGCGACGAGCACCAGGTCAAACACACAAGTCTGTCACAGGGATTTGTTTTTCTAAAAGTTTAATGTTTAAATGTGTTTTTATTTAAACATTTTATTAAACCAAATGTTTTAAAAGTCGACTCCACAACAAACCTGTCCCAGAGCGCCCCCTTCTGTCCCAGAGCCCCCTGTGTGTCCCAGAGCCCCCTGTGTGTCCCAGAGCGCCCCCTACTGTCCCAGAGCCCCCTGTGTGTCCCAGAGCGCCCTGTGTGTCCCAGAGCGCCCCCTTCTGTCTCAGAGCGCCCCCTTCTGTCCCAGAGCCCCCTGTGTGTCCCAGAGCCCCCTGTGTGTCCCAGAGCCCCCTGTGTGTCCCAGAGCGCCCCCTGTGTGTCCCAGAGCCCCCTGTGTGTCCCAGAGCGCCCCCTGTGTGTCCCAGAGCGCCCCCTGTGTGTCCCAGAGCGCCCCCTGTGTGTCCCAGAGCGCCTTCTGTTCCAGAGCGCCCTGTGTGTCCCAGAGCCCCCTGTGTGTCCCAGAGCGCCTCTTCTGTCCCAGAGCCCCTGTGTGTCCCAGAGCCCCCCTTCTGTCCCAGAGCGCCCCCTTCTGTCCCAGAGCGCCCCCTGTCTGTCCCAGAGCCCCTCTTCTGTCCCAGAGCCCCTTCTGTCCCAGAGCGCCCCTGTCTGTTCCCAGAGCGCCCCTGTCTGTCCCAGAGCGCCCTGTGTGTCCCAGAGCGCCCTGTGTGTCCCAGAGCGCCCCCTGTGTGTCCCAGAGCCCCCTGTGTGTCCCAGAGCCCCCTGTGTGTCCCAGAGCGCCCCCTTCTGTCCCAGAGCGCCCCTTCTGTCCCAGAGCGCCCCCTTCTGTCCCAGAGCGCCCCCTGTCTGTCCCAGAGCGCCCCCTGTGTGTCCCAGAGCCCCCTGTGTGTCCCAGAGCCCCCCCATCTGTCCCAGAGCGCCCCTTCTGTTCCAGAGCGCCCTGTGTGTCCCAGAGCCCCTGTGTGTCCCAGAGCGCCCCCTGTGTGTCCCAGAGCCCCCTGTCTGTCCCAGAGCGCCCCTGTGTGTCCCAGAGCCCCCTGTCTGTCCCAGAGCTCTTCTGTCCCAGAGCGCCCTTCTGTCTCAGGCGCCCCTGTGTGTCCCAGAGCCCTTCTGTCCCAGAGCCCTGTGTGTCCCAGAGCCCTTCTGTCCCAGAGCGTTCTGTCCCAGCTGTCCCAGAGCCCTTCTGTCCCAGGCGCCCGCGCCTTCTGTCCCAGAGCCCCTTCTGTCCCAGAGCCCTGTCTGTCTCAGAGCGCCCCTGTGTGTCCCAGAGCGCCCCTTCTGTCTCAGTGCGCCTCTTCTGTCCCAGAGCTCCCCTTCTGTCCCAGAGCGCCCCTTCTGTCCCAGAGCGCCTCTTCTGTCCCAGAGCGCTCTCTTGTGTCCCAGAGCGCCCCTTCTGTCCCAGAGCCCCTTCTGTCTCAGTGCGCCCCTTCTGTCCCAGAGCGCCCTATCTGTCTCAGAGCCCCTTCTGTCTCAGTGCGACCCCTTCTGTCCCAGAGCGCCCCCTTCTGTCCCAGAGCGCCCCCTTCTGTCCCAGAGCCCCCCTTCTGTCCCAGAGCGCCCCCAGGATGTCCCCGTGCGCCCCCTTCTGTCCCAGAGCGCCCCCCTTCTGTCCCAGAGCGCCCCCTGTGTGTCCCAGATCGCCCCCCTTCTGTCCCAGAGCGCCCCCTTCTGTCCCAGAGCGCCCCCTTCTGTCCCAGAGCGCCCCCTGTCTGATCCTCTGGACAGTCCTTCCAGGTGACGACCAACAGTTCATCCAGAGCAGAGTGTGCTTCTTCTTCTAGTTCTGTTCATAATCTGCTGCTGCATTTGACCCAGTTAAAGCTTCTTCTGGAGCTTTTAGGACGCGCTGCAGGGTCACAGTCTGATCTGGGTCAAATGCAGGAGGAGCTTCAGTCACTTTTAGGAGGATTGTTCTGGTTTTAGCTGATTTTACTCAGTTTTCCAGGTTTTATTCCTCTGCGTTTGACCCAGAGCTCTTGTTGAACGTTTGTCCTCCGAGCATCAGACTCACTTCCTGCTGAACGTCCTGGATTCCGTTTGTATTTTCAGACTCATACGTCATTTGTCCCAGAATCTTCCTCTGTTTTCAGTCCTTAAATCATCTAAACTCGTTCTGATCATTTCTGCCTCCAAACACGACAATGGCGCCATCTGCTGGATGCACTCAGTACGTGGCATTTCACACAGGCTGTCGTTTCATGAATAAGACTTTTTTTTTTTTTTTTATCATGAGACGACACATTTAAGATACTCAAGAGCAGTTTAAAGAATAAGAACAATACAAAAAGTGCACATTTTTCCTTTTATGTGAGACAGTGATCAGTGTTAAACTCCTGCTGTGGTTTATTCACAGAAATGTAAGAAAAACATAAATAGTACAAGTTCATCATCGTGTCATGTTTTCATTTAGAAATAAGGCATTTTATATAAAAACAGACAAAAATCCACACATTTGTGACATTTAAATCTGAAAAATGGACAGAACCAGGTTTAAATTTCTTGTTCATTTTGTCACATTTTTGTTATAAAAATGTACAGAGGATTTGGATTTATTATTTAACTTGATTGCACTGAAAATTGTCCTAAAAATTCAAATTTGGCCTCATTTTTTGGACTAAAATCTTGAATAAATGAGTGTCAGAGTCTGATCTTAAATCCTTGTTTGTTCTAAATGTGTTGAGTCCAGATTGTACAGTTTGTGTGGATCTACTTTAATGATCTTTAAAAATGCATTTGAAGAAAACAATGTCAGAGAAATCTATGGATGAAGTGGATTCAATGGAAGAATCAAACATCAGGAGCAGATTGGACACATGAAAGTCCAGACGAGAGAGAGAAAAGTGAACAGAAACCAGAACCAGAACCAGAAAAAAAATTGCTGTAGAGTCTCATTAATGTCGGTTCAAACGGGATTCCTAGAAGTCTTTGGCTCCTCGGTGCGGGAGGGGCTGCTCGGTGCGGGAGGGGCTGCTCGGTGCGGGAGGGGCTGCTCGGTGCGGGAGGGGCTCCTCGGTGCGGGAGGGGCTGCCCGGTGCGGGAGGGGCTGCCCGGTGCGGGAGGGGCTGCTCGGTGCGGGAGGGGCTGCCCGGTGCGGGAGGGGCTGCTCGGTGCGGGAGGGGCTCCTCGGTGCGGGAGGGGCTGCTCGGTGCGGGAGGGGCTGCTCGGTGCGGGAGGGGCTGCTCGGTGCGGGAGGGGCGGCTCTGCTCCCGTGACTCTCACTTTCCACCGGGGACAAACCCTCGGAGCCTCGGGACGTGTCCAGTTGTTTCTCCGTTTCTTTGTCGAACCGGAGCCGCCGCCGCGTGGACACGATGCCGCACAAGAGGAGGACGCACGCGCACCACCGGAAGCACGACGAGGTGCGTACCCCACGGACCCCGGTCCGGGACCCGCTCCGGGCGCTAAATGTGGCGCAGAGTTCGGTTTAGGCGCTAATGGGGCGGATACTGCGCGGCTGTGGCGCAAAAACGGAAGCAGGACGTGCATCGATTGACCCGGTTTCACCCCCGTCCCGCGCCGCACAAACCCGTCCCACAACAACAGGACAAGCGCAGGCGAGGCGCGTGCGCTTGTCCTGTTACAAAAGACAGAAAGAACGCGAGAGAAAAGTGTCCACGCGTGAAATGTGTCTGCGATAAAAGTGCAAACCATCGTGTGCGTGACATTCGTGTCAGGGCTGGTCCTGTCAAGCGGGAGAACCGGGCTCAAAACGCAAAGTGTGAGTCATAACGTGCTTTAAAGCTCAGTCTGGGCTCATTCCGGGTTTCCACACTTTTACTCAGGCTGATGGGTCACGTGCTGTGGCCTTTGTGCGGGTTTGGATCGTCAGAACCTGGCAACGTGTGCAGTTTATGTAAGAAATGAGTCAGAAACTGTGAGGGAACTCAAGACAACATGAGACAAAAATGAGACAAACTGAATGATGAACGAGCAAGAAGCATATGTTCATTTAGTGAAGGTGAAGCTGATCGACTCCTGGTGAAAAGAACAGCACTTTTACTCAAAGTAGATCAGGAAAAGTAAGACAAAGTGCATGACTTAAAGGAAAAATCTGATGCATCTTTGTGTTGTTATTGTCCTTTAACTCTGCTCTGGAGGATTTAGAGTTGTGTGGAGTGTGGCGTGTGGAGTGTGGAGTGTGGAGTGTGGCGTGTGGAGTGTGGAGTGTGGAGTGTGGCGTGTGGCGTGTGGAGTGTGGCGTGTGGAGTGTGGCGTGTGGCGTGTCCTGAACCTGAACTCTGTGTCTGGTTCTGTTTGCCCTGAACGGACGGAGTTTGTGATAAACGTGAGCCGTTTATGAGATGTGTCCAGAGTCTGAGACGATTCAAACACAAGAGTCTCAGATAAACGTGTTTGACCTGGACAAAGGTCACGGACGGAGGGAGTTCAACAGGACGTGTTTGTGACGTCGACAGGGTTTAATAAAAACATCAAAACAGAGAGAATGAAGCTGTGACTCCAGAGGGTTTTGGACGAGGAACATCGTTAGAACAGGACTAAAAGAGAAAGTCAGATCTGCTTCATGTTTGTGTTTTGTTGAGGTGCACGACTCACGATGTGATCAATGATGTTTGTGGCGCTGTCTGGTTTTACAAAATTGGAAACAATGATGGTTTTGTGTTTTTTTTCGGTGCAGAAGTTGCTCAGGACGATCCACAATGGCGCATTAGTCAGTTCTATCCACATTTGTGACTCCAGTTGGACATTTTTTCGAGGCGCTCTAGTGTCCCCCGGCTTTAAAGGTGGCTCTGGTAAAAGTACGGCGTAAAGGACTTCCTCCTGTTTGACTCTGGAGTGGAACCTGAGACTGGACCAAATGGACCGGGACTCGGGACGTGACTTGAAGTTCTGTGACTTGAGACGACTTTGTTTCTCCAAAGTTCAGAGATTGTTTCTTTGTAGATCACAAACTTCTCAGGGAAAGTGTGATACAGCTTTAGACACGAGGCCCTGACGGTGAACCAGGCCAGGGGCCCCTGTCTGTGTGAATGGGCCCCTGTCTGTGTGAGGTCCCTGTCTGTGTGAACGGGCCCCTGTCTGTGTGAGGTCCCTGTCTGTGTGAACGGGCCCCTGTCTGTGTGAGGTCCCTGTCTGTGTGAACGGGCCCCTGTCTGTGTGAGGTCCCTGTCTGTGTGAACAGGCCCCTGTCTGTGTGAACGGGCCCCTGTCTGTGTGAGGCCCCTGTCTGTGTGAACGGGCCCCTGTCTGTGTGAATGGGCCCCTGTCTGTGTGAGGTCCCTGTCTGTGTGAGGTCCCTGTCTGTGTGAACGGGCCCCTGTCTGTGTGAGGTCCCTGTCTGTGTGAGGTCCCTGTCTGTGTGAATGGGCCCCTGTCTGTGTGAGGTCCCTGTCTGTGTGAACGGGCCCCTGTCTGTGCGAACGGGCCCCTGTCTGTGTGAACGGGCCCCTGTCTGTGTGAGGTCCCTGTCTGTGTGAACGGGCCCCTGTCTGTGTGAGGTCCCTGTCTGTGTGAACAGGCCCCTGTCTGTGTGAACGGGCCCCTGTCTGTGTGAACGGGCCCCTGTCTGTGTGAACGGGCCCCTGTCTGTGTGAACGGGCCCCTGTCTGTGTGAGGTCCCTGTCTGTGTGAGGTCCCTGTCTGTGTGAACGGGCCCCTGTCTGTGTGAATGGGCCCCTGTCTGTGTGAGGTCCCTGTCTGTGTGAACGGGCCCCTGTTGTTCTCCACAACGACATTGCAGTTAAATAAAGAAGTTCAACCGCGGTGACAATGTTTGGATGAAAGATTCATCTCATAACCTTCTGTTGCATCAAAACACTGTTTGGGTCTAAGAAGTGGGAATATTCAAGGAACGATCCATGTCAGAACCATTTTTGGGCGACCCCCAGCTCATGACCCGGACGTGACCCGGACGTGACCCGGACGTGACCCGGACGTGACCCGGACGTGACCCGGACGTGACCCGGACGTGACCCGGACGTGACTCAATTCAGTTTATTTTGTGATGCCATAAATCAGCCGCAGTGTCCTGAGGGGCCACAGTGACAGGGGCGGGGCGTGCAGTGGGGGGCGGGTTGTACGATGGGGGGCGGGTTGTGCAGCGGGGGGCGGGTCATGCAGTTGGGGGCAGGGCGTGCAGTGGGGGGCGTGGTGTGTTTGCTGCCACCGCCGTGTCATGGGTTCGAGTCTCTCCCCTTTTCCTCCTGTTGGACGAACCCTTTGGCCTGAAAAAGAAAAAAAAGTATTTGGTCAATAATAGAAAAGCAGTCAAATGGATTAGTGTCCCAGAGCGCCCCCTGTGTGTCCCAGAGCCCCCTGTGTGTCCCAGAGCGCCCCCTGTGTGTCCCAGAGCCCCCTGTGTGTCCCAGAGCGCCCCCTGTGTGTCCCAGAGCACCCCTGTGTGTCCCAGAGCGCCCCCTTCTGTCCCAGAGCGCCCCCTGTGTGTCCCAGAGCGCCCCCTGTGTGTCCCAGAGCGCCCCCTTCTGTCCCAGAGCGCCCCCTGTCTGTCCCAGAGCGCCCCCTGTGTGTCCCAGAGCCCCCTGTGTGTCCCAGAGCCCCCTGTGTGTCCCAGAGCCCCCTGTGTGTCCCAGAGCGCCCCCTGTGTGTCCCAGAGCGCCCCCTTCTGTCCCAGAGCCCCCTGTGTGTCCCAGAGCGCCCCCTTCTGTCCCAGAGCCCCCTGTGTGTCCCAGAGCCCCCTGTGTGTCCCAGAGCGCCCCCTGTGTGTCCCAGAGCCCCCTGTGTGTCCCAGAGCCCCCTGTGTGTCCCAGAGCCCCCTGTGTGTCCCAGAGCCCCCTGTGTGTCCCAGAGCACCCCCTGTGTGTCCCAGAGCCCCCTGTCTGTCCCAGAGCCCCCTGTGTGTCCCAGAGCGCCCTGTCTGTCCCAGAGCCCCCTGTGTGTCCCAGAGCGCCCTGTGTGTCCCAGAGCCCCCTGTGTGTCCCAGAGCGCCTTCTGTCCCAGAGCGCCTGTGTGTCCCAGAGCCCCTGTGTGTCCCAGAGCCCCTGTGTGTCCCAGAGCCCCTGTGTGTCCCAGAGCCCCCTGTGTGTCCCAGAGCCCCTGTGTGTCCCAGAGCCCCCTGTCTGTCCCAGAGCCCCTGTGTGTCCCTGAGCGCCCTGTGTGTCCCAGAGCCCCCTGTGTGTCCCAGAGCCCCCTGTGTGTCCCAGAGCCCCCTGTGTGTCCCAGAGCACCTGTGTGTCCCAGAGCTCCCCCTGTGTGCCCCAGAGCCCCCTTCTGTCCCAGAGCCCCCTGTGTGTCCCAGAGCCCCTTCTGTCCCAGAGCCCTGTGTGTCCCAGAGCCCCCTTCTGTCCCAGAGCCCCCTGTGTGTCCCAGAGCGCCCCCTGTGTGTCCCAGAGCCCCCTGTGTGTCCCAGAGACTCCAGTTGAACTAAACTCTTAAACGTTGTTGATGAAAGAACCAGAGGAGTGTCTTCACTGGAGCGGATTTAATCTGAAATGATGCAACATCATTACTCAACTTTATATGAGACGCAACAGGCGTCTCCACCCAAAAACACACACTGTACACACACACACACACACACACACACACACACACACACACACACACACACACACACACTGTACACACACTGTACACACACTGTACACACACACACACTTTCTCTCCTGACTGTGTGATAAACAGAGCAAACACTTGTCAAGTTGATAAATCTTGCGGTTGTGACTCAAGAGCAACATAACTGTGCCCTCCCTCTGTGTGTCAGGTGCCCTCCCTGTGTGTAAGGTGACCTCCCCGTGTGTCAGGTGCCCTCCCTCTGTGTGTCAGGTGCCCTCCCTGTGTGTCCCAGGTGCCCTCCCTGTGTGTCCCAGGTGCCCTCCCTGTGTGTCCCAGGTGCCCTCCCTGTGTGTCCCAGGTGCCCTCCCTGTGTGTGTCCCAGGTGCCCTCCTGTGTGTGTCCCAGGTTCCCTCCTGTGTGTGTCAGAGTGCCCTCTCTGTGTGTCCCAGAGTGCCCTCCCTGTGTGTCCCAGAGTGCCCTCCTGTGTGTGTCCGGTGCCCTCCCTGTGTGTCCCAGGTGCCCTCCCTCTGTGTGTCCCAAGGTGCCCTCCTGTGTGTCAGGTGCCCTCCCTGTGTGTCAGGTGCCCTCCCTCTGTGTGTCCCAGGTGCCCTCCTGTGTGTCCCAGGTGCCCTCCTGTGTGTCCCAGAGCGCCCCCTTCTGTCCCAGAGCGCCCCCTTCTGTCCCAGAGCGCCCCCTTCTGTCCCAGAGCGCCCTGTGTGTCCCAGAGCGCCCCCTGTGTGTCCCAGAGACTCCAGTTGAACTAAACTCTTAAACGTTGTTGATGAAAGAACCAGAGGAGCGTCTTCACTGGAGCGGATTTAATCTGAAATGATGCAACATCATTACTCAACTTTATATGAGACGCAACAGGCGTCTCCACCCAAACACACACACACACACACACACACACTGTACACACACACACACACACACACACACACACACACACACACACACACACTTTCTCTCCTGACTGTGTGATAAACAGAGCAAACACTTGTCAAGTTGATAAATCTTGCGGTTGTGACTCAAGAGCAACATAACTGTGCCCTCCCTGTGTGTCAGGTGCCCTCCCTGTGTGTCAGGTGCCCTCCCTGTGTGTGTCAGGTGCCCTCCCTGTGTGTCAGGTGCCCTCCCTGTGTGTGTCAGGTGCCCTCCCTGTGTGTCAGGTGCCCTCTCTGTGTGTCAGGTGCCCTCCCCCCCTCTGTTTATGGAGCCTTTTATTCAACGAGAAGCAGGAAGTGCACTGTTAGCATGCTAATGTTTGTTAGCTTTAGCTCTGGTGAAAAGTGCTTCTAAATGGAGGGAATGTTTAGGATGGACGGCATTAAAGTGACACGAGACGATGAAGAGTTTAATAAAACTGTTTGTCACCTTTAAATCTGGAGCATCAGGTCCACGACTTTAAAGGGCCTATGACAGGTTTAAAGGGCCTATGACAGGTTTCTATGATTTTCTAATTTTGACTTTATTCAGTGCATTAATACTTGTTGTAAATATAAATTATAGTTTTACACCAATCAGGTCGCTGTTTGTGGAGAAAAGTTGAAAAATATGTTGAAAATTACAGGAAGTAAACAAACTGATGACATCACACTGTGGAGACAAAGGTTATACATGATTTACACAAAATAAACTACTTTTTTGACATTTAAACATGAATTCAACTAAATAAATAAGTTGTAAGGTATATTTATTTGTCGAGTAAAAGAACTGATGACATTAGATGAGTTTTAGCCCAGTTTACAGTGTGGTTGCTATGGTAATGTCCTAGTGTGATGTCATTATTTACAACCAGGAAGTGAAATTAAAACGTATAAAACTGCTAAACCGGGAGAACGTTTGTAAAGAATTTTAGCAAAACTTGAAATATATTTATCTTGACTGTATTTTAGGTAAATGAGTGTCCGACCTGTCATGGGCCCTTTAACCCGTCATGGGCCCTTTAACCCGTCATGGGCCCTTTAACCCGTCATGGGCCCTTTAACCTGTCATGGGCCCTTTAAGATGTAAAAGTGAACAGCTGTTTGTGCCGTGAACCGGAGCAAAGCATCATGGTCTATGTCAGGAGCAAAGCATCATGGTCTATGTCAGGAGCAAAGCATCATGGTCTATGTCAGGAGCAAAGCATCATGGTCTATGTCAGGAGCAAAGCATCATGGTCTATGTAGTTCCTCATGTGTCATATATTGTTGTGAGACTTGGACGTCCTTGGTGTCGTTTCCAGGTGAATCCTCGTCACGTGGAGCAGAGACCAGACGTTTCATCGTTCCTTCTTTGATTCTCGGGCGTCAAACACATTCCAGGCCTGGACTCTGTGCAGCGGCAGTCAGTGGGACCTTTGTGTTCGGCTGTTGTGCTTTTATCACAAACGTTAGGATAGAGTCTCTGTTGGCGCTGTTTACTGTCAGCCGTTTGGTCGATGAATCTGCCGCTGATTCTAGAACGTGACGATGTGTCGGGACCGAACGGACAAAAGACACTGAGTTTACTTTTTTTTTTATTATTATCACACAACAAACAAACAAACAAACATGCAGACAAAGGTCTCACACAAGATATCAAGACAGAATCCCCATCCACCAGACACAGAAAGAGAAACCAAAAAAAAAAAAAAGACAGCAACAAAACAACAACAACAATAACAATTAATAACAGATAATTACCAAAAGCAGCACCAGTCTTCTCTTCTCAACCCATGGCCTGGCACCATTACTAAATCATACTTAGTCGTAGATAAAATATTGTGACCTATTTATTAATTACTTAATTTGCCTGTCAATTAACATATAGTTCGTTCATCCCTTTATTCTCCACCTCTTCATCTATTACCCTTAACTATTACCCTTAACTATTACCCTTAACTATTACCCTTAACTATTACCCTTAACTATTACCCTTAACTATTACCCTTAACTATTACCCTTAACTATTACCCTTAACTATTACCCTTAACTATTACCCTTAACTATTACCCTTAACTATCACCCTTAACTATCACCCTTAACTATTACCCTTAACTATTACCCTTAACTATTACCCTTAACTATTACCCTTAACTATCACCCTTAACTATCACCCTTAACTATTACCCTTAACTATTACCCTTAACTATTACCCTTAACTATTACCCTTAACTATCACCCTTAACTATCACCCTTAACTATTACCCTTAACTATCACCCTTAACTATCACCCTTAACTATCACCCTTAACTATCACCCTTAACTATCACCCTTAACTATTACCCTTAACTATTACCCTTAACTATTACCCTTAACTATTACCCTTAACTATTACCCTTAACTATTACCCTTAACTATTACCCTTAACTATTACCCTTAACTATTACCCTTAACTATTACCCCTAACTATTACCCTTAACTATTACCCTTAACTATCACCCTTAACTATTACCCTTAACTATTACCCTTAACTATCACCCTTAACTATCACCCTTAACTATCACCCTTAACTATTACCCTTAACTATTACCCTTAACTATCACCCTTAACTATCACCCTTAACTATTACCCTTAACTATTACCCTTAACTATTACCCTTAACTATTACCCTTAACTATTCCCCTTAACTATTACCCTTAACTATCACCCTTAACTATCACCCTTAACTATCACCCTTAACTATTACCCTTAACTATTACCCTTAACTATCACCCTTAACTATCACCCTTAACTATTACCCTTAACTATTACCCTTAACTATCACCCTTAACTATCACCCTTAACTATCACCCTTAACTATCACCCTTAACTATCACCCTTAACTATCACCCTTAACTATTACCCTTAACTATTACCCTTAACTATTACCCTTAACTATTACCCTTAACTATTACCCTTAACTATCACCCTTAACTATCACCCTTAACTATCACCCTTAACTATCACCCTTAACTATTACCCTTAACTATTACCCTTAACTATTACCCTTAACTATTACCCTTAACTATCACCCTTAACTATCACCCTTAACTATCACCCTTAACTATCACCCTTAACTATCACCCTTAACTATCACCCTTAACTATCACCCTTAACTATTACCCTTAACTATCACCCTTAACTATTACCCTTAACTATTACCCTTAACTATTACCCTTAACTATCACCCTTAACTATCACCCCTAACTATCACCCTTAACTATCACCCTTAACTATCACCCTTAACTATTACCCTTAACTATTACCCTTAACTATTACCCTTAACTATTACCCTTAACTATCACCCTTAACTATCACCCTTAACTATTACCCTTAACTATTACCCTTAACTATCACCCTTAACTATCACCCTTAACTATTACCCTTAACTATTACCCTTAACTATTCACCCTTAACTATTACCCTTAACTATTACCCTTAACTATTACCCTTAACTATTACCCTTAACTATCACCCTTAACTATCACCCTTAACTATTACCCTTAACTATCACCCTTAACTATTACCCTTAACTATTACCCTTAACTATTACCCTTAACTATTACCCTTAACTATTACCCTTAACTATCACCCTTAACTATCACCCTTAACTATTACCCTTAACTATCACCCTTAACTATTACCCTTAACTATTACCCTTAACTATCACCCTTAACTATTACCCTTAACTATTACCCTTAACTATTACCCTTAACTATTACCCTTAACTATCACCCTTAACTATCACCCTTAACTATTACCCTTAACTATTACCCTTAACTATTACCCTTAACTATTACCCTTAACTATTACCCTTAACTATTACCCTTAACTATTACCCTTAACTATTACCCTTAACTATTACCCTTAACTATTACCCTTAACTATTACCCTTAACTATTACCCTTAACTATTACCCTTAACTATTACCCTTAACTATCACCCTTAACTATCACCCTTAACTATTACCCTTAACTATTACCCATAACTATTACCCTTAACTATTACCCTTAACTATTACCCTTAACTATTACCCTTAACTATTACCCTTAACTATTACCCTTAACTATCACCCTTAACTATCACCCTTAACTATCACCCTTAACTATCACCCTTAACTATCACCCTTAACTATTACCCTTAACTATTACCCTTAACTATCACCCTTAACTATCACCCTTAACTATCACCCTTAACTATCACCCTTAACTATTACCCTTAACTATCACCCTTAACTATCACCCTTAACTATCACCCTTAACTATCACCCTTAACTATTACCCTTAACTATCACCCTTAACTATCACCCTTAACTATTACCCTTAACTATTACCCCTAACTATTACCCTTAACTATTACCCTTAACTATTACCCTTAACTATTACCCTTAACTATTACCCTTAACTATCACCCTTAACTATCACCCTTAACTATCACCCTTAACTATCACCCTTAACTATCACCCTTAACTATCACCCTTAACTATTACCCTTAACTATTACCCTTAACTATCACCCTTAACTATCACCCTTAACTATCACCCTTAACTATTACCCTTAACTATTACCCCTAACTATTACCCTTAACTATTACCCTTAACTATTACCCCTAACTATTGCCCTTAACTATTACCCTTAACTATTACCCTTAACTATTACCCTTAACTATTACCCTTAACTATTACCCTTAACTATCACCCTTAACTATCACCCTTAACTATCACCCTTAACTATCACCCTTAACTATTACCCTTAACTATTACCCTTAACTATTACCCTTAACTATTACCCTTAACTATTACCCTTAACTATCACCCTTAACTATCACCCTTAACTATCACCCTTAACTATCACCCTTAACTATCACCCTTAACTATTACCCTTAACTATTACCCTTAACTATCACCCTTAACTATTACCCCTAACTATTACCCTTAACTATTACCCTTAACTATTACCCTTAACTATTACCCTTAACTATTACCCTTAACTATCACCCTTAACTATCACCCTTAACTATTACCCTTAACTATTACCCTTAACTATCACCCTTAACTATCACCCTTAACTATCACCCTTAACTATTACCCTTAACTATCACCCTTAACTATTACCCTTAACTATCACCCTTAACTATCACCCTTAACTATCACCCTTAACTATTACCCTTAACTATCACCCTTAACTATTACCCTTAACTATCACCCTTAACTATCACCCTTAACTATTACCCTTAACTATTACCCTTAACTATTACCCTTAACTATTACCCTTAACTATCACCCTTAACTATCACCCTTAACTATTACCCTTAACTATTACCCTTAACTATTACCCTTAACTATCACCCTTAACTATCACCCTTAACTATCACCCTTAACTATTACCCTTAACTATTACCCTTAACTATCACCCTTAACTATTACCCTTAACTATTACCCTTAACTATCACCCTTAACTATCACCCTTAACTATTACCCTTAACTATTACCCTTAACTATTACCCTTAACTATTACCCTTAACTATTACCCTTAACTATTACCCTTAACTATTACCCTTAACTATCACCCTTAACTATCACCCTTAACTATTACCCTTAACTATCACCCTTAACTATTACCCTTAACTATTACCCTTAACTATTACCCTTAACTATTACCCTTAACTATTACCCTTAACTATTACCCTTAACTATTACCCTTAACTATTACCCTTAACTATTACCCTTAACTATTACCCTTAACTATTACCCCTAACTATTACCCCTAACTATTACCCTTAACTATTACCCCTAACTATTGCCCTTAACTATTACCCTTAACTATCACCCTTAACTATCACCCTTAACTATTACCCTTAACTATCACCCTTAACTATTACCCTTAACTATTACCCCTATCTATTACCCTTAACTATTACCCTTAACTATTACCCTTAACTATTACCCTTAACTATTACCCTTAACTATTACCCTTAACTATTACACTCTTGTGTTCTTGTGTGTCCAAAGTTAAACCTGTGACAGAATCATTCTCACTCTAAGTGTTTGAAAACTTCCATCTTTTTTATGTTTTTTAACTTCACTGTTTCAGCCAGATGCCCTTCCAGAGTTAAATATCTATAAATATATTTTTTGAAATAAATAATATTTAGTAAGAATCTATTTTTGGCTTGGAAAATAAACCGTTTCCCTGGAGCAATAATTAAATGACACAAGTCACTGCTGCTTAGACACAGAGTTTACTTTTGGTTTATCTTTAACAAATAAATATTCACAAAGTTTGTACATCTGCGTTTATCTGAACCTCAGCCACAGGGGCCCCCAACAGGGGCCCCAACCCACAGGGGCCCCCAACCCACAGGGCCCCCAACCCACAGGCGCTCCCATCCCACAGGCGCACCCAACCCACAGGGGCCCCCAACCCACAGAGGCCCCCAACCCACAGAGGCCCCCAACCCACAGGGGCCCCCAACCCACAGGCGCTCCCAACTCACAGGGGCCCCCAACCCACAGGGGCCCCCAACCCACAGAGGCCCCAACCCACAGAGGCCCCCAACCCACAGGGGCCCCCAACCCAGGGGGCCCACACCCACAGGGGCCTCAACCCACAGGGGCCCCCAACCCACAGAGGCCCCCAACCCACAGTCGCCCCCAACCCACAGTGGCCCCCAACCCACAGAGGCCCCCAACCCACAGTGGCCCCCAACCCACAGGGGCCCCCAACCCACAGGGGCCCCCAACCCACAGAGGCCTCCAACCCACAGGGGCCCCCACCCACCTTGGCCCCCAACCCAACGGGGCCCCCAACCCACAGGGGCCCCCAACCCACAGGGGCCCCTAACCCACAGAGCCCCCCAATCCACAGGGGCCCCTAACCCACAGAGGCCACCAACCCACAGGGGCCCCCAACCCACAGGGGCCCCCAACCCACAGGGGCCCCCAACCCACAGGGCCCCCAACCCACAGGGGCCCCCAACCCACAGGGGCCCCCAACCCACAGGGGCCCGCAACCCACCTGGGCCCCCAACCCACAGGGGCCCCCAACCCACAGGGGCCCCCAACCCACAGGGGCCCCCAACCCACAGGGGCCCCCAACCCACAGGGGCCCCCAACCCACAGGGGCACCCAACCCACAGGGGCCCCCAACCCACAGGGGCCCCCAACCCACAGGCGCTCCCAACCCACAGGCGCTCCCAACCCACAGAGGCCCCCAACCCACAGGGGCCCCCAACCCACAGGGGCCCCCAACCCACAGGGGCCCCCAACCCACAGAGGCCCCCAACCCACAGGGGCCCCCAACCCACAGGGGCCCCAGTAAGACGCCCTCCATCGTCCCAAACAGCTCTGAAGCAGCTGCCTCTCAGCGTCAGTAAAATAGTTCTGTCAAGTTTTAAATAAAATAAAGTTAAACAATAAATAAAATAGAACAAATAATTACAAATGAATATGTCGTATTTAATTGAGCTGAACATGTGTAAAAGGCACAAACTGGAAATAATGTGGGATTTCTTCAGCGTTCTTCTGGGGAAGGACCCCCAAACCCCCCCTTTACAACATGGAGCTGCAGCAGAGGAACAAGAACTGACAAACACGAGGCTCCTTTAAGAACAATTCAAGAGACACGGCAGGAAACCATAGAACTATAATAAAACCTGGAAGATGAATCCAAAATGGCCGCCCTGTTCCTCCCTGTGGCCTGAGCTCATTGTCACATGACCCCAAAAAAGTTTCTTACTTCTGCATTTACTTCCTGATACGGAGGCGGCCATCTTTGCTTTACTTCCTGATACGGAGGCGGCCATCTTTGTTTTACTTCCTGATACGGAGGCGGCCATCTTTGGTTTACTTCCTGATACGGAGACGGCCATCTTTGTTTTACTTCCTGATACGGAGGCGGCCATCTTTGTTTTACTTCCTGATACGGAGGCGGCCATCTTTGTTTTACTTCCTGATACGGAGGCTGCCATCTTTGCTTTACTTCCTGATACGGAGGCTGCCATCTTTGCTTTACTTCCTGATACGGAGGCGGCCATCTTTGCTTTAGGGCCCCACGTGACCACAATCCCCCACTTCATATAAAAACGGTAATTTGTGTGATTTTATAAACGGTAGAAAAGAACATTTCCTTCTATTTTATTTAAATACTGATAATAATTTAGTCCTGTCTGTGATTATAATGTGACATTTTAGAAAAAGGCTGCAGTACCTCACACGACCACTAATCAACCTGGGACACAGACAGAGGGGGCGGGGCTTATCCAGTTCTTTTAATACATCCATGCAGGACAGTTACAGGAAATCCCACTTCCTGACGGGCCCCTGGGGTTTCCTTGGGCCCCCAGATTCCTAGCTCCGCCCCGGTGCGCGTTATTCAGAGTAAACCATGACGTAGCTGCAGCTCTTTTTTCTGTGAAAGGTGCGGTTTTCTGGTTCTTTTCTGCACAAATAGTTCGTTTTTCACATTGATACTTTATGTTTCCAGATCTTTTGCTCTTGAGTCGCGACTCGATGCACAGAATGTGACTTTTGTCGATTAAGAGTCACCGCTGGGTTTGTGCAACGTCTGACTGTGCGTGCGCGTGCGTGAGCCTGGCCCAGTGCGTGCGCGTGCATGCCTGTCATCTCCGCTGTTCAGGGCGCGTCCCGCCGCTCCTCCTCTTCCTCCTCCTCCTCCTCCTCCTCCTCCGCCGTCAGACCAGTTCTCCTCCGCCGTGCCTTCAGACGTGCGCGTGTACGTGTGCGTGGCCGCGCGTGGGGAGGGGCACGAGCTTTGGGCATGATGCAGCGGCGGCTCCGGGGCGGACCTGGAGCCGAGCCGAGCCCAGCGCAGCGCACTCTCCCCGGGCTCCTCATGGCGTACGCGGCCTACTGGATGGTCCTCGTGAGTACCGCGCTTCTGCCACACTTTTACGCACGTTTACGCACTTTTACGCACACTTTTACGCACGCTTTGGCACGCTTTGGCGCGTCCTCACGTGCGCAAAGACTCATTGAACGGGTCAGAGTTCGTGATGGTCGCTCAGGGTCAGACACTGGGGCTGTTCTTGTTTCACGTTGAGTTTGTCGCGCGGCGCAAAGTCCAGAAACGCGTGGAATCAAAGCCGCGGCTTTGATCAGCTTCAGCTCAGTGTTTCCCAAACAGAGGTGCGCGGACCGAGTGCGCAACAGAAACGGCACGAGGCGCGTGTCTTTTACACACTTTTCATCTTTAATATTTTAGTCGCAGAAGTGATTATTTCTATTGAGACTTTTCAAACACATTTTGAACCAAATAAAGGTCGTAATCTGGGGCTGATTTATGGATTATTCGGATTAACTGTTGCAGCTTTAACCCTTTAGTGTCTGTTGGATAATGTTGTCATAAAACATTAAAATATAACAGTTCTAATTGTAATAAACAGTCGTGTGTGAGACTGGAGCGTCTGGAGTTTACCTTCTGCTCTTCTTTGTGGAACAAATAAAAGTTATTTTTTTAATAATAGTTAGTTCTGGAGTCGGGTGGACGTCATGTTCAGGTGGAGGTTCTGTTCAGGTGGAGCTTCTGTTCAGGTGGACGTTCTGTTCAGGTGGAGGTTCAGGTGAAGGTTCCGTTCAGGTGGAGGTTCTGTTCAGGTGGAGGTTCTGTTCAGGTGGACGTCATGTTCAGGTGAAGGTTCTGTTCAGGTGGAGCTTCTGTTCAGGTGGAGGTTCTGTTCAGGTGAAGGTTCTGTTCAGGTGGAGCTTCTGTTCAGGTGGAGGTTCTGTTCAGATGGAGGTTCAGGTGGAGGTTCTGTTCAGGTGGAGCTTCTGTTCAGGTGGAGGTTCTGTTCAGTCTGTTCTGTTCAGGTGGAGGTTCTGTTCAGGTGGAGGTTCTGTTCAGGTGGAGGTTCTGTTCAGGTGGAGGTTCTGTTCAGGTGGAGGTTCTGTTCAGGTGGACGTCATGTTCAGGTGGAGGTTCTGTTCAGATGGAGGTTCTGTTCAGGTGGAGGTTCTGTTCAGGTGGAGCTTCTGTTCAGGTGGAGGTTCTGTTCAGGTGGAGGTTCTGTTCAGGTGGAGGTTCTGTTCAGATGAAGGTTCTGTTCAGGTGGAGGTTCTGTTCAGGTGGAGGTTCAGGTGGAGCTTCTGTTCAGGTGGAGGTTCTGTTCAGATGGAGGTTCTGTTCAGGTGAAGGTTCTGTTCAGGTGAAGGTTCTGTTCAGATGAAGGTTCTGTTCAGATGGAGGTTCTGTCCTCGAGGGTTTTGTGTTTCTTTGAGGACGTTCAGATTTAAGCTGCATAGATCTGAAGGATTAGGATTAATTGTCTTCACGTCTTTGACAAAGTGTTAAATGTGTCCAGTGTTTCCTGTTTGATTGTTCTTTTAATGTTTGGAGCGACGTCTGACTCTGAGCTTTGGAAACACTGAACTGAAATAATAAACTCCACACAATAGAGCCGTGTATCCTGTTTGCACCGAGACACAACCTGCTAATCACTTCACCATTGTCTGTGCTCTGTGTTCTCTGTGTGTTCTCTGAGTGTTCTCTGAGTGTTCTCTGTGTGCTCTCTGTGTGTTCTCTGTGTGTTCTCTGTGTGTTCTCTGTGTTCTCTGTGTGTTCTCTGTGTGTTCTCTGTGTGTTCTCTGTGTGTTCTCTGTGTGTTCTCTGTGTGTTCTCTGTGTGTTCTCTGTGTGTTCTCTGTGTGTTGTGTGCTCTCTGCGTGTTGTGTGCTATCTGCGTGTTGTGTGTTCTCTGTGTGCTCTCTGTGTGCTCTCTGTGTGCTCTCTGTGTGTTCTCTGCGTGTTGTGTGCTCTCTGTGTGCTGTGTGTTCTCTGCGTGCTCTCTCCGTGTTGTGTGCTCTCTGCGTGTTGTGTGCTCTCTGTGTGCTGTGTGCTCTCTGTGTGTTGTGTGTTCTTTGCGTGTCTGTGTGTAGCACGGAGGAGTCCTGCTGGGACACCTTCACCTCAGTCGCCCTCTGTGTCCAAATATCAGAGAACACAGAGAACATCTGACAGAGAACACACAGAGAACACACAGAGAACACACAGAGAACACACAGAGAACACTCAGAGAACACTCAGAGAACACTCAGAGAACACTCAGAGAACACTCAGAGAACACTCAGAGAACACTCAGAGAACACACAGAGAACACTCAGAGAACACACAGAGAACACACAGAGAACACACAGAGAACACTCAGAGAACACACAGAGAACACACAGAGAACACACAGAGAACACACAGAGAACACACAGAGAACACACAGAGAACACACAGAGAACACACAGAGAACACTCAGAGAACACACAGAGAACACTCAGAGAACACTCAGAGAACACTCAGAGAACACACAGAGAACACTCAGAGAACACTCAGAGAACACACAGAGAACACACAGAGAACACACAGAGAACACACAGAGAACACACAGAGAACACACAGAGAACACACAGAGAACACACAGAGAACACACAGAGAACACACAGAGAACACTCAGAGAACACACAGAACACTCAGAGAACACACAGAGAACACACAGAGAACACTCAGAGAACACTCAGAGAACACTCAGAGAACACTCAGAGAACACACAGAGAACACACAGAGAACACTCAGAGAACACACAGAGAACACAGAGAACACTCAGAGAACACTCAGAGAACACACAGAACACTCAGAGAACACACAGAGAACACTCAGAGAACACTCAGAGAACACTCAGAGAACACACAGAGAACACTCAGAGAACACTCAGAGAACACTCAGAGAACACACAGAACACACAGAGAACACACAGAGAACACTCAGAGAACACTCAGAGAACACTCAGAGAACACACAGAGAACACTCAGAGAACACTCAGAGAACACACAGAACACTCAGAGAACACTCAGAACACTCAGAGAACACACAGAACACTCAGAGAACACACAGAACACTCAGAGAACACTCAGAGAACACTCAGAGAACACACAGAGAACACTCAGAGAACACACAGAGAACACTCAGAGAACACACAGAGAACACTCAGAACACTCAGAGAACACACAGAGAACACACAGAGAACACTCAGAGAACACTCAGAGAACACTCAGAGAACACTCAGAGAACACTCAGAGAACACACAGAACACTCAGAGAACACTCAGAACACTCAGAGAACACTCAGAGAACACTCAGAGAACACACAGAACACACAGAGAACACTCAGAACACACAGAACACACAGAGAACACACAGAGAACACTCAGAGAACACTCAGAGAACACACAGAGAACACACAGAACACTCAGAGAACACACAGAGAACACTCAGAGAACACTCAGAGAACACACAGAGAACACACAGAGAACACTCAGAGAACGCACAGAGAACACAGAGAACACTCAGAGAACACAGAGAACACTCAGAGAACACACAGAGAACACACAGAGAACACTCAGAGAACACACAGAACACTCAGAGAACACACAGAACACTCAGAGAACACTCAGAGAACACACAGAGAACACACAGAGAACACTCAGAGAACACACAGAGAACACTCAGAACACTCAGAGAACACACAGAACACTCAGAGAACACTCAGAACACTCAGAGAACACACAGAACACACAGAGAACACTCAGAACACACAGAGAACACACAGAACACTCAGAGAACACACAGAACACTCAGAGAACACACAGAACACTCAGAGAACACACAGAACACTCAGAGAACACACAGAGAACACACAGAGAACACACAGAGAACACTCAGAGAACACAGAGAACACTCAGAGAACACACAGAGAACACACAGAGAACACACAGAACACTCAGAGAACACTCAGAACACACAGAGAACACACAGAACACTCAGAACGCTCAGAGAACACACAGAACACTCAGAGAACACACAGAACACTCAGAGAACACACAGAACACTCAGAGAACACACAGAACACTCAGAGAACACACAGAACACTCAGAGAACACTCAGAGAACACTCAGAGAACACTCAGAGAACACTCAGAACACTCAGAGAACACTCAGAGAACACTCAGAGAACACTCAGAGAACACTCAGAGAACACAGAGAACACACAGAGAACACAGAGAACACACAGAGAACACACAGAGAACACTCAGAGAACACACAGAGAACACACAGAGAACACACAGAGAACACACAGAGAACACACAGAGAACACACAGAGAACACAGAGAACACACAGAGAACACTCAGAGAACACTCAGAACACACAGAGAACACACAGAACACTCAGAGAACACTCAGAGAACACTCAGAACACTCAGAGAACACACAGAACACTCAGAGAACACACAGAACACTCAGAACACTCAGAGAACACACAGAGAACACTCAGAACACACAGAGAACACTCAGAGAACACTCAGAGAACACACAGAGAACACACAGAGAACACACAGAGAACACTCAGAGAACACTCAGAGAACACTCAGAGAACACTCAGAACACTCAGAGAACACACAGAGAACACACATAGAACACTCAGAGAACACAGAGAACACTCAGATCTTGCTCAGGAGTAGGACACACACTGAAGGGCACGCCTCCTGTTCTTCTGCATCATTTGGATGTTCTGCTTGTGTTTCACTCGATCAGAACGAGTTCAACGTGAAAATGTGTCGTTGAGAATCAAATGTCGCACAAAACATGAACGAACCGGACGGAATATGGGCGGAGTCTGTACTGGGCGGAGTCTGTACTGGGCGGAGTCTGGTCCGGGTGGAGAGGAGGGGGAGGTGACGGGGGAGACAGAGAGAGAGAGGGGGGGCAGGGAGAGAGAGAGAGAGAGAGAGAGAGAGAGGGGGGGCAGGGAGAGAGAGAGAGAGAGAGGGGGCGGGAGAGAGAGAGAGAGAGGGAGGGAGAGAGAGAGAGAGAGAGAGAGAGAGAGAGAGAGGGGGGGGGGCAGGGGAGAGAGAGAGAGGGGGGGGGCAGGGGAGAGAGAGAGAGAGGGGGGGGAGGGGAGACGGGAGAGAGAGAGAGAGAGAGAGAGAGAGAGGGGGGGAAGACAGAGGAGGGAGGGGGGAGGGGAGAGGAGGGGGGGGAGGGATGAGAGGCGGGGGAGTGAGGGGTGAGTGTGTTAAAATGAATGTGTAGAGTGTTTAGATAAGCACCAGGTGCTGCTCGTCCTTTAGGGCCTTTTTATTTAAAGACATGAGGTTAAGTCTGTGTTTGTGTTTCCAGGAAATGGTTTTATAGAAATACATTTGACATTATTTTTACTTCAATTTAAAGTTAATTATTGAACTTTACTTAATTTGTTGGAATTGGATTTCAAACTCTGAACATCAGCATCGGCAAAAGTACAAATGGGTTAATTTAACCAAAGAAAAGCAGTAGTAGTAGTAGTATTTGCAGTAGTAGTAGTAGTAGTAGTAGTTGAAGTAGTAGTAGCAGTAGTAGTAGCAGTAGTTGAAGTAGTAGTAGTAGTAGTAGTATTTGCAGTAGTAGTAGTAGTAGTAGCAGTAGTAGTCGTAGGATTTGCAGTAGTAGTAGTAGTAGTATTTGTAGTAGTAGTAGTAGTAGTAGTGGTAGTAGTAGTAGTAGTAGTAGTGGTAGTAGTAGTAGTGGTGTTGGCCAGTGGTTGTAGTATTTGCAGTGGTAGTGGTAGTGGTAGTTTATGGTGGTGGTAGTGGTGGTAGTGTTTGCGGTAGTAGTAGTAGCGGTAGTGGTCGTGGTATTTGCAGTAGTAGTAGTAGTAGTAGTAGTAGCAGTAGTAGTCGTAGTATTTGCAGTAGTAGTAGTAGTAGTAGTAGTAGCAGTAGTAGTCATAGTATTTGCAGTAGTAGTAGTACTAGTAGTATTTGCAGTAGTAGTAATAGTAGCAATAGCAGTCGTAGTATTTGTAGTAGTAGTAGTAGTAGCAGCAGTAGTAGTCGTAGTAGTTGTAGTATTTGTAGTAGTAGTAGGATTTGCAGTATTTAGTAGTAGTAGTAGTAGCAGTAGTAGTAGTAGTAGTATTTGTAGTAGTATTTGTAGTAGTAGTAGGATTTGCAGTATTTAGTAGTAGTAGTAGTAGTAGTAGTAGTAGTAGTAGTAGTAGTAGTAGTATTTGCAGTTGGTGTAAATGTGATGTAATGAGTTTAAATATAAATAGCATCTGGATCCTGTTACACCAGAGCCCCGCCCCCTGCCTGAGCTCCGCCCCCTGCCTGAGCTCCGCCCCCTGCTTAACCCTTGCCATTCCCTGGAGTCATCTGCGTCACATGCTAGCTGTTAGCCTGAATGCTAGCTGTTAGCCTGACTGTTGTGTGTAGCTTTGGTTCAGTTAAAAGTGTCACACACACGTCACACACACTTCCTGCTGAACTCCCGGACGTGTGACGCGGCTGATTAACACGAGTCACAGCTGCACTCTGCACAAATGTGTGTAATTCCCTCTGCAGCCAGGAGATGGAGCCAACAGAACAATGTAGAGTATGTCCTTTAAGTTCAATTGTTTATCAAATATTCTGCATTTTTCATGTTGTTATTATCCTCTAAACCTGCTCTTGAGGGACCATCTCATGAAACGACACTGAGTGCATCCAGCCAGCAGATGGCGCCAGCGCAATATACGATCTGGTGAAGTTAGCGCTGAAAAGACGAAATGAGGCGGGTTTGCAGCAGCAGTGATCGAGTTCAGAGGATTTAAGGACTAAAAACAGCAGAGGATTCTCAGATAAATGACGTGAGATTCTCAAACCTTTTACGACCAAAGAAAAGATTTGACTTTGAGTCCCACCGAATGTACCGGGTCTAGAACCAATCAGGGATAAAACGGGTCTCAAGTAGAAATACACCATTTCCACTGTAGTTTAACGAGAAATGTGTTAAAGGAAGAGCAAAGAATGTGAATAAAATGTGCTCTAACATTACAACTGAAGAAGTGTGCACGTACCACGGTTTGAGAAACACTGACGTAGACGATCTGAAAAAACATCAGAAAATCCCGGAAGTTCAGCAGGAAGTGTGTTTGACGCTCGGAGGGAGAGGACCCTCCTCCTCAAAACAGAGTGAATGAAACTGAAGGTGACTCCTGTGTGTTTGTGATGAAGGCCATTGTTTACTAGCCCCGCCCCTTTACTAGCCCCGCCCCTCACGTGCACATGCGCTCCTCGTTGCTGCTGAATCCTTTAATCCTGGAGTCGGGTCTCGGCCTCTGAAGAACTTTTATGATCAAAGTGTGTCCTTCATTCTTTTTGGATTTAAAAATGCCACTGTGTTTGCTCCAAAAGCTCTTTTTGTGTTTTAGAGTCTGTTTAGGCCCCTGAGGCTCTGTGAGGGCCCCTGTGGCTCTGTGGGGGCCCCTGAGGCTCTGTGGGGGCCCCTGAGGCTCTGTGAGGGGCCCCTGAGGCTCTGTGAGGGCCCCTGAGGCTCTGTGAGGGGCCCCTGAGGCTCTGTGAGGGCCCCTGTGGCTCTGTGAGGGGCCCCTGAGGCTCTGTGGGGGGCCCCTGTGGCTCTGTGAGGGCCCCTGAGGCTCTGTGAGGGCCCCTGTGGCTCTATGAGGGCCCCTGAGGCTCTGTGGGGGCCCCTGTGGCTCTGTGAGGGCCCCTGAGGCTCCGTGGGGGCCGCTGAGGCTCTGTGAGGGCCCCTGAGGCTCTGTGGGGGCCCCTGTGGCTCTGTGGGGGCCGCTGAGGCTCTGTGAGGGGCCCCTGTGGCTCTGTGAGGGGCCCCTGAGGCTCTGTGAGGGGCCCCTGAGGCTCTGTGAGGGGCCCCTGAGGCTCTGTGGGGGGCCCCTGAGGCTCTGTGGGGGGCCAGGGCCGCTCTCAGAGCCATGAGACCAAAGTCAGCTGAGCCGAGCCGTCGTCGTGACGACAGTCACTCTGTGAAAGACTTTGGCTCGAGGCGAAAAATACTGAGTTTATTCATATTAATATTCATATATTACATTAATATTCATGTTCACACACTGTGTTTGGATGAAGTCGTTAAACAGAGTCCCCTCATCACCTGCTGGTCCTCCTCCTCCCCCTCTCTCCTCTCCCTCTCTCCTCTCTCCTCTCCCTCTCTCCTCTCTCCTCTCCCTCCCTCCCTCTCTCTCCCTCCCTCTCTCCCTCTCCCTCCCTCCTCCCTTCCTCCTCCCTCTCTCCCTCCTCTCTCTCCCTCTCTCTCCTCCCCTCTCTCTCCTCTCCCTCTCTCTCCTCTCCCTCTCTCTCCTCTCCTCTCTCTCTCTCCTCTCTCCTCTCTCTCCTCTCCCTCTCTCCTCCTCTCTCTCGCCTCTCTCCTCCCCCTCTCTCTCCTCTCCCTCTCTCCTCTCTCCTCTCCCCTCCCTCTCCTCTCTCTCCTCCCCTCTCTCCTCTCTCTCCTCCCCTCCCCCCCTCCCTCCCTCCTCCCTCCCTCCTCCCTCTCTTTATCTCGGGCGGAGCACATAGTCCACATTCTCGTTGAGGGTGAGGCGGGTGACACAGAGGCTGTTGTTCTTTGCTTTTGGACAAACCCAGGTCTGGTTTGGGGCGAGGTTTGAACCCACAACCTGCTGCACAAACTCGTTATGATGAGGATCGTTTAGGACAAGGACTCGAGTTAAACGTTAACATTTCCACAAAGCGCCTCGACCCCAGAACCTTCACTGAACTTAAAGGGCCTATGACGGGTTTGAACACTTCTCACATTTGTATTGTATTTGGTGCATTAACACGTGTTGTACATAAAAATCGAGTTTTACACCGATCGAGTTGTAGTTGGTGGAGAAAAGTTGAAAAATCAGTTTAAATTAACAGGAAATAAGAAACTGATGACATCACACTGTGAGACTCATTCTATCCAAAGATTCTGCATAATTTACCCAAAATAAACAACTTTTTTTAACCTTTAAAACATGAATTCAACTAAATAAAGGTGTTCACGTGTGTTTTGATTTGTCGGACAAAAGAATCTGTGACGTTCGCTTAGTTTTAGCCGCGAGTGCAGAGTCATTTCCTGGTGTGATGTCATCATTTGCAACCAGGAAGTGACGTTACAAAACTAAAAAAAATGCTGAAAATGACAAAATGTATAATTATTTTTAGTAAAACTTTAAATATATGTATCTGACCTGTGTTTTAGTGACATGAGTGGTCACACCTGTCATGGGCCCTTTAAGTGTTGTTTTTCTGAAGCTCCTCCCTCTGTTCGAGGCTCATAAAAACCTCCGTTTCATCATTTGACCCAGAGCTGCACATTTTCATGAACACGATCAGAAAATCACCAACGATGTGTTTTTTGACGTCAATCATTTCCTCCAAAAACTGTAAAATAAAACCTGCAGGTGCCATTTGTTAAAACAAGCCACGAAAACATGAACAAAACTCATCTAAAAGTGACAGAAACACGAGATTTCACTTCATATTTTACTCTTTTTTCCTGGTCATTTTTTGTTGCACTTTTGTCACTTTTAGTCGTGTTTTTGTCACATTTTTGTCACTTTCAGTCGCTCAAAATTAGTTTTTTGTTGCTTTTTGTCACTTTAAGTATTGTATTTGTAGCTCATAAACACATTTATGTTGCTTTTAGACTGTTTTCAGTTGCTTTTTGTTGCGTTTTTGTCATTATAAACTTTACACAAACTGGACAAAGGTTTAAATCTGAAACAGAATCATGTTTTAAACAAATGTGAGTTTAATCTGTCAGTTGTGTTTTGTCACATTTTGCTACCTTTTTGTCACTTCAGACTTGTTTGGTCACTATTAGACTTTTTTGTTGCTTTTTGACTCGTTTTTGTCGCTTTTTGTCGCACTTTTGTCACTTATAGTATTGTTGTGTCACTTACAGATGCGTCTGTGTCGCTTATAGTCCTGTTTTTGTTACATTTATGTCCCTTTTTTCACTTTCACTCGTTCAAAATTTGGTTTTTGTCACTTTCAGACTCATTTTTGTTGCGTTTTTGACCTGTTTTGTTGCTTTTAGTGTATTTTTTGTTACGTTTTGTTGCATTTTGTTGTTGTTGTTGTTGTTGTTGTTGTTTGTGGAAGTGACATCATAAACTCTACTCAAAGTGAACAAACTGGACAAATGTTTAAACCTCAGACCCTCGTGTGGTCTTTGACTCTGGAGCAGATTTACGCCGTTGTTTTCTCTGACGCTGCAAAGAACGACACAAAACCAGCTCAAATAAACACCGACGGCACAAAACACACGCAGCAAGTCACAAACACAACCAAATATACCGTTTTATTCTGGATAAAAACGGATGAATGTTGGATAGATTTGTTCTGAAACAAGACACAGAAACACGACTGAAATTCAACCAGAGTTCAGTTAAAATCGACGCTAAAAGGGACTAAAACGGACCAATCCGGACTAAAACTGACAAACGTGACAATTAGTGACAAGAACAAGACTAAAAGCAACAAAAAAGTGAATAAAAAGGTCAAAAACACAACTAAACAACAAAAACTTAGTTAAAAGCCACAAAAATGCAACAAAGCGACAAAAACGTGACTAAAATTTGACAAAAAAGGCAACTAAAAGCGACAAACACAACTTAAAGGCACAAAAATGCAGCAAACTGTGGCTAAAACGCAACAAAAACGACTAAAACAAAGGGTTAAAAACATTCCAAAACACGTGATTCTTTTATTCGTTTGTCAGTTTTTATTTTAAAATGTGAAATTTGAACAGAAACATCTTTTCAATATTTTTCCTGAACTCAGATGTGTTTTCTCACATTATTCTATTATTATTAAATGTTTTAGTCAAAATAAAAAACAGACACAGAATCAAGGCTCGTTTAGACTCAAGAAAATCATGAAGAAAGTCTCACTTATTCCATGTAACTCAGACTTTAATCTCAAATTTTAATCTCAAATTTAAATCTCAGACTTTAATCTCAAACTTTAATCTCAAACTTTAATCTCAAACTTTAATCTCAAATTTAAATCTCAGACTTTAATCTCAAACTTTAATCTCAAATTTTAATCTCACATTTTAATCTCAAACTTTAATCTCAAACTTTAATCTCAAACTTTAATCTCAAACTAAAATCTTAAACTTTAATCTCAATCTTTAATCTCAAATTTAAATCTCAGACTTTAATCTCAAATTTAAATCTCAAATTTAAATCTCAATCTTTAATCTCAAACTTTAATCTCAAATTTAAATCTCAGACTTTAATCTCAAAATTTTAATTTTTAATTTAAATTTTTAATGTTTATTTTTTAATTTGTAATTTTAAAATTTTAATTTTTAATTTAAATCTCAGACTTTAATCTCAAACTTTAATCTCAAATTTAAATCTCAGACTTTAATCTCAAACTTTAATCTCAAACTTTAATCTCAAACTTTAATCTCAAATTTTAATCTCAAACTTTAATCTCAAACTTTAATCTCAAACTTTAATCTCAAATTTAAATCTCAAACTTTAATCTCAAACTTTAATCTCAAATTTAAATCTCAAATTTAAATCTCAAACTTTAATCTCAAACTTTAATCTCAGACTTTAATCTCAAATTTAAATCTCAAACTTTAATCTCAAACTTTAATCTCAAATTTAAATCTCAGACTTTAATCTCAAACTTTAATCTCAAACTTTAATCTCAAATTTAAATCTCAAACTTTAATCTCAAATTTAAATCTCAGACTTTAATCTCAAATTTAAATCTCAAATTTAAATCTCAGACTTTAATCTCAAACTTTAATCTCAAACTTAAATCTCAAATTTTAATCTAAAATTTAAATCTCAGATTTTAATCTCAAATTTTAATCTCAAACTTTAATCTCAAATTTAAATCTCAAACTTTAATCTCAAACTTTAATCTCAAACTTTAATCTCAAACTTAAATCTCAAACTTTAATCTCAAACTTAAATCTCAGACTTTAATCTCAAATTTAAATCTCAAATTTAAATCTCAAACTTAAATCTCAAATTTAAATCTCAAATTTAAATCTCAGACTTTAATCTCAAATTTAAACCTCAAATTTAAACCTCAAACTTTAATCTCAAACTTTAATCTCAAACTTTAATCTCAAACTTTAATCTCAAACTTTAATCTCAAACTTTAATCTCAAAGTGAAATTCCTGCAGTTGTTGTGAAGGAGAAACAGACTTTTCTCGTTTCCATCGTTTCGTCCTCTGTCCCTTTAACTCCAGCCCCTCCCACACTGCACACGGCCACGCCCACTTCCCCCCTACAGCCCCGCCCCTCCCTGTAGCCCCGCCCCCTCCCGCTCCCTGTTCATGTGTTTGTGTTCTGTGTGACAAGACGAGCTCCTCCGCCTCAGCTCCAAACCCTGAACTCTGCTCCAGAGCCTGGTCCTGGTCCTGCTCTGGTCCTGGTCCTGCTCTGGTCCTGCTCTGGTCCTGGTCCTGGTCCTGGTCCTGGTCTAGCTCTCGGTCCGTGGATCTTGGGGGGATCTTTCTGCAAACATGGGGCAGATTTTCAGCTGGTTACGAGGTCCTTCTCCTCGAGACGCACCGGCGCTGAACGACGTGTCTGTGGAAGAAGTGAGTGCAACTTTTACAACTGAAGCCGGGACACAGTCCAACTTAGACCGAGACCAGGACTAAACCAGGACTAAACCAGGACTAAACCAGGTCAAAACTTGAACTAAACCAGGAACTAAGTCAGGTCTAAATCAAGTCTAAGGTCTAAGCTAAACCAGGAATAAAGTTGCACATTAATGTCAACAGACGCTTTATTCACAGAACTGAACCAGGACTAAACTAGGACTAAGTCAGGATTAAATCAAGTCTAAACTGAGTCCTGAGTCCTTAACCAGGACTTAATCTAAACCAGGACCATGTCAGGTCTAAATCCAGAGGGTCCTCCCTTGAACTAAACCAGGACTTAAGTTGCACATGTTTTATAATCGACAGATGTTTTGTTTGTGGAACTTGAGCCAAACCAGGACTAAACCAGGTTTAAAGCAGGTCTAAAGCAGGACTAAAGCAGGACTAAAGCAGGACTAAAGCAGGTCTAAAGCAGGACTAAACCAGGTCTAAAGCAGGACTAAAGCAGGACTAAAGCAGGACTAAAGCAGGACTAAAGCAGGACTAAAGCAGGACTAAAGCAGGACTAAACCAGGTCTAAAGCAGGACTAAAGCAGGACTAAAGCAGGACTAAAGCAGGACTAAAGCAGGACTAAACCAGGTCTAAAGCAGGACTAAAGCAGGACTAAAGCAGGACTAAAGCAGGACTAAAGCAGGACTAAACCAGGACTAAAGCAGGACTAAAGCTGGACTAAAGCAGGACTAAACCAGGACTAAACCAGGACTAAACCAGGACTAAACCAGGACTAAACCAGGACTAAACCAGGACTATCTTTGCTCAGGTCTTGGATGTTTTGGACTGTTGTGTTGTTTGGCTTTTCTCCAGCTCTGACTCTGGAATGTTTGGTCCTGGACTCTGACTTTCTGCGTCTGTTTGTGCTCAGAGTGAACACACTGCAGTACACACTGTAGTACACACTGTAGTACACACTGTAGTACACACAGTACTTCACTCAGTACTTCACTCAGTACTTCACCCAGTACTTCACTCAGTACACACAGTACACTCAGTACACACAGTACTGCAGTAGAGTCCTGTGAGTGAAGTGTCAGACGTGGAGCTGCTGCAGGGCGTGGGACAAGAATGTGCCCCGGACAAGACTCAGGGTCAAAGGTCACGCAGTACAAGGATATGCAGTACAAGTACACGCTCCCCCTGGTGGATAATCACTGCAGGTGATTGTCTTTCAGCTGCAACACGGGAATTAAACCCGACTGACTCAGAAACATGTGTGTGTGTAGTACTGTGTGTGTAGTACTGTGTGTGTGTAGTACTGTGTGTATGTAGTACTGTGTGTGTAGTACTGTGTGTATGTAGTACTGTGTGTGTAGTACTGTGTGTGTGTAGTACTGTGTGTATGTAGTACTGTGTGTGTAGTACTGTGTGTGTGTAGTACTGTGTGTATGTAGTACTGTGTGTGTAGTACTGTGTGTATGTAGTACTGTGTGTGTAGTACTGTGTGTGTGTAGTACTGTGTGTATGTAGTACTGTGTGTAGTACTGTGTGTGTGTAGTACTGTGTGTATGTAGTTCTGTGTGTAGTAATCTGTGTGTATGTAGTACTGTGTGTGTAGTGCTGTGTGTGTGTAGTACTGTGTGTATGTAGTGCTGTGTGTGTGGTGCTGTGTATGTAGTACTGTATGTGCAGTACTGTGTGTGTGTGAGTGCTGTGTGTGTGTGGTGCTGTGTGTATGTGGTACTGTGTATGTGTAGTGCTGTGTAGTGTAGTGCTGTGTGTGTGGTACTGTGTGTGTAGTACTGTGTGTGTAGTACTGTGTGTGTGTAGTGTGCTGTGTGTGTGTGGTAGTCTGTGTGTGTGGTACTGTGTGTGTGTAGTGCTGTGTGTGTAGTACTGTGTGTGTGTAGTGCTGTGTGGTAATGTAGTACTGTGTGTGTAGTACTGTGTGTGTGTAGTACTGTGTGTATGTAGTACTGTGTGTGTAGTACTGTGTGTATGTAGTACTGTGTGTGTAGTACTGTGTGTGTGTAGTACTGTGTGTATGTAAGTACTGTGTGTGTAGAACTGTGTGTGTGTAGTACTGTGTGTATGTAGTACTGTGTGTGTAGTACTGTGTGTATGTAGTACTGTGTGTGTAGTACTGTGTGTGTGTAGTACTGTGTGTATGTAGTACTGTGTGTGTAGTACTGTGTATGTAGTACTGTGTATGTAGTACTGTGTGTGTGTAGTACTGTGTGTATGTAGTACTGTGTGTATGTAGTACTGTGTATGTGTAGTACTGTGTATGTAGTACTGTGTGTGTAGTACTGTGTGTGTAGTACTGTGTGTGTGTAGTACTGTGTGTGTGTAGTACTGTGTGTGTAGTACTGTGTGTGTGTAGTACTGTGTGTATGTAGTACTGTGTGTGTAGTACTGTGTGCATGTAGTACTGTGTGTGTAGTACTGTGTGTATGTAGTACTGTGTATGTAGTACTTGTACTTCAGAGTATTTTACTGTCGTGTCGTTATCAGTCGTTTGTCAAAAGTTAAACATCGACTTTTGGACCCAGAGAGAGAATACTGCACTCACACAGTACTTTTACTGCACTCACACAGTACTTTTACTGCACTCACACAGTACTTATACTGCACTCACACAGTACTTATACTGCACTCACACAGTACTTATACTGCACTCACGCAGTACTTTTACTGCACTCACACAGTACTTATACTGCCTCACTCACAAGCAGTACTTTTACTGCACTCACACAGTACTTATACTGCACTCACGCAGTACTTTTACTGCACTCACGCAGTACTTATACTGCACTCACACAGTACTTATACTGCACTCACACAGTACTTTTACTGCACTCACGCAGTACTTTTAATGCACTCACGCAGTACTTATACTGCACTCACACAGTACTTTTACTGCACTCACACAGTACTTATACTGCACTCACACAGTACTTATACTGCACTCACACAGTACTTATACTGCACTCACACAGTACTTTTACTGCACTCACGCAGTACTTTTACTGCACTCACGCAGTACTTTTACTGCACTCACGCAGTACTTTTACTGCTGTGTACTCTGTTTGGAGGAAAGAATGTGAGGATACTGCAGTACTACACAGAGTACTGTAGTACACAGAGTACTGTAGTACACAGAGTACTGTAGTACACAGAGTACTGTAGTACTTGTACTGTACATAATGTGAGGAAGTGTCCACAGAAGCTGGAGCTGCAGTTTAACCGAGTCATGTTCAAGTGACATCATAGACACAAACGTTTGAACAGGAAGTGACACCATAGACACAAACGTTTGAACAGGAAGTGACACCATAGACACAAACGTTTGAACAGGAAGTGACACCATAGACACAAACGTTTGAACAGGAAGTGACATCATAGACACAAACGTTTGAACAGGAAGTGACATCATCGACACAAACGTTTAAACAGGAAGTGACATCATCGACACAAACGTTTAAACAGGAAGTGACATCATCGACACAAACGTTTGAACAGGAAGTGACATCATAGACACAAACGTTTGAACAGGAAGTGACATCATAGACACAAACGTTTAAACAGGAAGTGACATCATAGACACAAACGTTTAAACAGGAAGTGACATCATAGACACAAACGTTTGAACAGGAAGTGACATCATCGACACAAACGTTTAAACAGGAAGTGACATCATCGACACAAACGTTTAAACAGGAAGTGACATCATCGACACAAACGGGACAAACGTTTGAACAGAATCATGTTCAGTGAGTTTGAGTCAAATGTGAGTCCAATCAGACGTTCATGTTGAGCACCAGCCCCTCTGACTGTGAGTGACAGGTCCACTGTGAGTGACAGGTCCACTGTGAGTGACACCTGTGTGTGTGTGTGTGTGTGTGTGCTGCAGAAATGAAAGAAATCATTTAAAGAATGAAATAAGAAAAGAGTGAGACTTAAGGACGACACTGGCCCTGGTCCTGGTCTGGTCCTGGTCCTGGCCCTGGCCCTGGCCCTGGCCCTGGCCCTGGTCCTGGCCCTGGCCCTGGCCCTGGCCCTGGTCCAGGTCCAGGTCC
Organism: Rhinogobius similis; assembly: GCA_019453435.1. Classification (NCBI taxonomy): domain Eukaryota; kingdom Metazoa; phylum Chordata; class Actinopteri; order Gobiiformes; family Gobiidae; genus Rhinogobius; species Rhinogobius similis. The sequence continues at coordinate 30,135,567 of CM033623.1, read as the reverse complement.
AGGTCTGAGACACAAATAGACCCAAGAGTCTGAAACATGTGACTCAAATGTCCTCGTGTTATTTACGTCGTCGGCTCAAAGTCTCACCTGAAAACAAGTCCCATGTGTCCCACGTCCACCCTGTCCACCCTGTCCACCCTGTCCACCCTGTCCCACGTCCACCCTGTCCACCCTGTCCCACGTCCACCCTGTCCACCCTGTCCACCCTGTCCCACGTCCACCCTGTCCCAAGTGTCCCACGTCCACCCTGTCCCACGTCCCCCCTGTCCCACGTCCACCCTGTCCCACGTCCACCCTGTCCCAAGTGTCCCACGTCCACCCTGTCCCACGTCCACCCTGTCCCACGTCCACCCTGTCCACCCTGTCCACCCTGTCCACCCTGTCCCACGTCCACCCTGTCCACCCTGTCCCACGTCCATCGTGTCCATCCTGTCCCACGTCCACCCTGTCCCAAGTGTCCATCGAGTCCATCGTGTCCCAAGTGTCCATCGTGTCCCAAGTGTCCATCGTGTCCCAAGTGTCCATCGTGTCCATCGAGTCCATCGTGTCCCAAGTGTCCATCGTGTCCCAAGTGTCCATCGTGTCCAACGTGTCCATCGTGTCCAATCTGCTCCTGATGTTTGATTCTTCCATTGAATCCACTTCATCCATAGATTTCTCTGACATTGTTTTCTTCAAATGTATTTTTAAAGATCATTAAAGTAGATCCACACAAACTGTACAATCTGGACTCAACACATTTAGAACAAACAAGGATTGGAATAAAAGTGACAAAAACACGACTAAAAGCGACAAAAAAAGTGACTCAAATTGAGATAAAAAAAAAAAAAGTGACGAAAAGCCGAAAGAAACGCAACAGTGACAAGAACGCAACTAAAAGTGAGAAAAACTTGACCAAAAGTGTGAAAAGGCGCCTGATGAGCGACACTTCATCAACTGAACCGCGATTCACCAAACGCTCCATGAACGAGAGTCGAGTCAAACAGGCTCCGCCTTTTTACGACTTTAAACGAGAAAATCAGAAAAACTTAAACTGATAAACTCCTCCAGCTCAGATGATTAGAAAAGTATAAATGTTCAGCTGAAAATGACACGCAGCACTTTCTGTTTATGGAGCGTTTTATTCCACGAGAAGCAGGAAGTGCAGCGTTAGCATGCTAATGTTTGTTAGCTTTAGCGCTGGTGCTTTAAACTCATGGAGTGAATGTTTCTGATGGACGGCATTAAAGTGACACATGAGACGATGGAAGGGTTTTTGTTACTTTTAGTCACAATTTTGTCACTTTTTAGTCCATTTTGTCATGTTTTTGTCATTTCTAGCCTTGTTTTTGTAGCTTTACATCACATTTTTGTCACTTTAAGTCATGTTTGGTCACTTTAGCCATGGTTTCGTTAGCATGCTAATGTTTGTTAGCTTTAGCGCTCTGGTGAAAAGTGCTTTAAACTCATGGAGTGAATGTTTATGACGGACGGCATTAAAGTGAGACACATGAGACGATGGAAGGGTTTTTGTTAAGTTTAGTCACAATTTTGTCATTTTTAGTCCATTTTGTCATGTTTTGTCATTTCTAGCCTTATTTTTGTTGCTTTACGTCACATTTTTGTCACTTTAAGTCATAATTGTGTCACTTTAAGTCATAATTGTGTCACTTTAAGCCATGTTTGGTCACTTTTAGTCATGTTTTTGTCACCATTAGCCACATTTTTTTCACTTCTAGGTTCGCTTTTGTCACCTTTAGCTGCATTTTTGTCACTTTTCGTCATGTTTTAGTAAATTTAATCATGTTTTTGTCATTTCTAGCCTTGTTTTTGTAGCTTTACGTCGCATTTTTGTCACTTTTAGTCATGTTTGGTCACTTTAGCTATGGTTTTGTTAGCATGCTAATGTTTGTTAGCTTTAGCTCTGGTGCTTTAAACTCATGGAGTGAATGTTTCTGATGGACGGCATTAAAGTGAGACACATGAGACGATGGAAGGGTTTCTGTTACTTTTAGTCGCAATTTGTCACTTTTTAGTCCATTTTGTCATGTTTTTGTCACTTCTAGCCTTATTTTTGTTGCTTTACGTCACATTTTTGTCACTTTTCGTCATGTTTTAGTGAATTTAATCATGTTTTTGTCATTTCTAGCCTTCTTTTTGTAGCTTTACGTCGCAATTTAGTCACTTTTAGTCATGTTTGGTCACTTTAGCTATGGTTTCGTTAGCATGCTAATGTTTGTTAGCTTTAGCTCTGGTGAAAAGTGCTTCAAAATGGAGGGAATGTTTATGATGGACGGCATTAAAGTGACACGTGAGACGATGAAGAGTTTTTGTTACTTTTAGTCGCAATTTATCACGTTTTACTCACGTTTTAGTCACTTTAATCATGTTTTTGTCACTTCTAGCCTTGTTTTTGTTGCTTTACGTCGCAATTTAGTCACTTTTAGTCATGTTTTTGTCACCATTAGCCACATTTTTTTCACTTCTAGGTTCGCTTTTGTCACCTTTAGCTGCATTTTTGTCACTTTTAGTCATGTTTTAGTGAATTTAATCATGTTTTTTTGTCATTTCTAGCCTTGTTTTTGTCGCTTTACGTCGCATTTTTGTCACTTTTAGTCATGTTTGGTCACTTTAGCTATGGTTTCGTTAGCATGCTAATGTTTGTTAGCTTTAGCTCTGATTAAAGTGCTTTAAACTCATGCAGTGAATGTTTCTGATGGACGGCGTTAAAGTGAGACGTGAGACGATGGAAGGGTTTTTGTTACTTTTAGTCACAATTTTGTCACTTTTTAGTCCATTTGTCATGTTTGTGTCACTTCTAGCCTCGTCTTTGTCACTATTAGTCACGTTTTTGTCATGTTTTGTCACATTTAGTCACATTTTAATCAATTTACTCATGTTTTTGTGACTTCTAGCCTATTTTTTGTCATGTTCAGCCTTTTTCCCTCTTAGTCTCATTTTTGTTCACTTTGAATCATGTTTTTGATGCTTTTCAATATATTTTGGTTTCTTTTAGTCCTTTTTTTTTGCTTTTAGACACATTTGTCTTTAAGTCGTGTTTTTGTTGGACGAGTTTGTTGTTGAATTGTACAATTATGACATTAGAACATACTTTATTATGACGTGAGGAGAGTGAGAGACACATGACACTGATGTGAGACTTTAACTCTTGGTCAGTTTTTCTTTCCAAACAGTAAAAACCAGGGTTAGGGCCTTTAAACTCCAGATCCACACGACGAGCTCCAGATGAAACACAAGTGCACATAATGACTGCACTTGTTCCTTCAGAGTCAAGAAAGACCAACAGTTTAAGAATGATTCAGGCTTGAAAAGCACTTTTCTGCTGCTCTAATCTTAAAGGGCCCATGATGGGTTTTTATGATTTTCTAATTTTGACTTTATTCAGTGTATTAATACTTCATGTAAATACAAATTATAGTTTTGCACCGATCAAGTCGCTGTTTGTGAAGAAAAGATGACAATTACAGGAAGTACAAACTGATGACATCACACTGGGGAGACAAAGGTCGGGCATAATTTACACAAAATAAACTACTTTTTTGACCCTTTAAACATTGATTCAACAAAATAAAGGCGTCACATGTGTTTTTCTTTGTCAAATGAACAAAATCTGTGACATTAGATGAGTTTTGGCCCCGTGTACAGTGTGGTTGCTATGGTGATTTCCTAGTGTGATGTCACACTTTACAACCAGGAAGTAAAATTTAAAACCTAAAATATAGATAAACTGGGGTTAAATTTGTAAAGATTTTGGTAGAAATTTGAATATATTTATCTTAACTGCGTTTTAGTTAAATGTGTATTTAAACCTGTCATAGGCCCTTTAAACCCCTTTAAAGGGCCCATGACAGGTTGAAGCACTCATTTGACTAAAACGCAGTTAAAATCAAATCAAATCCATTTATTTTTATAATGCCCAAAATCACAACAACAGTTGCCTCGATGGGCCACAGGTAAAAGCAGTTCAGATAACTGTCCCAGAATGCCCCTGTCCTTTGACCCTCCTTCGCGGCGAGGAAAAACTACAAAAAACCCCACGGGAAAAAGATAAGTTAAGATAATTATATTCAAGATTCTGCTAAAAACAAAACAATTTTTTATCTCAGTTTGGCAGTTTTTTAAGGTTTAAATGTTTACTTCCTGGTTGTAAATCATGACATCACACTGGGGAATTCTGTAACCGTTGCCTAGAAACCGTGTCGTATACTGGGTGAAAACTCCTCAAATGTCACAGAAATGATTATTTGACAAATAAAAGCACATAGGAACGACTTTACTTTGATTAATTAATGTTTAAAGGATCAGATGTATGTGTTTGTTGGTTGTAAATTGTCCCTGGTGAGTCTCCCTAGTGTGATGTCATCATGTTCTGCTCTACTTCCTGTAAAGTTCAACATATTTTTAAACTTTTCTTCACAAACTGTCACCCGACTGGTGTAAAACTATCATTTATGTTCACAACAGGTTTTATTCCACCAAATAAAGTCAAAACTAGAAAATCATAAAAACCTGTCACACGCCCTTTAACTGTAATTAAGTGGTGGTTCAGCTTGAATGGAGCTTCATGAAGGACCTGCTCACGTGTTTGTGCTTCATTAAGTCGGTTCAAACTCCCTGGACCTGACGCTCCAGTTTTAAAGTGAAAACAGAACTCGTTTTAGTTAAACGCTCCATCGTCTCACGTGTCACTTTAATGCAGACCGTCAGAAACATTCACTGCATGAGTTTAAAGCCCTTTAATCAGAGTTAAAGCTAATAAACATTAGCATGCTAACGAAACCATAGATAAGGGGCCCAAACATGACTAAAAGTAACAAAATAGTGACTATAGTGACAAAAATGTGATGTAAAGCAACAAAAACAAGGCTAGAAATGACAAAAAACATGATTAAATTCACAAAAACATGACTAAAAGTGACAAAAATGCAGCTAAAGGTGACAAAAGTGAACCTAGAAGTGAAAAAAATGTGGCTAATGGTGACAAAAACATGACTAAAAGTGACAAAATAGCAACTAAAAGTGACCAAACATGACTTAAAGTGACAAAAGTGCGACGTAAAGCAACAAAAACAAGGCTAGAAGTGACAAAAACATGACAAAATGGACTAAAAAGTGACAAATTGTGACTAAAAGTAACAGAAACCCTTCCATCATCTCATGTGTCACTTTAATGCCGTCCGTCAGAAACATTCACTCCATGAGTTTAAAGCACTTTTCACCAGAGCTAAAGCTAACAAACATTAGCATGCTAACAAAACCGTGGCTAAAGTGACCAAACGTGACAAAAAGTGACAAAATAGTGAATAGTAAAGCAACAAAAATAAGGCTAGAAATGACAAAAAAAACCATGATTAAATTCACTAAAACATGACTAAAAGTGACAAAAATGCAGCTAAAGGTGACAAAAGCAAACCTAGAAGTGAAAAAAATGTGGCTAATGGTGACAAAAACATGACTAAAAGTGACAAAATAGCAATTAAAAGTGACCAAACATGACTTAAAGTGACAAAATTACGACTTAAAGTGACAAAAATGTGATGTAAAGCAACAAAAATAAGGCTAGAAGTGACAAAAACATGACAAAATGAACTAAAAAGTGACAAAATTGTGACTAAAAGTAACAGAAACCCTTCCATCGTCTCATGTGTCTCTTTAATGCCGTCCATCAGAAACATTCACTCCATGAGTTTAAAGCACCAGAGCTAAAGCTAACAAACATTAGCATGCTAACGAAACCATAGCTAAAGTGACCAAACATGACTAAAAGTGACAAAAATGCGACGTAAAGCAACAAAAACAAGGCTAGAAATGACAAAAACATGATTAAATTCACTAAAACATGACTAAAAGTGACAAAAATGCAGCTAAAGGTGACAAAAGCGAGCCTAGAAGTGAAAAAAATGTGGCTAATGGTGACAAAAACATGACTAAAAGTGACTAAATTGCGACCTAAAGCAACAAAAACAAGGCTAGAAGTGACAAAAACATGATTAAATTCACTAAAACGTGAGTAAAAAGTGACAAATTGCGACTAACAGTAACAAAAACTCTTCATCGTCTCACGTGTCACTTTAATGCAGACCATCAGAAACATTCACTCCATTTTGAAGCACTTTTCGCCAGAGCTAAAGCTAACAAACATTAGCATGCTAACGGCGCACTTCCTGCTTCTCGTTGAATAAAAGGCTCCATAAACAGATGCTTTTACAATAATCTGAGCTGGACTTTGTCACAAACACATCAGGGACACGTTCAGTTTAAGGTGCAGCTCCTTTAAACTTTCTCCTCGTCTGGTTCTTCTGGTTTGTCCTGGTGTGGTTTGGAGGCGCTGCAGCACCGCCGTGTGGCCAGAGCGGGCGCTGCAGCTCCGCCGTGTGGCCAGAGCGGGTGCTGCGCCACAGCGTGAGCGAAATACACAAGAACAGGATTTACTTTTAGCGTTTTTCACGTTTGTTTGGTTTAAAAAGTGTTTAAAAAGTCTGTTCAATAGAAATAACTTTTTGGCGTCGAACACTAAAATAATCATTAGTTGCAGCTTTGGTTTGAAGTGAGTTTCTCGTGTCAGACGTAGATAATCCCATCAGACACGGAGCAGCTTCAGTGTTTCCTGTGGAGTTCTTCAGTCTGTCCCTGTTTTCGCTGAAACACGTTTGATCCTCATAAACGGCAGGTTCAGACTCGAGACGAAATTAAAGTAAGTCTGAGTTTGAGACAGAACGGAGCCACAACCTGAAGGAGAAACCAGACGAATAATCCCTGACCATTTAATCCCTGATCATTTAATCCCTGATCATTTCGGGACGTTTGGTTTGTAGAAGACGAGACGATGAAGAACCAGCTCTGAAACTGGTCTTTGGAACGAGATTAGGTTTATCTCAGATCCACATCAGAAACAATGAAGTCGTAAGAAACAGAGCAAACATCCGCCGTCGTTCAGCGATTTATTGCGTCGTTTTATGAGTCGATGATTATTTGAGAAGTGTTATTATGTTTCTGTGGAGCAGCAGGTCAGCGCTCAGAGCCGCCAAGTGGATCCAAACGAAAACAATGACGCGTTCAGAAAATCCCAAACGCTGCAGGGTTTAAAGTGCAATCATCCTTAATCGTCTGAAACAGCAATGAACAGACTACAGTTGAAGTAATATTAAATATTGTTGATGGTAAAGTAGAAGAACCAGAGGACAGTGTTCAGCTCCATACTTCTCCAGCAGAGTCGCTCCAAGGGCAGCGTAGCTAAAACTGTAGGTTTTTATTTCTGTTCCTAACTGGCCTGACCATAAACTATTTCAAAGAGGAACGTTTTGAGCTGGTCTTAAATGTAGAGACTGTGTCGGCCTCTTTTACATGAACAGGGAGCTGGTTCCATAACAGGAGCTTGGGAGCTAAACACTCGACCTCCTACTGTGCTTTTAGAGACTCTGGGACTAACAATAGTCCAGCATTTTGAGAACGAAGAGCTCTGTTTGGATGGTACGCTACTATTGCATCTTTGAGGTCGATGGGGCCATATTGTTTAAAGCTTTATAAGTCAGGAGGAGGATTTTAAATTTGATTCTAAACTCAACAGAAGCCAGTGAAGAGACTCTAACACTGGTGAAATATGATCTCTTCTTCTAGTACCTGTTAATAATCTTGCTGCTGCATTTTGAACCAGTTGAAAGCTTCTTATAGAGCTTTTAGGACACGCTGTAAGCAGAGCGTTACAATAGTCTAATCTGGATGTGACAAATGCATGGATGAGTTTTTGGGCATCGTCTCTGGGCAGGATTTTTCTAATTTTGGTTATGTTACAGATGAAAGTCGGCTGTTTTACAGGCTTGGTTTATATGTGCCGTTTCCTCAGGTTTGTGGCGTTTCCTCAGGTTTGTGGCGTTTTGTGGCGTTTCCTCAGGTTTGTGGCGTTTCCTCCGGAGCAGGTTTTCGTGTGAGACTTTTCTTCAGAATCAGATCATCGTCCTCCAAGAACGACTGAATGTGCGGTTTTATTCTGTGTGAAGCTGGAGTTTGATTTGTCGAGCGAATCTGAAACACGCGACAAAAACACGACTAAAACTGACAAAACGTGAAGCGTCAAACCCGCCCGTCGTGTTTGTGTCGATCTCAGGCTCTTCTTCTACCTTTTTTTACAAGAAACCTTTAGGCTCATGTTTCAAACTATTCATCGTCCACCTCTGAGTCGAATAATTAACTCGACACAAACAAACTCTTAAAACTGTGATTTGTTTGCAGTTTGTTTATTCTTGTAGATTTAGAAAAGGTTTGCTGTGATTGTTTTTGAGTCATTTTATATTTTTAATATTTGTTCTGAGTCACAGTCTGAGGTCAAAGGTCACTCCAGTGTGTCTCTGACTCAGTTGGTTGTGATTGTGTGAGTGTCCAGTGGGGGGCGCTGCTCTGCCACATGAATCTGTGACTCACCACAATCAGTCTGCTTTCTCCCTCTTCTCTCTCTGTTTCTTTTTTCTCTTTTCTCTTTTCTCTCTCTTTTCTTCGATCTCTTTCCTCAAAATTTTAGATTGAGCTCAGAGTAAAAAACATTTAGTAATTGTTGTTTCTTCTGTTTTTCGTTGTTTCTTCTGTTTTTTGTCGTTTCTTCTGTTTTTTGTCGTGTGTTTTCGTCATTTCTTCTGTTTTTTGTCGTTTCTTCAGGTTTTTGTCGTGTGTTTTTGTTGTTTCTTCTGTTTTTCGTTCTTTCTTCTGTTTTTCGTTGTGTGTTTTTGTTGTTTCTTCAGGTTTTTGTCGTGTGTTTTTGTTGTTTCTTCTGTTTTTCGTTGTTTCTTCTGTTTTTGTTGTTTCTTCTGTTTTTCGTTCTTTCTTCTGTTTTTCGTTGTTTCTTCTGTTTTTCGTTGTTTCTTCTGTTTTTCGTTGTTTCTTCTGTTTTTCGTTGTTTCTTCTGTTTTTCGTTGTGTGTTTTTGTCGTTTCTTTAGGTTTTTGTCGTGTGTTTTTGTCGTTTCTTCAGGTTTTCATCATTTGTTTCTGTTGTTTGTTTCGTGGTTTGTTCCGGAGCAGGTTTTCGTCGTGCGTTTGTCAAAAGTCGCTGGTCGGTGGCACATGTTCAGCTTCAGTGTGAGACTTTTCTTTAGACTCGACATCACCAGGTGGTGGAGGTTAAACCAGGCCTCACTCTGAGCTTTAAACACAGAACAGATTCACCTTTAACACAACAGCCTCACTTTGACGTCCGTTCTGACTTTTTATGATCGTTTGATGTATTTCTTGGATGATATTGTTGTTCCTTTGGTTCTGAGGAAGTCCATTTACATAAAAGTCAAAGGTTTAGGATCAGAAACGTTTGACCTGAGGCTCGTTTTAGTCAAACATTTAGAGAAAATAGACCCGTAATGAAAGAATAAACATCATGAACTAAAAGATTTTACAATAAAAAGATGTTTATTCTTGTTTCATGTAAATATTCACAGACTGCTTTGATAATTGTGTGTGCGCAGCTTTAAGAAACGTTTTAGAGCAGGGGCCGAATTTAGAAAATCAGAGCCGGTCGAGGGGCCACAGCACAGACTTGAAACAAACTCAAACACATTTTCCTCGCCGTCTAAATGAACATAAGGAGGTTTGAGTTGTCAGAAGTTTTGCATTTATAGGGTCTGTTTGGTATATTTTAGAAGATTAAGAAATAATACTTTATAATCCACAAACGAGCTCCAAACTCTGTGTTTGTTTATATCACCGAGACCAATAATCCCTGATACACGAGGGATATGGGATGTGCGCTTTAATAATACAATCATTTAATAATACAATCATTTAATAATACAATCATTTAATAATAATACAATGATAATAATACAATAATAATAATAATAATAATAATAATAATAATAATAATAATACAATGATAATAATATAATAATAATACAATGATAATAATACAATAATAATAATACAATAATAATAATAATACAATGATAATAATACAATCATTTAATAATACAATAATAATAATAATACAATGATACAAATTAAAAATCCTCTCAGGGGCCTCCATAAATCGTCCCGAGGGCCGTGTTTGGCCCCTGGGCCTGTTTTAGAGTGTAAACTGTTATAGAGGTGGATTTTTTGCAGTGCTTTCTGTAAAGGACACGCCCACTTCTGCCTCAGAGCGATTCTGATTGGTCGACTCTAAACACACGCTCTGTTTGAGGGAAGAGACGTTTGAGGGATTTGTTTGTTCGAGCGACAGAAGAAGAAGAAAAGAAAGGGTTAAAGTAAAAAGTGTTGGGCGTAACACGAACAGTCACCGCTCAGGAATGTGGGAGGGAGGGGGGGGGGAGAGAGGGAGAGAGGAGAGAGAGAGACAGGAGAGAAGAGAGAGAGAGAGAGAGAGAGAGGAGAGAGAGAGAGAGAGAGAGAGAGAGAGAGAGAGAGAGAGAGGGGGAGGAGAGGAGAGAGAGAGGGGAGGAGAGAGAGAGAGAGAGAGAGAGAGAGAGGGAGGGAGGAGGAGAGAGAGAGAGGAGAGAGAGAGAGAGGGAGGAGAGAGAGAGGGAGAGAGAGAGAGAGAGAGAGAGAGAGAGAGAGGAAGAGAGAGGAGAGAGAGAGAGAGGAGGAGAGAGAGGGAGAGGGGGAGAGGAGAGAGAGAGAGGGGGGGAGGAGAGAGAGAGAGAGGGAGGGAGAGAGAGAGAGGAGAGGGGGAGAGAGAGGAAGAGAAGAGAGAGAGAGGAGAGAGAGGGGGGAGGAGAAGAGAGAGGGGGGAGAGAGAGGGAGAGAGGAGAGAGACAGAGAGAGAGAGAGGGAGGAAGAGAAGAGAGAGAATAGGGGGAGGGGGGAGAGCAGGGAGAGGAGAGAAGAGGGAGAGGGGGGAGAGAGAGAGAGGAGGGGGGAGAGATAGGGAAGGGAAGAGAAGAGAGAGAGGGAAGAGGGGGAGAGGTAGAGAGAAGAGGGGGAGGAGAGAAGGGGTGGGATGGGGGGGGGGAGAGGAGGGACACAGGAAAATATACAGGAAGGAAGATAAAAAGAGAGAGAGGAGAGAAAAAGTGAACGAAATCGACAAAAGTGAAAATGTTTCTGATAAAAACTAATGGTGGACGAGAAGGTCCGACTCTTTATCAGATTTAAATGTGAAATGTTTGTCGAATGAATCACAAAAAGTGCAGAAGAATCACTTTATCCTCTTTACTTTACAACACACTTTTATATATTTCATCAGCTCTTTTTTACTTTAAATGATAAACTTCAGTGTCTTTGTCTCTCTTTTGAAACAGAAAAGCAAACAAACTCACATTTCTGTCTCCAAACTCAAATAGTTTCTTATTATTTGCTGTAAAACTGTTTAAAATCCTCTCAAACACAAAGCTTCTCAGTTTCTTCGGTGAATGACGTTTTCTCGACACGTGACGTCCTTAAATCGTCTGAACACGTCGCGGCTAATGCTAACGGCTACTTAGCGGTTCACGTTTCTTCCAGGTTGTTATTTTTAAGTCGTGTAATTCTCTCTGCAGCCGGTAGATGGCGCCAAAACTCAGCGGGAAACAGCAGAGAAACAGACGTTCATTTTTTCTTTTTTTTTATGAGAAAGACGTCATGACGTGAAGAGCAGGTTTAAAGGATAATAATAATAATAATATGCACAACATTTGTCGTTTAAAACATTTGTGTTTTTATGTTTTATCATCGACTTTATTTTGCCTTTGTTTTGGAATTTTGAACTTTCTGATGCAGCGAGATTGTTTTGCAAAACTTGATTATCTTCCTGTGTGGGCGTGTCCTCCCTCTGTGGGCGTGTCCTCCCTCTGTGGGCGTGTCCTCACTCTGTGGGCGTGTCCTCCCTCTGTGGGCGTGTCCTCCCTCTGTGGGCGTGTCCTCTCTCTGTGGGCGTGTCCTCCATAGAACTATAATTAAAACTGGAGGATGAATCCAAAATGGCGCCCTGTTCCTCCTGTGGCCTGAGCTCATTGGTGCACGACCCCAAAAAAGTTCTTTACTTCCTGATACGGAGGCGGCCATCTTTGTTTTACTTCCTGATACGGAGGCGGCCATCTTTGTTTTACTTCCTGATACGGAGGCGGCCATCTTTGTTTTACTTCCTGATACGGAGGCGGCCATCTTTGCTTTACTTCCTGATACGGAGGCTGCCATCTTTGCTTTACTTCCTGATACGGAGGCGGCCATCTTTGTTTTACTTCCTGATACGGAGGCGGCCATCTTTGTTTTACTTTCTGATACGGAGGCGGCCATCTTTGCTTTACTTCCTGATACGGAGGCTGCCATCTTTGCTTTACTTCCTGATACGGAGGCGGCCATCTTTGTTTTACTTCCTGATACTGAGGCGCGCCATCTTTGCTTTAGGGCGCCACGTGACCACAATCCCCCATGATGCTTTGAGCGACGTGAACGACCAGCAGCTGCAGGTCTTTGTGTTAGCGTTAGCTTGTGTTAGCGTTAGCTTGTGTGATTGTAATTGTGTTCTTCATGTTAGACACACGTGAAGCGTCTGAAATGAAATAAAATACAACTTACAGGTGTCTCTAGTCGAGCCTTTTCCACGAGCTTCTGTTTGTATCGTCCGACGCTCGTTCATGTGACTCGCACATGTTTGTGTGACGTCACTTCAGATAAAAACGGTAATTTCTGTGATTTTATAAACGGTAGAAAAGAACATTTCCTTCTATTTTATTTAAATACTGATAATAATTCAGTCCTGTCTGTGATTATAATGTGACATTTTAGAAAAAGGCTGCAGTACCTCACACGACCACTAATCAATCTGGGACACAGACAGAGGGGGCGGGGCTTATCCAGTTCATTTAATACATCCATGGTGTCCTCCCTCTGTGGGCGTGTCCTCTCTGCGTGGGCGTGTCTCTCCCCGGGCGTTTCCTCTCTCTCTCTGTGTGGGCGTGTCCTCCCTCTGTGGGCGTGTCCTCCCTCTGTGGGCGTGTCCTCTCTGCGTGGGCGTGTCTCTCCCCGGGCGTTTCCTCTCTCCCTCCGTGTTTCTGTCTGTCTCTCTCCCTCTGTGGGCGTGTCCTCTCTCTGTGGGCGTGTCCTCCCTCTGTGGGCGTGTCTCTCCCCGGGCGTTTCCTCTCCCTCTGTGGGCGTGTCCTCCCTCTGTGGGCGTGTCCTCTCTGCGTGGGCGTGTCTCTTCGGGCGTTTCCTCTCTCCCTCAGTGTTTCTGTCTGTCTCTCTCCCTCTGTGGGCGTGTCCTCCCTCTCTGGGTGCGTCTCTCCCTCTGTGGGCGTGTCCTCCCTCTGTGGGCATGTCCTCCCTCTCTGGGTGCGTCTCTCCCTCTGTGGGCGTGTCCTCTCTCTGTGGGCGTGTCCTCCCTCTGTGGGCGTGTCCTCTCTGTGTGGGCGTGTCTCTCCCCGGGCGTTTCCTCTCTCCCTCCGTGTTTCTGTCTCTCTCTCTCTCTCTGGGTGCGTCTCTCCCTCTGTGGGCGTTTCCTCTCTCTCTGTGGGCGTGTCCTCCCTCTGTGGGCGTGTCCTCTCTGCGTGGGCGTGTCTCTCCCCGGGCGTTTCCTCTCTCCCTCCGTGTTTCTGTCTCTCTCTCTCTCTGGGTGCGCCTCTCCCTCTGTGGGGCGTGTCTCTCTCTGTGGGCGTGTCCTCCCTCTGTGGGCAGTGTCCTCTCTGCGTGGGCGTGTCTCTCCCGGGCGTTTCCTCTCTCCCTCCGTGTTTCTGTCTCTCTCTCTCTCTGGGTGCGTCTCTCCCTCTGTGGGCATGTCCTCCCTCTGTGGGCGTGTCCTCTCTCTGTGGGCGTGTCCTCCCTCTGTGGGCGTGTCCTCTCTGTGTGGGCGTGTCTCTCCCCGGGCGTTTCCTCTCTCCCTCCGTGTTTCTGTCTCTCTCTCTCTCTCTCTGGGTGCGTCTCTCCCTCTGTGGGCATGTCCTCCCTCTGTGGGCGTGTCCTCCCTCTGTGGGCGTGTCCTCTCTGTGTGGGCGTGTCTCTCCCCGGGCGTTTCCTCTCTCCCTCCGTGTTTCTGTCTCTCTCTCTCTCTCTCTCTCCCTCTGTGGGCGTTTCCTCTCTCTCTGTGGGCGTGTCCTCCCTCTGTGGGCGTGTCCTCTCTGCGTGGGCGTGTCTCTCCCCGGGCGTTTCCTCTCTCCCTCCGTGTTTCTGTCTCTCTCTCTCTCTCTCTGGGTGCGTCTCTCCCTCTGTGGGCGTGTCCTCCCTCTGTGGGCGTGTCCTCCCTCTGTGGGCGTGTCCTCTCTGCGTGGGCGTGTCTCTCCCCGGGCGTTTCCTCTCTCCCTCCGTGTTTCTGTCTCTCTCTCTCTCTCTGGGTGCGTCTCTCCCTCTGTGGGCGTGTCCTCCCTCTGTGGGCGTGTCCTCCCTCTGTGGGCGTGTCCTCTCTGCGTGGGCGTGTCTCTCCCCGGGCGTTTCCTCTCTCCCTCCGTGTTTCTGTCTGTCTCTCTCCCTCTGTGGGCGTGTCCTCTCTCTGTGGGCGTGTCCTCCCTCTGTGGGCGTGTCTCTCCCCGGGCGTTTCCTCTCCCTCTGTGGGCGTGTCCTCCCTCTGTGGGCGTGTCCTCTCTGCGTGGGCGTGTCTCTTCGGGCGTTTCCTCTCTCCCTCAGTGTTTCTGTCTGTCTCTCTCCCTCTGTGGGCGTGTCCTCCCTCTGTGGGCATGTCCTCCCTCTCTGGGTGCGTCTCTCCCTCTGTGGGCGTGTCCTCCCTCTGTGGGCGTGTCCTCCCTCTGTGGGCGTGTCCTCTCTGCGTGGGCGTGTCTCTCCCCGGGCGTTTCCTCTCTCCCTCCGTGTTTCTGTCTCTCTCTCTCTCTCTCTCTGGGTGCGTCTCTCCCTCTGTGGGCGTTTCCTCTCTCTCTGTGGGCGTGTCCTCCCTCTGTGGGCGTGTCCTCTCTGCGTGGGCGTGTCTCTCCCCGGGCGTTTCCTCTCTCCCTCAGTGTTTCTGCTCGTGTGTGGTGTTTACATGCCTGTGGATGTCGTCACGCGAGCCTCTCGTGTCTGAGCGCGCGCTGCCTCTCGACTCAGACTCAGACCGGGCTCAGATCCTGGACTAAACCGGGCTCAGATCCTGGACTAAACCGGGCTCAGATCCTGGACTAAACTGGTCTCGGCTCTTGGACTGTTCTGGTCCCTCGGTGTTTGCAGCTCATGGTACGTTGCACTTCCTGCTCTTCTTTCTGCTCTTCCTGTTTCTCTGTCGTTCTGGACTTTCACAGCTTCACCCTGAGCTTTTGGGACGTTTAGGACAGACTTTGGGACGTTTAGGGCAGACTTTGGGACGTTTAGGGCAGACTTTGGGACGTTTAGGGCAGACTTTGGGACGTTTAGGGCAGACTTTGGGACGTTTAGGGCAGACTTTGGGACGTTTAGGACAGACTTTGGGACGTTTAGGACAGGCTTTGGGACGTTTAGGGCAGACTTTGGGACGTTTAGGACAGACTTTGGGACGTTTAGGGCAGACTTTGGGACGTTTAGGGCAGACTTTGGGACGTTTAGGGCAGACTTTGGGACGTTTAGGGCAGACTTTGGGACGTTTAGGACAGACTTTGGGACGTTTAGGGCAGACTTTGGGACGTTTAGGACAGACTTGTGTAAAAGCTGCTCTGGTTTTTGGACAAACCCCGAGGACAAAAACAAGTCGAGCCACAACAAGTATTTACTGCACGAGTCTGAGCTTTGAGCTCTTTATGCAAGAAATAAACTCTGGAGAGTTAGACCTGGTTTAGTCCTGGTTTAGTTCTGGTTCAGTCCTGGTTTAGACCTGGTTTAGACCCTCTTTAGTCCTGGTTCAGTCCTGGTTTAGTCCTGGTTTAGTTCTGGTTCAGTCCTGGTTTAGCCCTGGTTTAGACCCTCTTTAGTCCTGGTTTAGTCCTGGTTTAGTCACTATTTAGACCTGGTTTAGTCCTGGTTTAGACCCTCTTTAGTCCTGGTTCAGTCCTGGTTTAGTCCTGGTTTAGTCCTGGTTTAGCCCTGGTCCAGTCCTTTTTTAGACCCTCTTTAGTCCTGGTTTAGTCCTGGTTCAGTCCTGGTTTAGACCCTCTTTAGTCCTTTTTTAGACCCTCTTTAGTCCTGGTTTAGACCTGGTTTAGTCCTGGTTTAGTCCTGGTCCAGTCCTGGTTCAGTCCTGGTTTAGACCCTCTTTAGTCCTGGTTTAGTCCTGGTTTAGACCTGGTTTAGTCCTGGTTTAGTCCTGGTTTAGACCTGGTTTAGACCTGGTTTAGACCCTCTTTAGTCCTGGTTTAGACCTGGTTTAGACCTGGTTTAGACCCTCTTTAGACCTGGTCCAGTCCTAGTTCAGTCCTGGTCCAGTCCTGGTCCAGTCCTGGTTCAGTCCTGTGTTCTAACAGTGGTGGTGCGCCCCCTGCTGGTCTGTTTTTCCTGTAAGTCGTGGGTTTGTTGTTCATTAAAGGTCATCGTTAAAGGACAAAGGGTGTAATTAAAGGAGTGTCCAAACGACTGAATCACAGACACACCTTTAACGAGGCTCGGTTCGTGTCACGTTTGGATTCTTTACACGAATAAAAACATGACGCTCATTAATCATTCGTGAGTCACACTGTGGGCGGAGCTTAATTAGAGAAGACAATTAATACAATCAGCACAAAACTGAACAACTCAGTCCCTCTGTGATGTCATCAAAAGGAGACAAACAAGACCACACGTTTTTCATTCAATTTAGTCGTTTATAATTGGGTTTTTGTTGCTTTTAGACTCATTTTTGTCACTTTTAAACTTGTTTTATCACTTTTAGATGAGTTGTTGTTGTTTTTAGACTGTTTTTTGTTGCTTTTTGTCACTTTTAGTGTTGTTTTGACCATTACAGATGCGTTTGCGTCACTTAGTCATGTTTTTGTCACGTTAAATCGCTCAAAATGTGGTTTACGTTGCTCTTAGACTAGTTTTTGTTGCATTTTTGATGTTTCTTGTTGCTTTTGGGTGTTTTTTTGTTGCTTTACACTCGTTTTTGTCACTTTTTCTTTTGTTGTGTCACTTATAGATGCGTTTGCTTCTCTTATAGTCCTGTTTTTGTCAAATTTTTGTCACTTTCAGTCGCTCAAAATGTGGTTTATGTCTCTTTTGGACTCGTTTTTGTCACATTTAGTATTTTAATTGTAGCTCCTAAACACATCTGTCACATTTAGTCACGTTTTTGTCACTTTCAGTCACTTTTTAGACTTTTTGTTGAGTTTTTGATTTGTTTTTGTTGCTTTTAGACTGTTTTCATTGCACTTTTGTCACTTTAAGTATTGCATTTGTCGCTCATAAATGCATTTGTCACTTTCAGACTCGTTTTTGTTGCATTTTTGACATGTTTTGTTGCTTTTAGACTGTTTTTTGTCACTTTTAGTATTGTTTTGTCACTTATAGACGCGTTTGTGTCGCTTATAGTC
The DNA here is from genome assembly GCA_019453435.1 of Rhinogobius similis. NCBI lineage: Eukaryota > Metazoa > Chordata > Actinopteri > Gobiiformes > Gobiidae > Rhinogobius > Rhinogobius similis. The sequence goes on along the minus strand of CM033623.1, from coordinate 30,118,278 downwards.
GTGTTTTTGTTACATTTTTGTCACATTTTGTCGCCGTTAGTTGCTTATAATTGTATTTTTTGTTGCTTTTTGTAATTTTCAGACTTGTTTTGTCACTTTTAGACCTGTTTTGTCACTTTTAGACTTGCTTTTGTTGAGTTTCTGATGCGTTTTTGTTGCTTTTAGGCTCGTTTTTGTCATATTCAAATGAGTCTTTGTCACTTTAAGTCGTGTTTTGGTGCATTGAGTCTCGTTTGTTGTTTGTCGGTGCGTTTTAGTCTCTTTTGAACACATTTTTATCTCTTTTAGTCGCTCTTTTGTCTCTTGATTCAGAGCATGTTTGTACAAATCCAAACTACAGTGTGAGCCGTTTTATTCAAATCAAAGAAACACGTTTTGTTGTTTGTGGAAGAAATGATTGGGCTTTTTGTGCTCGTGCAGCTCTGGCCTTTAAGGGAAATAAAGTTGATCACGATAACAACATTTCACAAAAAACGGTAAAAATGTGTTTAGAAAGTCTATAAAGAATCGTTTTACCGTCGAACACCAAGACAATAGACGTGTGTGTGTACAGTGTGTGTATATTGTGTGTATATTGTGTGTATTGTGTGTATATTGTGTTGTTGCTGAGGAGCTGAGCTTGATGTAAATAATAAACTGTGACGTTGAACAGAACGAGTGGAAACACGAGTCGAGCGTCTGACCCTGAAGTCGTTAAACAAACACTTTACACAGAATTAAACTGAATATCCTGGACTGAACAGATTTTAAAACCGGAAAAGAGCTTTTACAACAGACAGTGGCGTTATTAAATCAAAATGTCCAAAAATAATCGTTTCATTTGTCACTAATATTGTCTCTTCAGTCTCATGTTTCATCCTTTATTTGGTTCAAAAGCCTCACGTTCTGTTCTTTCATGGATTTTGTGGCGTTTTTTGTCTGAAATAAAGACGGCGATCATTTCTTCCACAAACAACAAAATGTGTTGCTTTGATTGGAATAAAACGCACCAACGAACCACAAAAGAGATAAAAAAGAGATAAAAAAGTGTTCAAAAGAGACAGAAGACTCAATGCACCAAAATAGAACTGAAAGTGATGGGTTTAAATACGACAAACACAACTAAATACGACAAAAGTGACAAAAACGTGACTAAAAGCATCAAAAACGTGACTAAAAGTGACAATAAAGTGACTAAAAACAACAAAAACGTGACTAAAAGTGACAATAAAGTGACTAAAAGCATAAAAAACGTGACTAAAAGTGACAAAAACACGACTAAATATGACAAATACAACTGAGTGTGACAAAGCTACACCAATGTGACTAAAAACAGAAAATACGTGACTAAAAGCATCAAAAACGTGACTAAAAGTGACAATAAAGTGACTAAAAATGACAAAAACGTCACTAAAAGCATCAAAACGTGACTAAAAGTGACAATAAAGTGACTAAAAATGACAAAAACGTCACTAAAAGCATCAAAAGCGTGACTAAAAGTGACAATAAAGTGACTAAAACATAACAAAACGTGACTAAAAGCGACAAAAACACGACTAAATATGACAAATACAACTGAATGTGACAAAAGCTACACAAATGTGACTAAAAAACAGAAAATACGTGACTAAAAGCATAAAAAATGTGACTAAAAATGACAAAAACGTGACTAAATGACAAAAACGTCACTAAAAGCATCAAAACGTGACTAAAAGTGACAATAAAGTGACTAAAAATGACAAAAACGTCACTAAAAGCATCAAAACGTGACTAAAAGTGACAATAAAGTGACTAAAACACAACAAAAATGTGACTAAAAGTGACAAAAACACGACTAAATATGACAAATACAACTGAGTGTGACAAAAGCTACACAAATGTGACTAAAAACAGAAAATACGTGACTAAAAGCATCAAAAACATGACTAAAAGTGAAAATAAAGTGACTAAAAACAACAAACACGTGTTTAAATATGACAAATACAACTGAATGTGACAAAAGCATCAAAAACGTAACTAAAAGTGACAACAATGTGACTAAAAACAACAAAAACGTGACTAAAAGTGACAGTAAAGTGACTAAAAGCATAAAAAACGTGACTAAAAATGACAAAAACGTGTTTAAATATGACAAATACAACTGAACGTGACAAAAGCTACACCAATGTGACTAAAAAACAGAAAATACGTGACTAAAAGCATCAAAACGTGACTAAAAGTGACAATAAAGTGACTAAAAATGACAAAACGTGACTAAAAGCATCAAAACGTGACTAAAAGTGACAATAAAGTGACTAAAAATGACAAAAACGTCACTAAAAGCATCAAACGTGACTAAAAGTGACAATAAAGTGACTAAAAACAACAAAAACGTGACTAAAAGTGACAATAAAGTGACTAAAAGCATAAAAAACGTGACTAAAAGTGACAAAAACACGACTAAATATGACAAATACAACTGAGTGTGACAAAAGCTACACCAATGTGACTAAAAAACAGAAAATACGTGACTAAAAGCATCAAAAACGTGACTAAAAGTGACAATAAAGTGACTAAAAATGACAAAAACGTCACTAAAAGCATCAAAACGTGACTAAAAGTGACAATAAAGTGACTAAAAATGACAAAAACGTCACTAAAAGCATCAAAACGTGACTAAAAGTGACAATAAAGTGACTAAAACATAACAAAAACGTGACTAAAAGTGACAAAAACACGACTAAATATGACAAATACAACTGAGTGTGACAAAAGCTACACAAATGTGACTAAAAAACAGAAAATACGTGACTAAAAGCATCAAAAACGTGACTAAAAGTGACAATAAAGTGACTAAAAATGACAAAAACGTCACTAAAAGCATCAAACGTGACTAAAAGTGACAATAAAGTGACTAAAAATGACAAAAACGTCACTAAAAGCATCAAAACGTGACTAAAAGTGACAATAAAGTGACTAAAACACAACAAAAATGTGACTAAAAGTGACAAAAACACGACTAAATATGACAAATACAACTGAGTGTGACAAAAGCTACACAAATGTGACTAAAAAACAGAAAATACGTGACTAAAAGCATCAAAAACGTGACTAAAAGTGACAATAAAGTGACTAAAAACAACAAAAACGTGTTTAAATATGACAAATACAACTGAATGTGACAAAAGCATCAAAAACGTAACTAAAAGTGACAACAATGTGACTAAAAACAACAAAAACGTGACTAAAAGTGACAGTAAAGTGACTAAAAGCATAAAAAACGTGACTAAAAATGACAAAAACGTGTTTAAATATGACAAATACAACTGAACGTGACAAAAGCTACACCAATGTGACTAAAAAACAGAAAATACGTGACTAAAAGCATCAAAAACGTGACTAAAAGTGACAATAAAGTGACTAAAAATGACAAAAACGTGACTAAAAGCATCAAAACGTGACTAAAAGTGACAATAAAGTGACTAAAAATGACAAAAACGTCACTAAAAGCATCAAAACGTGACTAAAAGTGACAATAAAGTGACTAAAACACAACAAAAACGTGACTAAAAGCATCAAAAACGTGACTAAAAGTGACAAAAATGTGCCTAAATATGACAAATACAACTGAGTGTGACAAAAGCTACACAAATGTGACTAAAAAACAGAAAATACGTGACTAAAAGCATCAAAAACGTGACTAAAAGTGACAATAAAGTGACTAAAAACGACAAAAACATGTTTAAATATGACAAATACAACTGAGCGTGACAAAAGCGACATAAAAGTGACTAAAAGCATCAAAAACGTGACTAAAAATGACAAAATCTTGCCATGCCATGCTTAAATATGACAAATACAACTGAGCGTGACAAAAGCGACAAAAACGTGATTAAAAGTGACAACAATGTGACTAAAAACGACAAAAACATGTTTAAATATAACAAATACAACTGAACGTGACAAAAGCGACACAAACAGGTTTAGTTTAGTTCTACTGCAAACCTGGTTTTGTTTTATATTATTTTATTATCACTATATTTCTTCTTTTTCTGTTTTATTTGGTGATGCGTTCAGTTGTCTTCAGACCTGGGTGAGTTTCAGGTCACAGACTCTGAAGTCGAGCCGCAGGTTTTGTTTCTTTTTTTGCCGCAGACTCAGACATTCCTCGAGTTCTTTTCAGAAACAGGTTTTTGTTCCATGAATCCTTTTGTCGAAGTAAAATATCATTAAAACCTGAGCTGCATCAGTAAAAGTGTCTGTAGTTTGTCCAAAAGTCACTTACTCGACTCTTCAGCTCAAATCTGGACTAAAACAGAAAACAAACGCAAAGATAAAGTTCACACGATAAAAACTGATTCATGATTTGGAAAAATATCAAAAAGTGATTTTTCTGACCGGTTTGTGATTGTGATGAGATTTCTGTTTAAACAACGGGATTCTGCTCAAAGTTTACGTTTTAAACACGACCAGGAGAAAGAAACAGGAACTGACGATCCGACAGGAACCACCTTCATGTCACTTTGAGACACGTTTTTGTTGTTTTTAGTCACGTTTTTGTCCCTTTGTCACGTTTTTGCGTTTAGTTGAATTTTTGTCATTTGAATTGTGTTTTTGTCGCTTTTAGACTCGTTTTTGTTTCTTTAAGTCACATTTTGACAATTTTAGTCCCGTTGTTGTTTTTAGTCCCGTTGTTGTTTTTAGTCCAGTTTTTGACAATTTTAGTCACATTTTTGTTTTTAGTCACGTTGTTGTTGTTTTTAGTCACGTTTTTGCTGCTGTTTGTTGCGTTTAGTCGAATTTTTGTCACTTTGAATTGTGTTTTTGTCGCTTTTAGACTAGTTATTGTTTCTTTAAGGCACGTTTTTGACAATTTAAGGCTCGTTGTTTTTAGTCACATTGTTGTTTTAGTCACGTTTTTGTCCCTTTGTCATGTTTTTGCTGCTGTTTGTTGCGTTTAGTAAAATTTTTTGTCATTTGAATTGTGTTTTTGTCGCTTTTAGACTCGTTTTTATTCCTTTAAGTCACATTTTGACAATTTTAGTCCCGTTGTTGTTTTTTGTCACGTTTTTGTCCCTTTGTCACGTTTTTGCTGCTGTTTGTTGCGTTTAGTAAAATTTTTGTCACTTTGAATTGTGTTTTTGTCGCTTTTAGACTAGTTATTGTTTCTTTAAGGCACGTTTTTGACCATTTAAGGCTCGTTGTTTTTAGTCACGTTGTTGTTGTTTTTAGTCACATTTTTGCTGCTGTTTGTTGCGTTTGGTTGAGTTTTTGTCACTTTGAATTGTGTTTTTGTTACGTCTTTTGTCGCTGTTGGCCGCTGCACTTTTCTTTTTCTTTTTCGTTCCTTTTAAAGCAGAATACACTGTATGGTGTTGTTTGGAGGACATTATTACACTCTTTGTGATTTGCTGATGGCGTCAGTTCAAACGTTTGACGCAGATTTACGGCGCAGCTTTAAACCGAGCCCTGAAAGCGTCGCTGGAGTTATTTCCAGAGCGTGACGTGAGCGAGTCGTTCTGTCGAGTCCAGGATCTGAGTCCAGCAGCTGCACAAAGCCTCGTGTTTCCCCTGGAGCTCGACGTCGACAGGGACACGACAGGACCGACCTGCTCCTGTCTCCTTATGACTCCGACTCTACAAACTCTGACTCTACAAACTCTGACTCTACAAACTCTGACTCTACAAACTCTGACTCTACAAACTCTGACTCTACAAACTCTACAAACTCTGACTCTACAAACTCTGACTCTACAAACTCTGACTCTACAAACTCTGACTCTACAAACTGACTCTACAAACTTTACGAACTCTGACTCTACGAACTCTACAAACTCTGACTCTACGAACTCTGACTCTACGAACTCTACAAACTCTGACTCTACGAACTCTACAAACTCTGACTCTACAAACTCTGACTCTACGAACTCTGACTCTGCAAACTCTGACTCTACGAACTCCAACACTTTAAACTCCAACTCTTTAAACTCCGACTCTACGAACTCTGACTCTACAAACTCCGACTGTTTAAACTCCGACACTTTAAACTCCGACTCTTTAAACTCCGACTCTTTAAAGTCCGACTCTTTAAACTCCGACTCTTTAAACTCCGACTCTTTAAACTCCGACACTTTAAACTCCGGCTCTTTAAACTCCGGCTCTTTAAACTCCGGCTCTTTAAACTCCGGCTCTTTAAACTCCGACTCTTTAAACTCCGACTCTTTAAACTCCGACTCTTTAAACTCCGACACTTTAAACTCCGACTCTTTAAACTCCGACTCTTTAAACTCCGACACTTTAAACTCCGACTCTTTAAACTCCGACTCTTTAAACTCCGGCTCTTTAAACTCCGGCTCTTTAAACTCCGACTCTTTAAACTCCGACACTTTAAACTCCGACTCTTTAAACTCCGGCTCTTTAAACTCCGGCTCTTTAAACTCCGGCTCTTTAAACTCCGGCTATTTAAACTCCGGCTCTTTAAACTCCGACTCTTTAAACTCCGACTCTTTAAACTCCGACACTTTAAACTCCGACTCTTTAAACTCCGACTCTTTAAACTCCGACACTTTAAACTCCGACTCTTTAAACTCCGGCTCTTTAAACTCCGGCTCTTTAAACTCCGGCTCTTTAAACTCCGGCTCTTTAAACTCCGACTCTTTAAACTCCGACACTTTAAACTCCGACTCTTTAAACTCCGACTCTTTAAACTCTTACTCTTTAAACTCTGACTCTACGAACTCCGACTCTACAAACTCCGACTCATTAAACTCCGACTCTTTAAACTCCGGCTCTTTAAACTCCGGCTCTTTAAACTCCGGCTCTTTAAACTCCGACTCTTTAAACTCCGACTCTTTAAACTCCGACTCTTTAAACTCCGACTCTTTAAACTCCGACTCTTTAAACTCCGCTCTTTAAGCCCGACTCTATAAACTCCGACTCTTTAAACACCGACTCTTTAAACACCGACTCTTTAAACTCCGACTCTTTAAACTCCGGCTCTTTAAACTCCGGCTCTTTAAACTCCGACTCTTTAAACTCCGACTCTTTAAACTCCGACTCTTTAAACTCCGACTCTTTAAACTCCGACTCTTTAAACTCAGACTCTTTAAACTCCGACTCTTTTAAACTCCGACTCTTTAAACTCCGACTCTTTAAACTCCGACACTTTAAACTCCGACTCTTTAAACTCCGACTCTTTAAACTCCGACTCTTTAAACTCTTACTCTTTAAACTCTGACTCTACAAACTCTGACTCTACAAACTCTGACTCTACAAACTCTGACTCTACAAACTCTGACTCTACGAACTCCAACACTTTAAACTCAGACTCTTTAAACGCATACACTTTAAACTCCGACTCTTTAAACTCCGACACTTTAAACTCCGTCTCTTTAAACTCCAACTCATTAAACTCCGACTCTTTAAACTCCGACTCGTTAAACTCCGACTCTTTAAACTCCGTCTCTTTAAACTCCGACTCATTAAACTCCGACTCATTAAACTCCGACTCTTTAAACTCCGACTCTTTAAACTCCGACACTTTAAACTCAGACTCTTTTAACTCCGACTCTTTTAACTCCGACACTTTAAACTCCGACTCTTTAAACTCCGACTCTTTAAACTCCGGCTCTTTAAACTCCGACACTTTAAACTCCGACTCTTTAAACTCCGACACGTTAAACTCCGACTCGTTAAACTCCGACTCGTTAAACTCAGACTCTTTTAACTCCGACTCTTTAAACTCCAACACTTTAAACTCAGACTCGTTAAACTCCGACTCATTAAACTCCGACACTTTAAACTCCGACTCTTTAAACTCCGACTCATTAAACTCCGACTCTTTTAACTCCGACTCTTTTAACTCCGACACTTTAAACTCCGACTCTTTAAACTCCGACTCTTTAAACTCCGACTCTTTAAACTCCGACTCTTTAAACTCCGACTCTTTAAACTCCGACTCTTTAAACTCCGACTCTTTAAACTCCGACTCTTTAAATTCCGACTCTTTAAACTCTTACTCTTTAAACTCTGACTCTACGAACTCTGACTCTACAAACTCAGACTCTTTAAACTCCGACTCTTTAAACTCCGACTCTTTAAACTCCGACTCTTTAAACTCCGACTCTTTAAACCCCGACTCTTTAAACTCCGACTCTTTAAACTCCGACTCTTTAAACCCCGACTCTTTAAACCCCGACTCTTTAAACCCCGACTCTTTAAACTCCGACTCTTTAAACTCCGGCTCTTTAAACTCCGGCTCTTTAAACTCCGGCTCTTTAAACTCCGACTCTTTAAACTCCGACTCTTTAAACTCTTACTCTTTAAACTCAGACTCTGAACTCTGACTCTACAAACTCAGACTCTTTAAACTCCGACTCTTAAACTCCGACTTTAAACTCCGACACTTTAAACTCCGACTCTTTAAACTCCGACTCTTTAAACTCCGGCTCTTTAAACTCCGGCTCTTTAAACTCCGGCTCTTTAAACTCCGGCTCTTTAAACTCCGGCTATTTAAACTCCGGCTCTTTAAACTCCGACTCTTTAAACTCCGACTCTTTAAACTCCGACACTTTAAACTCCGACTCTTTAAACTCCGACTCTTTAAACTCCGACACTTTAAACTCCGGCTCTTTAAACTCCGGCTCTTTAAACTCCGGCTCTTTAAACTCCGGCTCTTTAAACTCCGGCTCTTTAAACTCCGGCTCTTTAAACTCCGACTCTTTAAACTCCGACACTTTAAACTCCGACTCTTTAAACTCCGACTCTTTAAACTCTTACTCTTTAAACTCTGACTCTACAAACTCCGACTCATTAAACTCCGACTCTTTAAACTCCGGCTCTTTAAACTCCGGCTCTTTAAACTCCGGCTCTTTAAACTCCGACTCTTTAAACTCCGACTCTTTAAACTCCGACTCTTTAAACTCTGACTCTACGAACTCTGACTCTACAAACTCAGACTCTTTAAACTCCGACTCTTTAAACTCCGACTCTTTAAACTCCGACACTTTAAACTCCGACTCTTTAAACTCCGACTCTTTAAACTCCGACTCTTTAAACTCCGGCTCTTTAAACTCCGGCTCTTTAAACTCCGGCTCTTTAAACTCCGGCTATTTAAACTCCGGCTCTTTAAACTCCGACTCTTTAAACTCCGACTCTTTAAACTCCGACACTTTAAACTCCGACTCTTTAAACTCCGACTCTTTAAACTCCGACACTTTAAACTCCGGCTCTTTAAACTCCGGCTCTTTAAACTCCGGCTCTTTAAACTCCGGCTCTTTAAACTCCGGCTCTTTAAACTCCGGCTCTTTAAACTCCGACTCTTTAAACTCCGACACTTTAAACTCCGACTCTTTAAACTCCGACTCTTTAAACTCTTACTCTTTAAACTCTGACTCTACAAACTCCGACTCATTAAACTCCGACTCTTTAAACTCCGGCTCTTTAAACTCCGGCTCTTTAAACTCCGGCTCTTTAAACTCCGACTCTTTAAACTCCGACTCTTTAAACTCCGACTCTTTAAACTCCGACTCTTTAAACTCCGACTCTTTAAACTCCGACTCTTTAAACTCAGACTCTTTAAACTCCGACTCTTTAAACTCCGACTCTTTAAACTCCGACTCTTTAAACTCCGACACTTTAAACTCCGACTCTTTAAACTCCGACTCTTTAAACTCCGACTCTTTAAACTCTTACTCTTTAAACTCTGACTCTACAAACTCTGACTCTACAAACTCTGACTCTACAAACTCTGACTCTACAAACTCTGACTCTACGAACTCCAACACTTTAAACTCAGACTCTTTAAACGCTTACACTTTAAACTCCGACTCTTTAAACTCCGACACTTTAAACTCCGACTCTTTAAACTCCAACTCATTAAACTCCGACTCTTTAAACTCCGACTCGTTAAACTCCGACTCTTTAAACTCCGACTCTTTAAACTCCGACTCATTAAACTCCGACTCATTAAACTCCGACTCTTTAAACTCCGACTCTTTAAACTCCGACACTTTAAACTCAGACTCGTTAAACTCCGACTCTTTTAACTCCGACACTTTAAACTCCGACTTTAAACTCCGACTCTTTAAACTCGGCTCTTTAAACTCCGACACTTTAAACTCCGACTCTTTAAACTCCGACTCATTAAACTCCGACACTTTAAACTCCGACTCGTTAAACTCCGACTCATTAAACTCCGACTCTTTTAACTCCGACTCTTTTAACTCCGACACTTTAAACTCCGACTCTTTAAACTCCGACTCTTTAAACTCCGACTCTTTAAACTCCGACACTTTAAACTCCGACTCTTTAAACTCCGACACTTTAAACTCCGACTCTTTAAACTCCGACTTTAAACCCGACTCTTTAAACTCCGACTCTTTAAACTCCGACTCTTAAACTCCGACTCTTTATACCCCGACTCTTTAAACCCCGACTCTTTAAACTCCGACTCTTTAAACTCCGACTCTTTAAACTCCGACTCTTTAAACTCCGACTCTTTAAACTCCGACTCTTTAAACTCCGACTCTTTAAACTCTTACTCTTTAAACTCTGACTCTACGAACTCTGACTCTACAAACTCAGACTCTTTAAACTCCGACTCTTTAAACTCCGACTCTTTAAACTCCGACACTTTAAACTCCGACTCTTTAAACTCCGACTCTTTAAACTCCGGCTCTTTAAACTCCGGCTCTTTAAACTCCGGCTCTTTAAACTCCGTCTCTTTAAACTACTGCTCTTTAAACTCCGTCTCTTTAAACTCCGACTCTTTAAACTCCGACTCTTTAAACTCCGACACTTTAAACTCCGACTCTTTAAACTCCGACTCTTTAAACTCCGACACTTTAAACTCCGGCTCTTTAAACTCCGGCTCTTTAAACTCCGGCTCTTTAAACTCCGGCTCTTTAAACTCCGGCTCTTTAAACTCCGGCTCTTTAAACTCCGACTCTTTAAACTCCGACACTTTAAACTCCGACTCTTTAAACTCCGACTCTTTAAACTCTTACTCTTTAAACTCTGACTCTACAAACTCCGACTCATTAAACTCCGACTCTTTAAACTCCGGCTCTTTAAACTCCGGCTCTTTAAACTCCGGCTCTTTAAACTCCGACTTTAAACTCCGACTCTTTAAACTCCGACTCTTTAAACTCTCTGACTCTACGAACTCTGACTCTACAAACTCAGACTCTTTAAACTCCGACTCTTTAAACTCCGACTTTAAACTCCGACACTTTAAACTCCGACTCTTTAAACTCCGACTCTTTAAACTCCGACTCTTTAAACTCCGGCTCTTTAAACTCCGGCTCTTTAAACTCCGGCTCTTTAAACTCCGGCTCTTTAAACTCCGGCTCTGTAAACACCGCCTCTTTAAACTCCGACTCTTTAAACTCCGACACTTTAAACTCCGACTTTAAACTCCGACTCTTTAAACTCCGACACTTTAAACTCCGGCTCTTTAAACTCCGGCTCTTTAAACTCCGGCTCTTTAAACTCCGGCTCTTTAAACTCCGGCTCTTTAAACTCCGGCTCTTTAAACTCCGACTCTTTAAACTCCGACACTTTAAACTCCGACTCTTTAAACTCCGACTCTTTAAACTCTTACTCTTTAAACTCTGACTCTACAAACTCCGACTCATTAAACTCCGACTCTTTAAACTCCGGCTCTTTAAACTCCGGCTCTTTAAACTCCGGCTCTTTAAACTCCGACTCTTTAAACTCCGACTCTTTAAACTCCGACTCTTTAAACCCCGACTCTTTAAACTCCGACTCTTTAAACTCCGACTCTTTAAACTCAGACTCTTTAAACTCCGACTCTTTAAACTCCGACTCTTTAAACTCCGACTCTTTAAACTCCGACACTTTAAACTCCGACTCTTTAAACTCCGACTCTTTAAACTCCGACTCTTTAAACTCTTACTCTTTAAACTCTGACTCTACAAACTCTGACTCTACAAACTCTGACTCTACAAACTCTGACTCTACAAACTCTGACTCTACGAACTCCAACACTTTAAACTCAGACTCTTTAAACGCTTACACTTTAAACTCCGACTCTTTAAACTCCGACACTTTAAACTCCGACTCTTTAAACTCCAACTCATTAAACTCCGACTCTTTAAACTCCGACTCGTTAAACTCCGACTCTTTAAACTCCGTCTCTTTAAACTCCGACTCATTAAACTCCGACTCATTAAACTCCGACTCTTTAAACTCCAACTCTTTAAACTCCGACACTTTAAACTCAGACTCTTTTAACTCCGACTCTTTTAACTCCGACACTTTAAACTCCGACTCTTTAAACTCCGACTCTTTAAACTCCGGCTCTTTAAACTCCGACACTTTAAACTCCGACTCTTTAAACTCCGACTCATTAAACTCCGACACTTTAAACTCCGACTCGTTAAACTCCGACTCATTAAACTCCGACTCTTTAAACTCCGACTCTTTAAACTCCGACACTTTAAACTCCGACTCTTTAAACTCCGACTCTTTAAACTCCGACTCTTTAAACTCCGACACTTTAAACTCCGACTCTTTAAACTCCGACTCTTTAAACTCCGACTCTTTAAACTCAGACTCTTTAAACTCAGACTCTTTAAACTCCGACTCTTTAAACTCCGACTCTTTAAACTCTTACACTTTAAACTCCGACTCTTTAAACTCCGACTCATTAAACTCCGACTCTTTAAACTCTGACTAATTGCGTTCTTTCTGCTGCTCGTGGCGCCGTCGACTCGTGACGATTCGACTAAACTCGAGAACCGCACCGCGCTGTAATTATCCCTGGGGTTCAGAGCCGTCCACATAAGCCCTGTTGGCACGGCGACAGTAAAAAACAAACACTGCCTTTTAAACGGTTTGTCAAAGGCAGATCAAACGGCTCGCTCCAGGCTCTTGTCCAATAGTTACCAAGAATAAAGTCATTACAGAACGGAAAACAAATCCTGGGCGACAAAACCGACATTAACGACACGCACCGGAAAGGACGAGGTTCTGCTCAGACTGTGGGGTAAAGGTCCTTCACGTGTTTAGAACAGCCTGGTACTCGTGCTGACGTTCTATTCATTCATTTTAACAGAGCAGCAGTGAGTCCAGTCTGTTCTGCTGGGGTTTGTGTCACAGAGGGAGGTTTCTGTGTCGACTCCATAGAATAATAAAACCATAGAACTATAATAAAACCATAGAACTATAATAAAACCATAGAACTATAATAAAACCTGGAAGATGAATCCAAAATGGCCGCCCTGTTTGTCCCTGTGGCCTGAGCTCATTGGCACATGACCCCAAAAAAGTTTCTTACTTCTGCATTTACTTCCTGATACGGAGGCGGCCATCTTTGTTTTACTTCCTGATACGGAGGCGGCCATCTTTGCTTTACTTCCTGATACAGAGGCGGCCATCTTTGTTTTACTTCCTGATACGGAGGCGGACATCTTTGCTTTACTTCCTGATACGGAGGCGGCCATCTTTGCTTTACTTCCTGATGCGGAGGCGGCCATCTTTGTTTTAGGGGCACCACGTGACCACAATCCCCCATGATGCTTTGAGCGACGTGAACGACCAGCAGCTGCAGGTCTTTGTGTTAGCGTTAGCTTGTGTGATTGTAATTGTGTTCTTCATGTTAGACACACGTGAAGCGTCTGAAATGAAATAAAATACAACTTACAGGTGTCTCTAGTCGAGCCTTTTCCACGAGCTTCTGTTTGTATCGTCCGACGCTCGTTCATGTGACTCGCACATGTTTAACGTGACGTCACTTCAGATAAAAACGGTAATTTCTGTGATTTTATAAACGGTAGAAAAGAACATTTCCTTCTATTTTATTTAAATACTGATAATAATTCAGTCCTGTCTGTGATTATAATGTGACATTTTAGAAAAAGGCTGCAGTACCTCACACGACCACTAATCAACCTGGGACACAGACAGAGGGGGCGGGGCTTATCCAGTTCTTTTAATACATCCATGGTTGACTGACTCTGGTTTCCTGGAGGTTAAAGGTCACTCGTTCCTGCAGGATTCACTCTGGCTCAAACTGTCGTGTCCCTCTGAGTTTGTGGAGCTTTATTGTCCAGAATGTTAGTTTGACAAATGTTCATCACGACGGTCGTTCTTAGCGTGTAATAGTTTGTATTCGTTTGTATTTTTTTCTATAAATGTTAAACTCAATAATCGAGTTTGCGGATCATCAACACAACATTCATGATATTATTTAAAATGTAACCGACCCTTTAAAATGTGACACTCCAGCAGGAGGCGCCTGGAGCAAAATGAAGTGAATGTTTGAATGATTGTCTCACATTAGATCTAATTCTATGGTTTGAAGTGTTTGTGTCAGAAAAAAGCAACACATTTGAATTTCCAGAGTAAAAGGTCAGTCAGTTTGATTTTCTAGAACAAACCATGGACTAAACACTATTTTCTCGCCTTAAAATTGTATTTGAGCTTCAAAAGAATCTCATTTCTGGAACAGTGTCTAATATATCTCTAGATAAAATGAAAAACATCAACATTTGTGAGTATTTTTCCAGTAAAACCAACAAAAACAGGACTAAAAGCGACAAAAATGTGACCGACAAAGACGCCACAAAAAGTGACAAAGACTTGTTGAAACATGACAGACGACTGAACGTGACAAAAATGAGATTAAAGCAACAAAAAACGTGACTAAAAGTGACAAAATGCTACTGGTTTGAAGTGTTTGTGTTGGAAAAAAAGATCAGTGAGTTTGATTTTCTAGAACAAACCATGGACAAAATACAGTTTCTCGCCTTAAAATTGTATTTTATCTTCAAAAGAATCTAATTTATGGAACAGTGTCTAATATATCTGTAGATAAAATGAAAAATGATTGTGGGCTCAACATTTCTGAGTATTTTCCAGTAAAACCCATAAATCTGGATTGTTCTTCATCAAAAATGCACAGAGTTGATGATAATTTGCTCAAACATGATGTAAACACAATAATAAATGTGTCTGAGGCTCAGTTTGTCACATTCTGAGCTTCATACCTGTTTGAATCACATCATGTTCCGCTCTTTTTGCCTCGTTCTGGGTTTAGAATGTTTAACAGTGTTTTTGTTGCGACTTTTAAAGGGCCCATACATTGTCCGGTTCGACATGAAAGCAGCAGAAAAGGCTGTTGAACCTTGAATAATGTTTAATACAGATGGATTTTTGTCGTAAAAATCATCAGGATCGACGTGAGTGAGCGAGTTACCTTTGAGACGTTAAATGATCCAGTGAAATCCCCTGAGGTCATGACATCATCACATTCTGGAACATGAACGTAAACTGAGCAACATCGTCTCCATGGAGACCAGCACAATGTTCCACTGCACCTTTACCTCTGTGTGAAACAGAGGCAGCTTTGAGCTCCTTCGGGTGGAGCTCCATGAGTCACAGGCTTCATGATCACCACAGACGACAAACAGGCTAACACAGGCTAACACAGGCTAACAGAGGCCAACACAGGCCAACACAGGCCAACAGGGGCCAACAGGGGCCAACACAGGCCAACAGGGGCCAACAGGGGCCAACACAGGCCAACACAGGCCAACACAGGCCAACAGGGGCCAACAGGGGCCAACACGGGCCAACACAGGCCAACACGGGCCAACAGGGGCCAACACGAGCCAACACGAGCCAACACAGGCTAACGGCTGCTGAACAGAGGCTAACACAGGCTAACGGCTACTGAACAGAGGCTAACACAGGCTAACGGCTGCTGAACAGAGGCTAACACAGATTAACACAGGCTAACACAGGCTAATGGCTGCCGAACAGAGGCTAACACAGGCTAACACAGATTAACACAGGCTATCACAGGCTAACACAGGCTAACGGCGGCTGAGCAGAGGCTAACACAAATTAACAGCTGATGACCTAACATAGCTTGTGTTAATTTATCAGCCATTAGCCTAACAGAAAATGAACAGATGCTAACACAGGCTAACCACGGATGGACAGAAGCTAACACAGGCTAACCGCAGATGAACAGAGGCTAACACAGGCTAATGGCAGATGAACAGAAGCTAGCACAGGCTAGCCGTGGATGGACAGAAGCTAACGCAGGCTAACGGCAGATGAACAGAAGCTAACACAGGCTAACGGCAGATGAACAGAAGCTAACACAGGCTAACCGTGGATGGATAGAGGCTAACGCAGGCTAACCGCAGATGAACAGAGGCTAACACAGGCTAACGGCAGATGAACAGAAGCTAACACAGGCTAGCCGCGGATGGACAGAGGCTAACACAGGCTAATGGCAGATGAACAGAAGCTAACACAGGCTAGCCGCGGATGGACAGAGGCTAACGCAGGCTAATGGCAGATGAACAGAAGCTAACACAGGCTAACGGCAGATGAACAGAAGCTAACTCAGGCTAACGGCAGATGAACAAAAGCCAACGCAGGCTAACGGCAGATGAACAGAAGCTAACACATGCTAACCGCAGATGAACAGAGGCTAACACAGGCTAATGGCAGATGAACAGAAGCTAACGCAGGCTAACGGCAGATGAACAGAAGCTAACACATGCGCTGGAGAGCTAGCCTGGCCTGTACAGACCTTGACTCTTCAGATAAATCGACTCTTCCAATGTTTGTAAACAAAGTGCTGCTTTCTATTAGCCGGCATCCTGTCCAGGAGTTAGCACTCCTACATTCTCAGCATTTGAAGTCATATTTGAACTTTCTAGTATCTTTGTCCTTCCCGCTGCACTTGTCGTCGCTGCTGCTCTCGTGTTCTGGACTTTGTGAATGAGTTTGAGCGAAAAATATCAGACTGCAGTGATTGTGATCAGATCTGTGTTTTCAGAACCAGAGCAGAGTCTGTGGTTTGTGGCTCTTCAGACGCTCAAGTCGTTGTGATTTATCTGATTGTGTCGTTAAAACTGTGTGTGTGTGTGTTGTTCTGTGTGTGTGCGTGTGTGTGTATAGTGTGTGTGTGTAGTGTGTGTGTTGTTCTGTGTGTGTGTGTGTACTGTGTGTGTGTGTGTGTGTGTGTGTGTACTGTGTGTTCTGTATGTGTGTGTGTGTGTGTGTGTGTGTGTGTGTTGTTCTGTGTGTGTGTGTGTGTGTGTGTGTAGTGTGTGTGTTGTTCTGGGGGTGTGTGTGTGTGTGTTCTGTATGTGTGTGTGTGTAGTGTGTGTGGGTGTGTGTGTGTGTGTGTGTTCTGTATGTGTGTGTGTGTGTGTATAGTGTGTTGTTCTGGGTGTGTTCTATAACGACACAAACACAGGCTGCACCCTCAGTTTCAGGCTGGTCTTGTTCTGTGACAAACGCAGACACTACAAACTACAAAGACCATGATGCTTTGCTCCAGTCCCTGCAGACGCTCTGTTCCTGTTTGGGGCTGTAGTCCTTCCGTCGGTCGATGGTGACTAATCACTTTATTTATACAAAAATGAGAAGAGCCTTAAAGTATAAACACTAATACGAGGACTTTTCGGTTTAAATCTCTGTTTTTTCTTGAGCTCTTGTTCTTCTGAGCGCAGTTTGGTTCAGATAAATGGAAATACTTTTAGTTTTCATATTTTTGCCACGCCCCCTTTAGTCGTCTAAGATCTGGAAAGGGCTGGTCTCTCAGGAAGTAAAACAAAGATGGCAGCCTCCGTATCAGGAAGTAAAACAAAGATGGCAGCCTCAAAAAGTTTCTTACTTCCGTATTTACTTCCTGATACGGAGGCTGCCATCTTTGTTTTACTTCCTGATACGGAGGCGGCCATCTTTGTTTTACTTCCTGATACGTAGGTGGCCATCTTTGTTTTACTTCCTGATACGGTGGCTGCCATCTTTGTTTTACTTCCTGATACGGAGGCGGCCATCTTTGCTTTAGGGCACCACGTGACCACAATCCCCCACTTCATATAAAAACGGTAATTTCGGTGATTTTAGAAACGGTAGAAAAGAACATTTCCTTTTATTTTATTTAAATACCGATAATAATTCAGTCCTGTCTGTGATTATAATGTGACATTTTAGAAAAAGGCTGCAGTACCTCACACGACCACTAATCAACCTGGGACACAGACAGAGGGGGCGTGCCTTATGCAGTTCTTTTAATACATCCATGACTCAAACACGTGTTCCACCCTCTCAGACTGAAGCTCGTCACATGTGTTTCTTTGTTGTGGGAGTAGAATGTACTTCATACTTTCGTCGTGCTCTTTGCTGATGTCCGTGTGTTTCTTTTGTGTTTCAGTCTCAGTCGGGGACCACACCCAAACCTGCAGCTCCGGTCTCACACTTCGAGGTAAAACACTTCTGGGGACTAAATAATACTACTGCAACTGTTACTACTACTACTACTACTACTACTACTACTACTACTACTACTACTACTACTGTAAAGTCCTGTTTATCCTGTGTATTTCATACTTTTCTCCTCGTGTCGTTGTTGTCGGTGCGGTTCTCTGTTATATTTGGAAAGTTCCTTGTGTCTCGTAATCATTCACTTGTGACATTCCTCTAATCAGACCATTGTAAATAAGTCTAAAGCCCTGTTCACACCGCAGCGACAAAATCGCGCCTGTCGCCCCTGGTTTGTCGCCTGTGCATTTAAGGACAGTCGCTTTAGTCGCGCGACTTGGTCGCCGAAAAAAAAAGTCACCAGCGACACACGCGGCGCGACCAGCACAGCTGAGCTGCTGCTAGAGTTTAGATTCCTGGGAGCGGGGCGTTCGGGACCACATTTTCCGCTCTTTTGTCGGGCTGGGCCGCGGACCTGGGCCGCGGACCTGGGCCGTGTGGGCTCGGTCTCAAGGGGCAGACACGAGCACGTGTGTGTCACGTGTGTAACATGCGCTCCACGGCGAAAGAGCACGGTGTGTAGCTAGTACTGTATTGTTTTCCTCCTCATCCTCCGATAAAGTGGTCAAAATATGTGACGGCACCAGAATAAAAGTGCGCGGCTGCTACAGGAGCAGAGGAGAGAGAGGGAGAGAGAGCCACGGATGCCCTCCCAAAAAGCTGAAGAAAAGAGCGAGGGAGAGGGATCATTGGTCCAGCGTCAGCGGATGGACAGGCACTTGTGGAACAGGAGGCGTCCCGTTGGTGCAGGTAGAACACTAAACACTTGAAGCCCTGTCAGGCGCTTATTCTGCCGATAAAACTCTGCACGGAACCCAGTTTATGGTTCTACTCGTGCGCGGGCTCGGGTCTGTTCGTCAATCATGCGTTTGGTTTGTTTACGTCCTTCTTTCCGGATAATGATACAAGTAGTAACGTCTCTCAAGCGTGGTCTCTGATTGGTTGCCATCCGCTGCGGTCGCGGCGTTTGCCGCAGAAAGTTCAGCTTTGTTTATCTTCTGCGACGGTCGCCAAGTCGCGCGAATGAAGCGAATTTGCGGCCGCCGCAAAGTCGCTCTTGTCGCGTCGCGCCGCACGACAAAATCGCAGGAGGCTTTTTTCGCGCGACACCATAGTATTAACATGTAAACTGGTCGCGTTGGTCGCTTCGGTTTGAACGCCCCTTAAGCCATAAGCAGAGGCGTCGTCTGGTGGGCGTGTCTCTGATCAGAGGTCGTTCCGCTGCCCCCTGGTGGTCTGTAGAGGGGTGAGTCATGTGTGCGCCACAGTAAAAGCCCCTCGTCTCTGTTCATGGTCCGTGTCCCTCTGTTTTTTTAGTTATCGTCAAAATAGTTGGACCTGAGTAAAGAACAAGAGATGGACACGAGAGACACACTGACCATGAACAGAGACGAGGGGCTTTTACTGTGGCGCACCCTCCACAGACCACCAGGGGGCAGTGTGCTCAGTTTGATCTGTCAATATAGTTATAGTTATTTACAAGTGTCTCATTAGAAGAACCTCACAAGTTAAAGCTCTCAAAGTTCTTTGTGATTTATTTTATTTCAACTCGTCGTGATCAGTGGATTAATCGCTGCAGCTGAAGTTCATTGATGTGAAGTTCCTGAGACCAAAAGTGCTCTTCAGCTCTGTGTACTTGTACTCATGTACTGCAGTACTTTACAGTGCACTCTTGTGTGCTCCTGTGTACTTTTATGTACTTCCTCTTTGCTCTGGAGACTGTTTAACTGTTTGAAACGCTGCTCTGACGGAGACAAACTCCGCCTCGACTTCATGTTCTTCTGCTTTTACAAATGGAGTTCAAAGTTTAGAGTAAAATCCTTGCAAATGAATCGAACTCAGCGTGATCTCACTTTGCCTCGTCCAATGGTCCAGTTTGAGATTTGATTCTTTCATTTTCTTCAGACGTGACTCTGGACGGAGCTTTGGGCTCATGAGACTGAACCCTGTTTGGAGTTTTCCTCAGATCGAGCTCTAACGACTGCTCTGGTCCAAAGGTTTCATCTGGACATCCTTATCTGTCTGAGCTTCTGTCTGTTCATGCTCCATGTAGAGCTTTGAGATCAGCAAAACTCATGATCTTAGACGTCCCGAGATCACGGTTAAAAACCCGAGGGGACAGGGCTTTCTCTGTGGCAGGTCCCAGACTCTGGAACAGTCTTCCTCTGGACATTAGAACAGCCCGATCTTTGAATATTTTTAAGACTTTGTTGAAAACCCATCTGTTTGCACGGGCTTTTAACACGAGCTGAGCAGAACATTTGTATTTCTTTTTTTAGCTTGTTTCTGCATGTCTGTTTTTGTCTTATTGTATTTTATATTGTGTCTGTACAGCACTTTGGGCCATTGTGGTTGTTTTTAAATGTGCTTTATAAATAAATTTGACTTGACTTGACTTGGACAATGTTTCGTCTTGTTCAAGCAGAGGTTCTGGACTGAGAAAGTAGAATTTTATCTCCTCGGTCCAGAAAACGACTCCCAGCTCAAGTTAAGCAGGTTTTGTGTTATCTCCAGTCACAGTGTTCCTCCTGGTGTTTGTCCTCAGCTGATTGTAGTGACGTCGAGGCGTTTGTGGTATTTGTAATTTATAAAAGAGTCACTGCAGTTTCCACGCACTTCATTATAATCAGAGCTCCAGGAATTAGACCGAGCCGGTTCCAGCGTCCGACTGTAAACAGTCCGTCTGAGACACGAGCGGCAGAAACACTTTGGTGAAACTCTGTGGCAGGTTTAAGAGCGCTTTGAAGAACGTTAGATCCAGATTTATTTGTCAGGTACAAGTTACACACAGTCAGCGCCGAAAACACTTAAAACAGCACAATATGAAAGATAAAAACGGTTTGAAAATAATTTAATTTATTTAATTTATTTATTTTTAATTTATTTTCTGGTTTATTATGATTCATGAAACTTTAACAGGATTTTGTTCTGACCTTCTGACCTTTGTGGAAGATAGAGAAATATAAAGATAAACTAATGTAAAGCAGTGCCTCCCAAGAGCGGCAGAGTGGTTAGCCCTGTCCCTCACACCAGATGGGTCCTGGTCTGGTCCTCAGACACTTCTCCTTCAGTCGCAGTAGTTTGAGTACTTCAGTCGTGTACTTTTACTTCTTTCCTGTTTCTCTGACGCCGGAAAAACACCAACGACTTTCTTTTCCTTTAAAAACAAAAGCTTTCACTGTGAGTGGTTAGCCTGTCCACTGGTGGAGGTTCAGCCCGTCCTCTGGTGGAGGTTCAGCCCGTCCTGGTGGAGGTTCAACCCGTCCACTGGTGGAGGTTCAGCCCGTCCTGGTGGAGGTTCAGCCCGTCCTGGTGGAGGTTCAGCCCGTCCTGGTGGAGGTTCAGCCCGTCCTCTGGTGGAGGTTTAGCCCGTCCTGTGGTGGAGGTTCAGCCCGTCCTGTGGGGGAGGTTTGGTGGAGGTTCAGCCCGTCCTCTGGTGGAGGTTTGGTGGAGGTTCAGCCCGTCCTCTGGTGGAGGTTCAGCCCGTCCTGGTGGAGGTTCAGCCCGTCCTGGTGGAGGTTCAGCCCGTCCTGGTGGAGGTTCAGCCCGTCCTGGTGGAGGTTCAGCCCGTCCTGGTGGAGGTTCAGCCCGTCCTCTGGTGGAGGTTTAGCCCGTCCTGTGGTGGAGGTTCAGCCCGTCCTGTGGGGGAGGTTCAGCCCGTCCTGGTGGAGGTTCAGCCCGTCCTCTGGTGGAGGTTCAGCCCGTCCTCTGGTGGAGGTTCAGCCCGTCCTGTGGGGGAGGTTCAGCCCGTCCTGTGGGGGAGGTTCAGCCCGTCCTCTGGTGGAGGTTCAGCCCGTCCTCTGGTGGAGGTTCAGCCCGTCCTGGTGGAGGTTCAGCCCGTCCTCTGGGGGAGGTTCAGCCCGTCCTCTGGTGGAGGTTTAGCCCGTCCTCTGGGGGAGGTTCAGCCCGTCCTGGTGGAGGTTCAGCCCGTCCTGGTGGAGGTTCAGCCCGTCCTGGTGGAGGTTCAGCCTGTCCACTGGTGGAGGTTCAGCCCGTCCTCTGGTGGAGGTTCAGCCCGTCCTGGTGGAGGTTCAACCCGTCCACTGGTGGAGGTTCAGCCCGTCCTGGTGGAGGTTCAGCCCGCCCTGGTGGGAGGTTCAGCCCGGCCCTGGTGGAGGTTCAGCCCGTCCTCTGGTGGAGGTTTAGCCCGTCCTGTGGTGGAGGTTCAGCCCGTCCTGTGGGGGAGGTTTGGTGGAGGTTCAGCCCGTCCTCTGGTGGAGGTTTGGTGGAGGTTCAGCCCGTCCTCTGGTGGAGGTTCAGCCCGTCCTGGTGGAGGTTCAGCCCGTCCTCTGGTGGTGGATCAGCCCGTCCTCGTGGGGCGGTTCAGCCCGCCCTGGTGGAGGTTCAGCCCGTCCTGGTGGAGGTTCAGCCCGTCCTCTGGTGGAGGTTCAGCCCGACCTGTGGTGGAGGTTCAGCGCGCCCTGGGGGAGGTTCAGCCCGTCCTGGTGGAGGTTCAGCCCGTCCTTCTGGTGGAGGTTCAGCCCGCCCTCTGGTGGAGGTTCAGCCCGTCCTGTGGGGAGGTTCAGCCCGTCCTGTGGGGGAGGTTCAGCCCGTCCTCTGGTGGAGGTTCAGCCCGTCCTCTGGTGGAGGTTCAGCCCGTCCTGGTGGAGGTTCAGCCCGTCCTCTGGGGGAGGTTCAGCCCGTCCTCTGGTGGAGGTTCAGCCCGTCCTCTGGGGGAGGTTCAGCCCGTCCTGGTGGAGGTTCAGCCCGTCCTGGTGGAGGTTCAGCCCGTCCTGGTGGAGGTTCAGCCCGTCCTCTGGTGGAGGTTTAGCCCGTCCTCTGGGGGAGGTTCAGCCCGTCCTGTGGGGGAGGTTCAGCCCGTCCTGGTGGAGGTTCAGCCCGTCCTCTGGTGGAGGTTCAGCCCGTCCTCTGGTGGAGGTTCAGCCCGTCCTGTGGGGGAGGTTCAGCCCGTCCTCTGGTGGAGGTTCAGCCCGTCCTGGTGGAGGTTCAGCCCGTCCTGGTGGAGGTTCAGCCCGTCCTGGTGGAGGTTCAGCCCGTCCTCTGGTGGAGGTTCAGCCCGTCCTCTGGTGGAGGTTCAGCCCGTCCTGTGGGGGAGGTTCAGCCCGTCCTGTGGGGGAGGTTCAGCCCGTCCTGTGGGGGAGGTTCAGCCCGTCCTGGTGGAGGTTCAACCCGTCCTCTGGTGGAGGAGGTCGACTCTTGACCTCGGGGAGCAGTGTCTGTTATTTTTAATCTCAGCTCGTCTTTCTGTCGTTGTTGATGTTGTTATTAATAGAAACAGTTTAATGTTCATAAGTTTCTGTCGTCGCTGCAGCAGCTGAGCCTGCAGTGTGTGACAGTGACCACAGGGGGCGCTGTGAGTGTGACAGTGACCACAGGGGGCGCTCTGTGTGACAGTGACCACAGGGGGCGCTCTGTGTGTGACAGTGACCACAGGGGGCGCTCTGTGTGTGACAGTGACCACAGGGGGCGCTCTGTGTGACAGTGACCACAGGGGGCGCTCTGTGTGTGACAGTGACCACAGGGGGCGCTCTGTGCGTGACAGTGACCACAGGGGGCGCTCTGAGTGTGACAGTGACCACAGGGGGCGCTGTGAGTGTGACAGTGACCACAGGGGGCGCTGTGAGTGTGACAGTGACCACAGGGGGCGCTCTGTGTGACAGTGACCATAGGGGGCGCTCTGTGTGTGACAGTGACCACAGGGGGCGCTCTGAGTGTGACAGTGACCACAGGGGGCGCTCTGAGTGTGACAGTGACCACAGGGGGCGCTCTGTACAGTGACCACAGGGGGCGCTCTGTACAGTGACCACAGGGGGCGCTCTGAGTGTGACAGTGACCACAGGGGGCGCTCTGTACAGTGACCACAGGGGGCGCTCTGTACAGTGACCACAGGGGGCGCTCTGTGCAGTGACCAAAGGGGGCGCTGTGAGTGTGACAGTGACCACAGGGGGCGCTCTGTACAGTGACCAAAGGGGGGGCTCTGTACAGTGACCACAGGGGGCGCTCTGTGCAGTGACCACAGGGGGCGCTCTGAGTGTGACAGTGACCACAGGGGGCGCTCTGTGCAGTGACCACAGGGGGCGCTCTGTGCAGTGACCACAGGGGGCGCTCTGTGTGTGACAGTGACCACAGGGGGCGCTCTGTGTGTGACAGTGACCACAGGGGGCGCTCTGTGTGTGACAGTGACCACAGGGGGCGCTCTGTACAGTGACCACAGGGGGCGCTCTGTGTGTGACAGTGACCACAGGGGGCGCTCTGTACAGTGACCACAGGGGGCGCTCTGTACAGTGACCACAGGGGGCGCTCTGTACAGTGACCACAGGGG
The DNA here is from genome assembly GCA_019453435.1 of Rhinogobius similis. Taxonomy (NCBI): domain Eukaryota; kingdom Metazoa; phylum Chordata; class Actinopteri; order Gobiiformes; family Gobiidae; genus Rhinogobius; species Rhinogobius similis. The sequence goes on along the minus strand of CM033623.1, from coordinate 30,093,725 downwards.
GCGCTCTGTACAGTGACCACAGGGGGCGCTCTGTACAGTGACCACAGGGGGCGCTCTGTGCTTATTGGGTCCTTCCACATCAAACAAAAACAGACCCAAAGTTCGAGGCGTCCCAGACTCAGACCTGGTCCACCTGATGCTCCTCAGCCTTAGCTTCAGCTGCAGTTATTGGGTGGGACTTTTTATTTGACACATGAACCGTCCAATGAGCAGGGTTTAAAAACTGCAGAGCAAAACGTTTGTCGTTAGCGTTGACTCACCTCGTTGTCCTCCCCATTTGCAGCGTTTCTTCAGCCCTTTTCAACTGGACGTTCTTCTGTTCTGGACCTTCTCTTCCTCTGGACGTTCTTTTCACCAGGAGTTCTCTTCTTCTGGATATTCTCTTCCTCTGGAGATTCTTTTCCAGGACATTCTTCTGCTCTGGACATTCTTCTGTTCTGGACGTTCTCTTCCTCTGGAGTTTCTTTTCCTGGACCTTCTCTTCTTCTGGATGTTCTTTTCCTGAACCTTCTCTTCTTCTGGACGTTCTCTTCTTCTGGACGTTCCCTTCTTCTGGACGTTCTCTTCTTCTGGACATTCTTTTCCTGGACGTTCTCTTCCTGTGCAGGTTCTTTTCCTGGACGTTCTCTTCCTGTGCAGGTTCTTTTCCTGGATGTTCTTCTGCTCTCGACGTTCTTCTGAGTCGTTTGTGTTTTGTCGTGTGCAGCAGCAGAAATCCTCAGCTGGATCCAACATGGCGTCCAAAACTACAGTCGCAGGAAGTGACGTCACGACCACAGGAAGTGCCTCTAAGGTCAGAGCGGCAGAGTGGGCGTGGCTTTGTGGTTCTTCTCCTGGACTCTTCCTCTGGAGGTCTTGTGTTGTGGGATCGCTTCTGTCTCTTTTCGCGCTTGTCTTTCTCATCTTTGACGTTCTCTGAGGCGTTTGTGACGTGTTTGTGAATAATCTCTGTCTGTGAATAATCTCTGTTTGTGAATAATCTCTGTTTGTGGATAATCTCTGTCTGTGAATAATCTCTGTTTGTGAATAATCTCTGTTTGTGGATAATCTCTGTCTGTGTATAATCTCTATCTGTGGATAATCTCTGTCTTTGAATAATCTCTGTTTGTGGATAATCTCTGTCTGTGAATAATCTCTGTTTGTGAATAATCTGTTTGTGGATCATCTCTCTTTGTGGATAATCTCTGTTTGTGAATAATTTCTGTTTGTGACGTCCTATTTGTGAATAATTTCTGTTTGTGAATAATCTCTGTCTGTGAATAATCTCTGTTTGTGAATAATCTGTTTGTGAATAATTTCTGTTTGTGGATAATCTCTGTTTGTGAATAATTTCTGTTTGTGACGTCCTATTTGTGAATAATCTCTGTTTGTGAATAATCTCTGTTTGTGGATAATCTCTGTTTGTGAATAATCTCTGTTTGTGACGTCCTGTTTGTGGATAATCTCTGTTTGTGAATAATCTCTGTTTGTGGATAATCTCTGTTTGTGGATAATCTCTGTTTGTGGATAATCTCTGTTTGTGATGTCCTGTTTGTGGATAATCTCTGTTTGTGATGTCCTGTTTGTGGATAATCTCTGTTTGTGGATAATCTCTGTTTGTGATGTCCTGTTTGTGGATAATCTCTGTTTGTGGATAATCTCTGTTTGTGATGTCCTGTTTGTGGATAATCTCTGTTTGTGGATAATCTCTGTTTGCTGTTTGTGGATAATCTCTGTTTGTGGATAATCTCTGTTTGTGGCGTCCTGTTTGTGACGTCTTGTTTGTGGATAATCCTCAGAGTAACGCTGAAGCTCCTGACATGACGCTCTTCTCTCCTAAAGGCTGGTCCAAGGTAACGCTTCAGTGAGACGGCGTCGTTTACATTAGATTTTATTTCTATTTTTTTAAATTAAACATAATTAATAATCATCAGAGCAAAGAGTCAGAGCAAAGGAGATACCACAATCTAGAAGGAGTTAATCTGGTGCTGACGCCTCGATGAAGAAACACAAACCTTTGACACAATCGTGTTCTTGTCTCGCTCTGTCTTTGAACATATTCTTTTATTAAAATCTAAACCCAAACGTTTTTCCTCCGCGGGACAATCATAGTCATTTTTTTCCTCGGTCGGCCAAAATGGATGTGACGATAAATTGTCTTTTATAAGATGTTTTAGGGGAACAGATTTGGTATCTTTTGGAACATTTGATCAAATACATGTCATTAACAAATCTGTGCCGCCTTCACGGGCCAAAGCAGACCCCCTGGAGGGCCGGGTTTGGCCCACTTTGGGCCCACTTTGGGCCCCCTGGTCTCACTTCTGTCAGCTGTTCACTCTGGTGTTTGATCTCTGCACTGTTGCATGTTCTTTGTTCTTTTAAACGTCTGTGGAACATTGTGAAGAGAAACAAGTCAAACTGAACTGTTTTGTTTTTGAACACAAACATGTGTTTGACTGCTCTGCGTGTGTTTGACTGCTCTGCGTGTGTTTGACTGTTCTGTGTGTGTTTGACTGTTCTGCGTGTGTTTTGGCGTGTGTTTGACTGTTCTGCGTGTGTTTGACTGCTCTGCGTGTGTTTGACTGCTCTGCGTGTGTTTGACTGCTCTGTGTGTGTTTGACTGTTCTGCGTGTGTTTGACTGTTCTGCGTGTGTTTGACTGCTCTGCGTGTGTTTTGGCGTGTGTTTGACTGTTCTGCGTGTGTTTGACTGCTCTGCGTGTGTTTGACTGTTCTGTGTGTGTTTGACTGCTCTGTGTGTGTTTGACTGCTCTGCGTGTGTTTGACTGCTCTGTGTGTGTTTGACTGTTCTGTGTGTGTTTGACTGCTCTGTGTGTGTTTGACTGTTCTGCATGTGTTTGACTGTTCTGCGTGTGTTTGACTGCTCTGCGTGTGTTTGACGGTTCTGCATGTGTTTGACTGTTCTGCGTGTGTTTGACTATTCTGCGTGTGTTTGACTGCTCTGCGTGTGTTTCTGCGTGTTTGACTGCTCTGTGTGTGTTTGACTGTTCTGCGTGTGTTTGACTGTTCTGCGTGTGTTTTGGCGTGTGTTTGACTGTTCTGCGTGTGTTTTGGCGTGTGTTTGACTGTTCTGTGTGTGTTTGACTGCTCTGCGTGTGTTTGACTGCTCTGCGTGTGTTTCTGCGTGTGTTTGACTGCTCTGCGTGTGTTTCTGCGTGTGTTTGACTGCTCTGCGTGTGTTTCTGCGTGTGTTTGACTGTTCTGCGTGTGTCTTGGCGTGTGTTTGACTGCTCTGCGTGTGTCTTGGCGTGTGTTTGACTGCTCTGCGTGTGTCTTGGCGTGTGTTTGACTGCTCTACGTGTGTTTGACTGCTCTGCGTGTGTTTTGGCGTGTGTTTGACTGTTCTGCGTGTGTTTTGGCGTGTGTTTGACTGCTCTGCGTGTGTTTTGGCGTGTGTTTGACTGCTCTGCGTGTGTTTCTGCGTGTGTTTGACTGTTCTGCGTGTGTCTTGGCGTGTGTTTGACTGCTCTGCGTGTGTCTTGGCGTGTGTTTGACTGTTCTGCGTGTGTTTTGCCGTGTGTTTGACTGCTCTGCGTGTGTTTTGCCGTGTGTTTGACTGTTCTGCGTGTGTTTTGGCGTGTGTTTGACTGTTCTGCGTGTGTTTTGGCGTGTGTTTGACTGTTCTGCGTGTGTTTTGGCGTGTGTTTGACTGTTCTGCGTGTGTTTTGGCGTGTGTTTGACTGCTCTGCGTGTGTCTTGGCGTGTGTTTGACTGCTCTGCGTGTGTTTTGGCGTGTGTTTGACTGTTCTGCGTGTGTTTTGGCGTGTTTGACTGCTCTGCGTGTGTTTTGGCGCAGTGTTTGACTGTTCTGCGTGTGTTTTGGCGTGTGTTTGACTGCTCTTTTGGCGTGTGTTTGACTGCTCTGCGTGTGTTTTGGCGTGTGTTTGACTGCTCTGCGTGTGTTTTGGCGTGTGTTTGACTGCTCTGCGTGTGTTTGACTGCTCTGCGTGTGTTTTGGCGTGTGTTTGACTGCTCTGCGTGTGTCTTGGCGTGTGTTTGACTGCTCTGCGTGTGTTTTGGCGTGTGTTTGACTGCTCTGCGTGTGTTTCTGCGTGTGTTTGACTGTTCTGCGTGTGTTTTGGCGTGTGTTTGACTGCTCTGCGTGTGTTTTGGCGTGTGTTTGACTGTTCTGCGTGTGTTTTGGCGTGTGTTTGACTGTTCTGCGTGTGTTTGACTGTTCTGCGTGTGTTTTGGCGTGTGTTTGACTGCTCTGCGTGTGTTTTGGCGTGTGTTTGACTGCTCTGCGTGTGTTTGGCGTGTGTTTGACTGCTCTGCGTGTGTTTTGGCGTGTGTTTGACTGCTCTGCGTGTGTTTTGGCGTGTGTTTGACTGCTCTGCGTGTGTTTTGGCGTGTGTTTGACTGCTCTGCGTGTGTTTTGGCGTGTGTTTGACTGCTCTGCGTGTGTCTTGGCGTGTGTTTGACTGCTCTGCGTGTGTTTTGGCGTGTGTTTGACTGCTCTGCGTGTGTCTTGGCGTGTGTTTGACTGCTCTGCGTGTGTTTTGCCGTGTGTTTGACTGCTCTGCGTGTGTTTGACTCTTCTGCATGTGTTTGACTGCTCTGCGTGTGTTTTGGCGTGTGTTTGACTGCTCTGCGTGTGTTTTGGCGTGTGTTTGACTGCTCTGCGTGTGTTTTAGAGCGGAGCTGCGGCTGCTCAGGTCACGTCTTCATCTTCAGCGTCCAAACCGGACCCCAAAGTCGCCCCAAAGGTACCAGGACGCCCCGAGCTCTGGAGGGCGGGGCTTCTCTCGCCGCCTGGTGGTGGCGCTGCTGAGCACAAAACGCTTCACACTTTGGCCTCGATAAACTGTTCACAACAAAAGCTTTACGTCTTCTTTCCTTCGTCTTTTTTGGGGAAAATATGTCATTTTCTTTCTGTCAGGATTGAGCTTTTTATATCATTTTAACACATTTATCTGGTGTTTTATTAAACTTTCTTGCTTTGAACTTGGACATTTGACACTTTTTCGTTTGGGTTTTGGTGAATTGTTCGTTTGGGTTTTGGTGAATGACACTTTTCCTTGAGCCTAACGAGTTTTCTGCGTCTAAAACCTGCTGCTTTTGCGTTTTCCTTCACGTTTTGCTGCTGGTTCATGGACTTTTTTGCCGGTTTTGAAGAATTGTGGACTTTCTTTTTGTTGAATTTGTGTTTCTAGACGACGACTGCAGCGACAACCGCAAAAGTCGAACCTGCCAAAACGACAAAACCGAGTGCTACGACCCCAACTGCCACAACAACCACCACCACCACCACGACCACCACCACGACCGCCGCCGCTGCGGCTGGTGCGGCTGCTGCGGCGAAAACCTCAGCGACCAAAGCCGAGCCGACCAAGGTAGAGGCCACGGACGAAGGCGTTTCCTCCCGTGTGTGGGGGTTCTTGGTTGTTTTGACGAGCGTTTCATGTCCGAGTTTCTCCTTCGTCCATCGACAAACACTGGCTTTAAGGTTCTTCTCGTCCATTGATTTTTCACCTGTGCCTGGAACGAGTTCACGTGGATTTAATGGAGCGTCCTGAGAAAACGTCTGCACCGAAAAACCAAAAACCAAACCATCAACATCAAACGTCAAACTGAAAGAACCAAATAGTGGCACAGACTAGATTTACTGCATTGAACAGTACTTCTTAAAACGTGGTCATTTAAATAAATAAACAGAATCTTTTTAACCTAAAAAGAACGCCGTGGCTCAAATAAGGTTGAAAAACATTGTTCAGTCCTGGTTTAGTCCTGGTTTAGTCCCTCAGGGGTCGGTCCTGACTCCTCTGATGTTCTTGTGTTCTGTGTGTTTAGTCCTGGTTCAGTCCTGGTCTGGTCCCTCAGGGGTTGGTCCTGGTTTAGTCCCTCAGGGGTCGGTCCTGGTTTAGTCCCTCAGGGGTCGGTCCTGACTCCTCTGATGTTCTTGTGTTCTGTGTGTTTAGTCCTGGTTCAGTCCTGGTCTAGTCCCTCAGGGGTCGGTCCTGGTCTGGTCCCTCAGGGGTCGGTCCTGGTCTGGTCCCTCAGGGGTCGGTCCTGGTCTTGTCCCTCAGGGGTCGGTCCTGGTCTTGTCCCTCAGGGGTCGGTCCTGGTCTGGTCCCTCAGGGGTCGGTCCTGGTCTTGTCCCTCAGGGGTCGGTCCTGGTCTTGTCCCTCAGGGGTCGGTCCTGGTCTGGTCCCTCAGGGGTCGGTCCTGGTCTGGTCCCTCAGGGGTCGGTCCTGGCTCCTCTGATGTTCTTGTGTTCTGTGTGTTTAGTCCTGGTTCTGTCCTGGTCTCGTCCCTCAGGGGTCGGTCCTGGTCTAGTCCCTCAGGGGTCGGTCCTGGTCTGGTCCCTCAGGGGTCGGTCCTGGCTCCTCTGATGTTCTTGTGTTCTGTGTGTTTAGTCCTGGTTCAGTCCTGGTCTTGTCCCTCAGGGGTCGGTCCTGGCTCCTCTGATGTCCTTGTGTTCTGTGTGTTTAGTCCTGGTTCAGTCCTGGTCTCGTCCCTCAGGGGTCGGTCCTGGCTCCTCTGATGTTCTTGTGTTCTGTGTGTTTAGTCCTGGTTCTGTCCTGGTCTGGTCCCTCAGGGGTCGGTCCTGGCTCCTCTGATGTTCTTGTGTTCTGTGTGTTTAGTCCTGGTTCAGTCCTGGTCTTGTCCCTCAGGGGTCGGTCTTGGCTCCTCTGATGTCCTTGTGTTCTGTGTGTTTAGTCCTGGTTCAGTCCTGGTCTCGTCCCTCAGGGGTCGGTCCTGGCTCCTCTGATGTTCTTGTGTTCTGTGTGTTTAGTCCTGGTTCTGTCCTGGTCTGGTCCCTCAGGGGTCGGTCCTGGCTCCTCTGATGTTCTTGTGTTCTGTGTGTTTAGTCCTGGTTCAGTCCTGGTCTTGTCCCTCAGGGGTCGGTCTTGGCTCCTCTGATGTTCTTGTGTTCTGTGTGTTCCAGGTTCAGGTGGAGGTTCCTTCCAAAGCTCCAGAGGCCAAAAAGGTACAGACTCTGCTCCTCGTTTGTATTTGATGATGTTTTCTTAATTCAACGATTTCGAAGTCCAATAAAAAAATAATGATCTTTGTATTTACATTGAAAACAGTATATTTTAGCGATGTGTGAAGTTAATTAATAAGCCACTGAAATGAACAATATTAAACCTGATTTTAAATGTTTCACAACTTGAAAACATCACAGAAGACAGTTTCATTCATCAGTGCAGGTCCAGATCAGTTGCACAGTTGCATTTTGGGCTCAAAAACACACACAGAAAGAGCTTTTATCAATCAATTTATCAAAATGTCATCAAATATACACCGTATTCATAAATATTCTCTCTCTAGAAGCCTTCAGTCCCAGATTTCAGCTGTTATTTGGTCCGAAATGTATTTTGAAAGTCTGAATGTTCAATACAATTCATCGTTTCACCGTCAAACACTGAAATAATTGTTAGTCGCAGCTCTAGTCGCCTCTTCTCTTGTACATATTTGCTTGTTCTCTCTCCTCCAGTCTGCTCCAGCTCCAGCTCCAGCTCTGGACCCTCTGGATGCTCTGGCCTCTTCGCTGCCGTCAGAAGCTCCCAAACGTCCCGAGCCCAAATACAAAGGTCCAGAGGTGAAGGAGGTAAGAGTCTGGACGCCTCCGAACACCGTCGTCACAGCCGGGACGGGACCAGAGCCCGAAAACACAGCACAACAGAAAATAAGAAACCAAAACGTGTCTGCCGTATAATACTTACGTTTACATGCACAAGAATGACCCGGTTATGTTGTGTTTAACAGTTTGAAACAGAAGAAAAGTACATCCGACTCACATTTTTAGTTCAATTCAAAAGCAAATAAAACAGTCCTGGTAGAAGTTGGAGCCTTTTGGTAAATGAGCTGCTCCTCAGCACAGACTCAGGGTGTTTAGTTTAGTTCGCACATGCTCAGTACAGACTCAGGTGTGTTAGTTCGCACATGCTCAGTACAGAGTCAGGCGTGTTAGTTCGCACATGCTCAGTACAGACTCAGGTGTGTTAGTTCGCACATGCTCAGTACAGACTCAGGTGTGTTTAGTTTAGTTCGCACATGCTCAGTACAGACTCGACTGTAGTTCGCACATGCTCAGTACAGACTCAGGGGTGTTAGTTCGCACATGCTCAGTACAGACTCAGGTGTGTTAGTTCGCACATGCTCAGTACAGACTCAGGTGTGTTAGTTCGCACATGCTCAGTACAGACTCAGGTGTGTTAGTTCGCACATGCTCAGTACAGACTCAGGGGTGTTAGTTCGCACATGCTCAGTACAGACTCAGGTGTGTTAGTTCGCACATGCTCAGTACAGACTCGGCTGTAGTTCGCACATGCTCAGTACAGACTCAGGTGTGTTAGTTCGCACATGCTCAGTACAGACTCAGGGGTGTTAGTTTGCACATGCTCAGTACAGACTCAGGTGTGTTAGTTCGCACATGCTCAGTACAGACTCGGCTGTAGTTCGCACATGCTCAGTACAGACTCGGCTGTAGTTCGCACATGCTCAGTACAGACTCAGGTGTGTGTTAGTTCGCACATGCTCAGTACAGACTGGGCTATAGTTCGCACATGCTCAGTACAGACTCAGGGGTGTTTAGTTCGCACATGCTCAGTACAGACTCAGGTGTGTTAGTTCGCACATGCTCAGTACAGACTGGGCTGTAGTTCGCACATGCTCAGTACAGACTCGGCTGTAGTTCGCACATGCTCAGTACAGACTCAGGTGTGTGTTAGTTCGCACATGCTCAGTACAGACTCAGGTGTGTTAGTTCGCACATGCTCAGTACAGACTCAGGTGTGTTAGTTCGCACATGCTCAGTACAGACTCGGCTGTAGTTCGCACATGCTCAGTACAGACTCAGGTGTGTTAGTTCGCACATGCTCAGTACAGACTCAGGTGTGTTAGTTCGCACATGCTCAGTACAGACTCGGCTGTAGTTCGCACATGCTCAGTACAGACTGGGCTGTAGTTCGCACATGCTCAGTACAGACTCGGCTGTAGTTCGCACATGCTCAGTACAGACTCAGGTGTGTTAGTTCGCACATGCTCAGTACAGACTCGGCTGTAGTTCGCACATGCTCAGTACAGACTCGGCTGTGTTAGTTCGCACATGCTCAGTACAGACTCAGGTGTGTTAGTTCGCACATGCTCAGTACAGACTCAGGTGTGTTAGTTCGCACATGCTCAGTACAGACTGGGCTATAGTTCGCACATGCTCAGTACAGACTCAGGTGTGTTAGTTCGCACATGCTCAGTACAGACTGGGCTATAGTTCGCACATGCTCAGTACAGACTCAGGTGTGTTAGTTCGCACATGCTCAGTACAGACTGGGCTATAGTTCGCACATGCTCAGTACAGACTCAGGTGTGTTAGTTCGCACATGCTCAGTACAGACTGGTGTCTTTGTGTCCAGGGCTCGGTCTGAAAGTTTATTTGAAAGTGACAGATGAAAAAACTGTTGCATGACATTGTGCCCTTTGTGTTTGTTTGTGTTTGTTCTTGTTTGTTTGTTGTTGTTTGTTTATTGTTTGTTGTTTGTGTTTGTTGTTTGTTTGTGTTTGTGTTTGTGTTTGTTTGTTGTTTGTTTGTGTTTGTGCATGTTGCATGACATTGTGCCGTTGAGCAGAGCGTGAAGTCGGAGAAAGGGGTTCGTGTTGGAGAAAGAGAGGACACTTTACCTCCAGGATACAGACTCAAGGACATGGTACACCTCCCTCTGCTCCTCTGCTCCTCTGCTCCTCCTGAACCTCTGCTCCTCCTGAACCTCTGCTCCTCCTGCTCCTCTGCTCCTCTGCTCCTCCTGATCCTCCTGCTCCTCCTGAACAGTCCTCCGCTCCTCTGCTCCTCTGCTCCTCCTGATCCTCCTGCTCCTCCTGAACAGTCCTCCGCTCCTCTGCTCCTCCTGAACCTCTGCTCCTCCTGAACAGTCCTCTGCTCCTCCTGAACACTCCTCTGTTCCTCTTCTCCTCTGCTCCTCCTGAACACTCCTCCTGCTCCTCCTGAACAGTCCTCCGCTCCTCTGCTCCTCCTGAACCTCTGCTCCTCCTGAACACTCCTCTGCTCCTCCTGAACAGTCCTCTGCTCCTCCTGAACACTCCTCTGCTCCTCTGCTCCTCCTGAACACTCCTCCTGCTCCTCTGCTCCTCTGCTCCTCCTGAACAGTACTCTGCTCCTCCTGCTCCTCTGCTCCTCCTGAACAGTCCTCTGCTCGTCCAGCTCCTCTGCTCCTCCTGATCCTCTGCTCCTCTGCTCCCCCTGAACCTCTGCTCCTCCTGAACACTCCTCTGTTCCTCTTCTCCTCTGCTCCTCCTGAACACTCCTCCTGCTCCTCCTGAACACTCCTCCTGCTCCTCCTGAACACTCTTCCTGCTCCTCTGCTCCTCCTGAACACTCCTGCTGCTCCTCTGCTCCTCCTGAACACTCCTCCTGCTCCTCCTGCTCCTCTGCTCCTCCTGAACACTCCTCCTGCTCCTCCTGAACACTCCTCCTGCTCCTCTGCTCCTCCTGAACACTCCTCCTGCTCCTCCTGAACACTCCTCCTGCTCCTCTGCTCCTCCTGAACACTCCTCCTGCTCCTCCTGAACACTCCTCCTGCTCCTCCTGAACACTCTTCCTGCTCCTCTGCTCCTCCTGAACACTCCTCCTGCTCCTCTGCTCCTCCTGAACACTCCTCCTGCTCCTCCTGCTCCTCTGCTCCTCCTGAACACTCCTCTGCTCCTCCTGAACAGTCCTCTGCTCCTCCTGAACACTCCTCTGCTCCTCCTGAACACTCCTCCTGCTCCTCTGCTCCTCTGCTCCTCCTGAACAGTACTCTGCTCCTCCTGCTCCTCTGCTCCTCTGCTCCTCCTGAACAGTCCTCTGCTCCTCTGCTCGTCCAGCTCCTCTGCTCCTCCTGATCCTCTGCTCCTCTGCTCCCCCTGAACCTCTGCTCCTCCTGAACACTCCTCTGTTCCTCTTCTCCTCTGCTCCTCCTGAACACTCCTCCTGCTCCTCCTGAACACTCCTCCTGCTCCTCTGCTCCTCCTGAACACTCTTCCTGCTCCTCTGCTCCTCCTGAACACTCCTGCTGCTCCTCTGCTCCTCCTGAACACTCCTCCTGCTCCTCCTGCTCCTCTGCTCCTCCTGAACACTCCTCCTGCTCCTCCTGAACACTCCTCCTGCTCCTCTGCTCCTCCTGAACACTCCTCCTGCTCCTCCTGAACACTCCTCCTGCTCCTCTGCTCCTCCTGAACACTCCTCCTGCTCCTCCTGAACACTCCTCCTGCTCCTCCTGAACACTCCTCCTGCTCCTCCTGAACACTCCTCCTGCTCCTCCTGAACACTCCTCCTGCTCCTCTGCTCCTCCTGAACACTCCGCCTGCTCCTCCTGAACACTCCTCCTGCTCCTCTGCTCCTCCTGAACACTCCTCCTGCTCCTCCTGCTCCTCCTGAACACTCCTCCTGCTCCTCCTGAACACTCCGCCTGCTCCTCCTGAACACTCCTCCTGCTCCTCTGCTCCTCCTGAACACTCCTCCTGCTCCTCCTGCTCCTCTGCTCCTCCTGAACACTCCTCCTGCTCCTCCTGAACACTCCTCCTGCTCCTCTGCTCCTCCTGAACACTCCTCCTGCTCCTCCTGCTCCTCTGCTCCTCCTGAACACTCCTCCTGCTCCTCCTGAACACTCCTCCTGCTCCTCCTGCTCCTCTGCTCCTCCTGAACACTCCTCCTGCTCCTCCTGAACACTCCTCCTGCTCCTCTGCTCCTCCTGAACACTCCTCCTGCTGCACCTGAACACTCCTCCTGCTCCTCCTGAACACTCTTCCTGCTCCTCTGCTCCTCCTGAACACTCCTGCTGCTCCTCTGCTCCTCCTGAACACTCCTCCTGCTCCTCCTGCTCCTCTGCTCCTCCTGAACACTCCTCCTGCTCCTCCTGAACACTCCTCCTGCTCCTCCTGAACACTCCTCCTGCTCCTCTGCTCCTCCTGAACACTCCTCCTGCTCCTCCTGAACACTCCTCCTGCTCCTCTGCTCCTCCTGAACACTCCTCCTGCTCCTCCTGAACACTCCTCCTGCTCCTCCTGAACACTCCTCCTGCTCCTCTGCTCCTCCTGAACACTCCTCCTGCTCCTCTGCTCCTCCTGAACACTCCTCCTGCTCCTCCTGAACACTCCTCTGTTCCTCTTCTCCTCTGCTCCTCCTGAACACTCCTCCTGCTCCTCCTGAACACTCCTCCTGCTCCTCCTGAACACTCTTCCTGCTCCTCTGCTCCTCCTGAACACTCCTGCTGCTCCTCTGCTCCTCCTGAACACTCCTCCTGCTCCTCCTGCTCCTCTGCTCCTCCTGAACACTCCTCCTGCTCCTCCTGAACACTCCTCCTGCTCCTCTGCTCCTCCTGAACACTCCTCCTGCTCCTCCTGAACACTCCTCCTGCTCTTCTGCTCCTCCTGAACACTCCTCCTGCTCCTCCTGAACACTCCTCCTGCTCCTCCTGAACACTCTTCCTGCTCCTCTGCTCCTCCTGAACACTCCTCCTGCTCCTCTGCTCCTCCTGAACACTCCTCCTGCTCCTCCTGCTCCTCTGCTCCTCCTGAACACTCCTCTGCTCCTCCTGAACAGTCCTCTGCTCCTCCTGAACACTCCTCTGCTCCTCCTGAACACTCCTCCTGCTCCTCTGCTCCTCTGCTCCTCCTGAACAGTACTCTGCTCCTCCTGCTCCTCTGCTCCTCTGCTCCTCCTGAACAGTCCTCTGCTCCTCTGCTCGTCCAGCTCCTCTGCTCCTCCTGATCCTCTGCTCCTCTGCTCCCCCTGAACCTCTGCTCCTCCTGAACACTCCTCTGTTCCTCTTCTCCTCTGCTCCTCCTGAACACTCCTCCTGCTCCTCCTGAACACTCCTCCTGCTCCTCCTGCTCCTCCTGAACACTCTTCCTGCTCCTCTGCTCCTCCTGAACACTCCTGCTGCTCCTCTGCTCCTCCTGAACACTCCTCCTGCTCCTCCTGCTCCTCTGCTCCTCCTGAACACTCCTCCTGCTCCTCCTGAACACTCCTCCTGCTCCTCTGCTCCTCCTGAACACTCCTCCTGCTCCTCCTGAACACTCCTCCTGCTCCTCTGCTCCTCCTGAACACTCCTCCTGCTCCTCCTGAACACACCTCCTGCTCCTCCTGAACACTCCTCCTGCTCCTCCTGAACACTCCTCCTGCTCCTCCTGAACACTCCTCCTGCTCCTCCTGAACACTCCTCCTGCTCCTCTGCTCCTCCTGAACACTCCGCCTGCTCCTCCTGAACACTCCTCCTGCTCCTCTGCTCCTCCTGAACACTCCTCCTGCTCCTCCTGCTCCTCCTGAACACTCCTCCTGCTCCTCCTGAACACTCCGCCTGCTCCTCCTGAACACTCCTCCTGCTCCTCTGCTCCTCCTGAACACTCCTCCTGCTCCTCCTGCTCCTCTGCTCCTCCTGAACCTCTGCTCCTCCTGAACACTCCTCCTGCTCCTCTGCTCCTCCTGAACACTCCTCCTGCTCCTCCTGCTCCTCTGCTCCTCCTGAACACTCCTCCTGCTCCTCCTGAACACTCCTCCTGCTCCTCCTGCTCCTCTGCTCCTCCTGAACACTCCTCCTGCTCCTCCTGAACACTCCTCCTGCTCCTCTGCTCCTCCTGAACACTCCTCCTGCTGCACCTGAACACTCCTCCTGCTCCTCCTGGACACTCTTCCTGCTCCTCTGCTCCTCCTGAACACTCCTGCTGCTCCTCTGCTCCTCCTGAACACTCCTCCTGCTCCTCCTGCTCCTCTGCTCCTCCTGAACACTCCTCCTGCTCCTCCTGAACACTCCTCCTGCTCCTCCTGAACACTCCTCCTGCTCCTCTGCTCCTCCTGAACACTCCTCCTGCTCCTCCTGAACACTCCTCCTGCTCCTCTGTTCCTCCTGAACACTCCTCCAGCTCCTCTGCTCCTCCTGCTCCTCCTGAACACTCTTCCTGCTCCTCTGCTCCTCCTGAACACTCCTCCTGCTCCTCTGCTCCTCCTGAACACTCCTCCTGCTCCTCCTGAACACTCCTCCTGCTCCTCCTGAACACTCCTCCTGCTCCTCCTGAACACTCCTCCTGCTCCTCCTGCTCCTCTGCTCCTCCTGAACACTCCTCCTGCTCCTCCTGAACACTCCTCCTGCTCCTCCTGAACACTCCTCCTGCTCCTCCTGAACACTCCTCCTGCTCCTCCTGAACACTCCTCCTGCTCCTCTGCTCCTCCTGAACACTCCTCCTGCTCCTCCTGAACACTCCTCCTGCTCCTCTGCTCCTCCTGAACACTCCTCCTACTCCTCCTGAACACTCCTCCTGCTCCTCAGCTCCTCCTGCTCCTCCTGCTCCTCTAATGTACTTCTGGTGTGTTTTCTGCTCCAGGCCCCGGTCCCGGCGGAGGCCAAACCCGCAGACGTCCCGGTGAGTTCTGCTTCAGCAAAAGACAAACCAGAGCCTCTTTTCACTTAAGTCCAGGTGTATCTTCTGTTTTCCTGACTCTGATCCTCAGGAGTCAGTGTCATGTTTAGATCTGCAGCTCCTGATCAACAAAACGGTTCTTGTCACAGACACAAATGAATCCGTTAATTGCACTTCATTGATTATTGATTCACTCATTTACAAACAGAGCCATGGTTTTCTGATCCAGACTCAGACCTGATGATCTGAGAGTGTTTGACTCAGACGAAGCACAAACGGCACCAAAACCACACGAGAAACATGAACATCTGGTGTAAAAACCTCCTCAAGCAGCTTCTTCAGCTTCATCTGGGGCAAAGTTAACATTCCACGACTAATCCATTCGTCAAAAGAAGAATCGACACTAAAATGAGCAAAAGAACCGTTAGCCACTTGCTTTGAAATTACACCAAAAATTATCATTTATCTGTCGGTATTAGCATTATTATTATAACTTTGACTTTCTTCTACTGAGAGCTGAGCGAAAACAGGCTAGAAGTGACAAAAACATGACTAAATTGAGTAAAATTTGACTTCAAAGTGACAAAACTGTGACTAAAAGTGACAAAATGTGACTTAAAGTGACAAAAACGTGACTTAAAGCAACAAAAATGGGCTAGAAGTGACAAAAACATGAGTAAATCGACTAAAATTGGACTACAAAGTGACAAATGTGGCTAATAGTGACAAAACATGACTAAATTGAGTAAAATTTGACTTCAAAGTGACAATATTGTGACAAAAAGAGACAAAATTGTGACAAACTGAACTAATAGTGATAACCACATGAGTAAATTGACTAAACTGTGACTAAAAGTAACAAAATGTGTCTTAAAGTGACAAAAATGCTGGTTAAAGCAACAAAAACGGGCTAGAAGTGACAAAAACATGAGTAAATCGACTAAAATTGGACTACAAAGTGACAAATGTGGCTAATAGTGACAAAACATGAGTAAATTGCGATAATGAAAATGCTGATGCTGTACTTTTACTGCAGTAACAGCACGCAGTACTTCATCCCGTTGTACTCCCAGGACTCTCTCTTGTTGTATTTGTTGAGCTGCTGCAGCTGTTTCAGACTCTGCCACGCCTTTGTCTCGGCCTCAAACACAAACGCCTTCTATTTGTGTCGTTTCTGTTTCCTCCAAAGTACTGCAGGCTTCGTACTTTGATGTTTGCGTGTTACCTCTACGGTTTGCAGTACTTTGGCAGTACTTTGGCAGTATTCTCGCAGTACTCTTGCAGTACTTTGGCAGTACTCTTGCAGTACTTTGGCAGTATTCTCGCAGTACTCTTGCAGTACTTTGGCAGTATTCTCGCAGTACTCTTGCAGTACTCTTGCAGTATTCTCGCAGTACTTTGGCAGTACTCTTGCAGTACTCTTGCAGTACTTTGGCAGTATTCTCGCAGTACTTTGGCAGTACTCTTGCAGTACTTTGGCAGTATTCTCGCAGTACTCTTGCAGTACTTTGGCAGTATTCTCGCAGTATTCTCGCAGTTGTTACGGGAGAATTGCAGTTGTGGATTTCTTTAAAACAAGTTAAATAATAAAAATGCAGAGAGAATGAGTCTGATCAATGAGTTGTTTATTCACTGGTACCAGAGTGAATAGACGCCTTTCCCTGACATAGTGACTCTCCCTGGTCGACGGAGGTACATGAAAATCAGAACACATGCTTTTTATACACAAGACATAGGTGGAGACAGAGTTATCACATCATAGTAAAAACACAAACAGATTACATCAAGACAAGGAGGAAGATTAACTTATGACATAGATGACATTTATCTAAATAAGTGAACTGGGTCAGATGGGCTCCGGCCAGGCGGAACAAACACCAGATACGACTAAGTTAAAGTTAAAGTTAACCTTAGCAATGTAGAATGAGTGAAACCCCAATTTCGGCTATTACAGTCCACCCCATGTCACAGATAAAAGCATTTTACTGTTACACCCAAAAATCTGTAATAGAATACATCATTAGAATAACATATCTTTATTTATTCATGTGTCAAACAATCAAGTTAATCAACCTGTAGTCAAAACTTAAAAACACCTAAATGTAAAGATGCCTTCGAATAAACATGTTGAAAACAACCCAAGCCTCATAGTCCAGTTCTGTCCAAGTCCAGGTCAAATTCACTAGACAAGTCCCAGTTAACTGTCAGGCTCATGGCCTCTGCTCGGTTCTGCAGAAACAAAAACTGGGATGACACTAGATTATTCACCATTCTAAGAATGCAGGGAATAAGACAGGAAACTAAGATAAAGAAGAATGCAATATTTATCAACAACTCTTTCCAGGATGAGAGAAACCAATCGAGAGTGAACAGCGACTAGCCCTTCGCAGTCTCACCCTCCATCAGGTCTCGTAATTTAGTGAGATTAGCTATGCCCGTGCTATCGCCACCCCCTTTATCATTAGCAGGTCTGCAGGTACAACAGGTGCTCCCCAAGGTCTGACAGACCCCCCCTTGGCTAGTGGTTATCTGATCTAACACCAGGCGATTTTGAGGAGCCACAGAGCGTAAGGCATGTTAACTCCTCCCTCGTAGAGGCTAAAACAGAGAGAGTGTTATTAACAAATGAAATGTCAGCAACAAATTAAAAAAAAACTTAGAACCGGGCTTGATGTGAACCGGCCCAAATCAAGGTTCACGACCGGCATTGTCGGGAACTTTAAACAGGGTCCAATGTGAGGCAAGATTCTATGCTGCTGCTGTAGCTATGGGCAAACATGTGCACAGAAGACGATCAGATCAATTATGACTCTTTACATATTGATACCAGTAATTTAAAGTGTGGCCAGTCGAGTGGTTGTAAGACTTAGTCAATGCTTCTAACCAGGCCGTCTCGTCAGAAGTCAGACTACGGGTGCTTCGTTTTACGCCATGTTTATTTGAGTAAATGAAACCAGGCATCAAACTTAACCATATTATCAAAATTGTCAGAAATAAGGCACACATGAAAATTTAAATCTGGAGATTCAATTTCTTCACCATAAGCTCACCCTGGTCCTCCAGCAGTGGGTTGCTTACTCTCTGACGTCTCTCCTCCCCCCTTCCAGGGGAAGAGCAGATGTGGTTCCAGCGGTGGGAGCTGTCTCCCCACACGCTCCGTGCGGCTCAGGAAGTTGTTTTGTTTCGTGAGCGTTGGGTCCATTGCCACCGTGTGAAGCATGGACCCATGTGCCCCGCTCAGCTGTCCCACAGCGATGTGCCCGCTCAGCTGTCCCACAGCGATGTCGGGTGTCAATCAGCGTTGCCTCCTATGTTCAAAACCAGGTCTAGCTCCAGCTCTGCAGCTTCAGCCGTGTTTTGACCTGTACAGAAACAAAAACAAAGTGCACTCCCCCCTTTTTTTTTTTCCTGTGAGTGCCGCTAGTTAAATTTGCCCTCCCTTTCCCAAAAGGAGAAAATAATATAAAACAAAGGAATGAACAGAAAGGTGGACCTGATGGGCCGGCCAAAAAGAACAAACAGATGATGTGACACCGGGCCAACCCTGTACAGGGCCGTAGGAGCCAGTACCAACACCACTACCAACCTAAGGACAAACCCATCCCCAGCTAAATCTGAGCAAAATAAAAGCGAAAACGTGACTACCGTCCCACCAGGTCAAACAAAAGCTAAGTTGGCCGGAGTGTGGCTGAGCAGAGCCATAAGTGCACCCGCTACAGGCGACTTAATTAAAGGCTCAGAGCAGACAAACTAAACACAAAACTTAATTCATATCAATAGACCAAATATGGAAAGTAATGCGTTAAAAAAAACCTTCTCTTGTCTAATTTTCTCTTTTCCTATTACTATTCTTTTAACAATATTTTATTTTAAATATTAATTGCCACACTCATACCTTAGTATTATAATTCGATTTATATATATATTATTTCAATGGGCCTTTCCTGAATCAAATTCAAATCAAAGATCACATATGAATGTCTTTAATATCTTTAATGAAAATATATATATTCTGAAATTTTGTCTAATTATATCAAAGCCTTTTTTGAAAACCAAAAAACAAACATACATTTTCATCTTCTGCCAGGAAACCTGTGGAGGAATAATTTCATGCATTACAATCAACCAGCTTCGACTGGTTTATCTTCTTGGTCCATAGTTGTTTCTGGTAAATAGGAAACATCACAAATAACACACAGACTGTTACACCAGCCCCTGTTTCGTGCTAAGGTCCTCCGTGCATAAATGCCACCTGTACTGTGTCAGTCTCCGCAAAAAAAAAAAAATTATCATTACCAACCTGAGAAGAAAAATAATCAAATTAGACACACATTTAAAGTATTACTTTATAATTGTTTGTTCCACTGTACACACAGATCCACTCTGGATGTATGTGCTCCTTTGGGCCATCTGCTGAAACCTGTAAATTTGAGATTAAAATAACCTTTGTCTTAGTTATGCCAAAAGAAATCTATAAAAACTTCAGAAAATGCGTAAGTCCATAATCAAAGCAAAGTAGAAAGTGGTTAATTCATTCATACACATTCACACAAACAGACGTTAGTGAAGCTTCTTTAGTCCAAGAGCTTTACTCGTCAAGTCCAAAAATGTCACATGTTCATAGTTTGAGTTGTGCACAACCTTTAAAATGACGTCATATTAAAACACATTTTTGTGACTGTGTGGGTACAGGAAGTGTCCTGTCTGTGATCACATTCCCCAGAACATAGACCATGTTTCAAAATCAAAATTGTTATTTCTCTCTTGTTGCAACAAGTGTAATAAATCCTTTAGACTTGATGACTGTTCATCAAACCTACTCTCACTCTGTAATAATCTAAGGAGCTCTCCATAATTAAGTTTACGCCAATTGAGTTTTCCTAGCATGTTATCATTCTGATATTGCTTTTTGTTATAGACACGCTGTTGAGTTTATTGGTTCATTTTTCCCTATTTGCATGTCCCCCAATTATTTATTTTTTTAAAATTCAACACCACCAATGTCCACATCTATAACTGACCTGTGTATGTTTTTTTACGTCACCTGGTTTTGGGTGATACTCCTTGCAGTTTTCATTTGTGTCCTTTGCGTCAGCCGAACCGTTCGCGATGTCCTCCCGCTGCTCCTTGACCTCCTCATCCCCTCCGTCTGCCCCGCCCTCTGAGCCGCTGTGACCTGGACCTTCTCCATCCACATTTGATCTCTGTCGCTGTGTGGCACCTCAGTTTTCTCTGCAAAAGTCTCAGAAGGAACACAAAAATCACCATCATGCGCTAAAGCACCAACCACACAGAGAACACTTTGGGATCTGCAATCTTAGTTTGAACTAAATAAATATATGAAATGACATTGAGGGCCTGGTAAACGATGCCATTTTAATGTTATATTTTTGCAAACAATTTTTGAAAGAGGGTGTTCCTACCTCTTTTATAAGTTATAGATTAGCTTTTAACAAACAAAGTAAAGGCATTAATTTATTTTGGGATGTCTTATTTTAAAACCATGTCCTCATCTTTGTTTCTTATTCAGCATTTGGCAGATCTCAATTTCTTTTATCTATTTATTTGTTTTAATTAATTAAGCTATTTAATCATCTAAAATGTTGAATTTGCTCATGTGAAATATATTCCAAGAGCTTGCATGAATTTTGTAAAATAGTTCAACTTAAAACGACTCTTCAACATGTAATAATTTAAATACTATTTAGGTAAACCAGCTCCATGGCTGGCCGTACTTAAGATTAAGCTTTAAATAATCAGTACTTCCCGTTGTGGCCTCAGCTGGGTCCAGTCGATGGTCAGAGAGCGGAGGCAGAGCAGGCGGTGAAAAGGAACGGGGTCAAGGATCGACAGCAGGAGCCTGTACAGGAAATAAGAGCGCTCACACAAGAAAATATTAGTTGTGCATGCAATGGTAACATAATTGTAAATTTACTATGTCTCTTTTTTTCAATACTTTAAATACTCCAATGTCAGTATTGTGTTTGAATCTGCTGTGATGACCTCTCTCACAGCTGCCACCTTTATCTCTGTTTTGTCTGTGGCCTGTGAGGAGTCAAGTTTTTTCTAGTTCACAGGCTCATGACTAAAACTGGCCAGGACCTCAGAGTCCCGTGAAGGAAAAAAAAGAAAACAGTATCAACCTAATTCTTGTAATCAAAATGTTATGTTAGACAATTTGGAACCTCCAAAATGTAAATTTGGGGAGGTTTTAACTCTTTCGAAAACATCAAATCCATTAAAATTTCCATAAAACCACTGTTTGTTACAGGGAAAAAAAAAAAGATGAGCTCATTTCAACCAAAAATCCAAAATCGAAAAACAGGAGCAAAACCAGATCCTATTAAAGTCCTGCAGGGTTTCCGCCTAAACTTGTTGTCAAAACAAAATGTGCGCAAAAAAATCTTGGCCATAAAAAAAAACATACTCAAACAAACCAAACAATATTCAGTTGCAAAACAAAGCTCTATATTTCTCTTTTAATATAGCTATTTATTTCTTCTTAGATGTAGCTCTATATTCATTTTGTCACTCAGTCTAAGCTGTAAGCAGGTTTGAACTGCGTTTATACGGAGACCAAAAACTTTTACGATAAGACGATCAGACATATCAAAATGCATCGTGTGCTATTCTTAAAGTGAATCAGTGCAAAGCATTTCTTCGTTGCGAGAGCATGTGCTGTGTATGTGCTGCTGATGACGTGACTAATTTTCAGGAAATGCATTCTCCATTAAAAAAGGCTTTTAAAGTTCTAAATGCTGTGTGATGTTACCTCTCCTTTTTGTCTGTCTGCTGCACGGCCGGGCTCTGCTCCACCACTGCTGCTGTCAGAGGGTCACGCTGAAGGCCCAGACTCTGTTCAGTGTCCTCTTCACTGCCTTTAAGCAGTAACTTCAGATGTTTATCTTCTCCCACGTCCATGCCCTGCAGAGCACCTCCACAGTTAGGTCCATATTGTGTGAAATTTCAAGAAAGTACGAATCAAAACTCCATAGTGGTTTTGTTTTGGCCGATTCTCCTTTGCCAGCTTTGTTTTCTTTGGGTCCTGATAGTGGCTTTGTAAACAATGTCTCTCAGATGTGACTTTCTCAGCAACTTTCTTTTGCAACATCAGTCATTGTCTTTGAACTCAATCTTCTTTGAGGTGGCACTCATCCACCCGTGTTAGCTTTATTGTCCAATATGCAACGATTTGTTTGGGCGATGTCATTGAGATAATGGCAGTCCGTTTCATTTGTGCCCAGCTTAGTGCAGCTTGTAGCACAAGAGGGCATCCGGTCGTTGGTGGAGGAATGGTGTGGCAATGGTGTGGGTCTTATTAAGCTTGATCTTCTCCAGAGTCCGGTCCACAGGGTCTGGTCCACAAGGCTGGACAGAGCGTGTTGACCCTCGTGCAGTGGTTTGGAGCCGGCTGCAGCAGTCAGAGGGAGGTTGTAACAGAAACAAAAACAAAGATAATGAGTGGCGTGTGAGTGCAAATGTGTGCAGAGTAATTCTTTACTGTTGCTTAATTTCTATTCCTTCAATTAAAAAAATAAATAAAAATAAATTATTATTATTATTTTCTCTTTTTCAGGTCTCCTTCTTTAACGTTATCAATGTTTACGTTATAATAAGTCTTTTAACTTTAATTTGCTTTAATTTTTCTTAGAAATCAGTGCTCAGTGATCCTTCTTCAGGAAAGCTATATTTCTTGGACCACACAGTTAATACTTAAATCCATTCCTTGCCGTGTTTGTCTGTCATGGCCTGGATTAAAGGGCTTGTAGGGGCCTCCTCCACCACTGACTGGTTTGATCCCATTTTATCTCCCAGATATTTTATCTCCCAGATATTTAATATCTCCCAGATTTCTTATCTCCCAGATAAAATGGTAGTGCGCACCTTTCACCGCTTTACGCACGTCTGCGTAGCGTGTATCTTTTAAGACGTTTTACCACTACGTCCCGGGAAGCTCCCCAAGAGTTCCCTTCACTTTTCCTAAGCTGGGCTCTTTTAAATTCCCAGGTTAATGTGTCACTTAATAACAATATTAGTGTATTCAATTCAATAAATTAAGTACTCTGAGGTATTTTTAGCCTGCTTTGGCTAAAAACTCTTTTAAAGGTTCCCCGAAGAGATCTATGCTCACTTATCTTCCCTTTAAAGGTCAAAGTTCTTGCAATAGATTATACTCTTAACCCAACCTCTCGTTTTCTTTAAGATGTGACACAAACTTAAACAGAGCTCACTCTTAAATCAAGATTTCTTGCTCAGTTAAGTGGAAAAAGTGAGCCAGACTCACTTTCAGCGTCTGGACTTCCCGACAGCCTGACCCCTGAGGTCTACCTGTCCAGTCTGGTCCAAGGAGGATTCCTACCCCTTCAGATATTTAATCAAATATATTTAGCAGAGCTATAGCAAGCAATCGGCAGACAAACAGAAGGAATGCTTAGTAACTATTTAGTATTACTCCTAGAAGTTTTCAAATTGCAATTAATTTTAAAATCAAACTAAATTTCCCCCTTTAATTTTATTAGATTGTGATAGGACTATTTTAGGGCTCTAAACGCCTATACATCTAATAAAAACTTAAAGATGCAGACTCACTCACCACAACAAAGTAGGATGTTTGGTTCGGAAACCTTGCGCCGGTGGTCCTTGTCCCCGTGAGACAGCCCTCCGTCTCAGAAAGCAGATGAGGTTAGAGGCTGGAAGATCCAGGTGGCCTGACGCTGACTCACGCCGGGAGAGAACCCAGACCGGGCGAAGGCTGCTGTTCGTTGACGCCAACTGTTACGGGAGAATTGCAGTTGTGGATTTCTTTAAAACAAGTTAAATAATAAAAATGCAGAGAGAATGAGTCTGATCAATGAGTTGTTTATTCACTGGTACCAGAGTGAATAGACGCCTTTCCCTGACATAGTGACTCTCCCTGGTCGACGGAGGTACATGAAAATCAGAACACATGCTTTTTATACACAAGACATAGGTGGAGACAGAGTTATCACATCATAGTAAAAACACAAACAGATTACATCAAGACAAGGAGGAAGATTAACTTATGACATAGATGACATTTATCTAAATAAGTGAACTGGGTCAGATGGGCTCCGGCCAGGCGGAACAAACACCAGATACGACTAAGTTAAAGTTAAAGTTAACCTTAGCAATGTAGAATGAGTGAAACCCCAATTTCGGCTATTACACAGTACTCGTGCAGTATTCTCGCAGTACTCTTGCAGTACTCTTGCAGTATTCTCGCAGTACTCTTGCAGTACTCTTGCAGTATTCTCGCAGTACTCTTGCAGTACTCTTGCAGTACTCTTGCAGTACTCTTGCAGTATTCTCGCAGTACTCGTGCAGTATTTGGGAGTGTGTTCCTGGGTGGAATGTTAAGGCGTGTCACTGTTTGTTTTGTTGACTCACTGTTTGGGTTTGTCCTGCAGAAGTGCGCCCCCTGCAGGACCAGAGCCGCACACACATCTGGCTTCACTGTGACGTCATGAGACACAGCAGCACATTTAATTATTTATTCAGGCAGTTAGTTTTTTAGTTAAATTTAAATATATCAGTGTTAAACTTCTCCTGTAGTTCATTCACATAAATGTAAGACAAAATGTACAGTCCAGAGGGGATTTGGGATTTCTTAGACTAGATCTAACTGAAAATTGTCCTAAAACTTCAAATTTCGCCTGATTTTTTAACTTAAAACTTCAATAAATGTGAGTCAGAATCAGATGTGAACACTTTTAGTCACGTTTTAGTCACTTTTAGTTATATTTTGTCTCTTTTAGTCACATTATTGTCACTTTTGGTCACATTTGTCACTTCTAGTCGTGTTTTTGTTGCATTAAGCTGCGTTTTTGTCATTTTTAGCCACGTTTTTGTCACTTTTAATAATATTTTGTCTGTTTAGTAGCGTTTTTGTCACTTTTGTAGTCGTGTTTTTCAATCAGAAAAATGGACAGAACCAGGTTTAAATTTCTTGCTTCATTTTGTCACATTTTAGTTATAAAAATGTACAGAGTGGATTTGGATTTATTATTTAACTAGATCTGACAGAAAATTGTCCCAAAAATTCAAATTTCACCAGATTTTTTCTCCTTCAAACTGTAATAAATTCATTTCAGAATCTGATCTTAAATCCTTGTGTTTGGTCTAAATGTGTTGAGTCCAGATTGTACAGTTTGTGTGGATCTACTGACCAAAACTGACCAAAAAACAAAACAAAAAGTAGAGTTTTATACGACAAAAAAAGCAAAAAGTGAAGACATGGAGTGAGTTGAGCTAAAGATTTTGGAGCGACTCATGAGTTTTATCTAATTTACATAAAGACACTGTTTCCTGGTTCATTTCTGTATGAACTGTTATCCTTTTGCATGAACTCTTGAGCAGTTGTGCTGTTTGAGTCAGATACAGACAGAGCATTTGATCACACCCCGTTTTAGTCGGTGTCTTTAGTCTTTAGCCTCGAGTAGAATCCTCAGACTGACCTGTTCTGTCTGTGGCGTCGTGCTGTGACGTTCTGACACTTGTGTTTGTGTCGGAGCAGAAGCCGATGAGCACGGACGACGCTCTGGACGTCCTGTCGTCCGGTTTCGCCTCAGAGACGCCTCAGGTCAGAGCTTTAAACCGCCCGAGCCGCCGGTGCGCTCCGCCTCACGCACAGCTCGCTTCACCCTGCGTCGTTTGTGTTTCAGAAGAACGTGGAGACCATCAGCGCCGCGTCCAAAGCTCAGGCCAACTTCGCTCCAGCGCCGACGCCTCCGAAGGTCAGACGTTTAACCAGTAACCGCTTTAATCAAAGAAACCAAACCAGAAACATGTCAAACGAGTGTGTCTGTGCTGCAGAAGTCTGAGTCTGCGGCGCCCCCTGCTGACAAGAAGCCCAAACTGGACTCCACAGACAGTTTCTCTCTCAGCTCCGCCGTCACGACTGTGAGTTTGACGCAGCTTCGTACATCTGGTTTTATGGTTTGATCTCACGTGTCTCTGCTTCTCTAGAAAGCTGCAGCTGCTCCAGTTTCTTCTCAGACCAAAACCGAGGCCAAGAAACCTGCAAAAGCCAACGAGACGACACCAAAGCCCGAGCAGGTCTGAAGATCTGCTGCTCAGGTTTGTTAAAGATAATGACTGGACTAATGCCGCTCCCTCTGTGTCTCAGGCCAAAGCCACGGCTGCAGCTCCTTCTGTCGATAAGAAAGCTCAAGCGCCGTCTAAAGCTCCGCCCTCCGGGGTCACGCCTCCCGCGGTACGTCCACGGTTTGTCTGAAGCCTCTCAGCTGCTTTTTAAACCCCGTCTCTCCTTCTCTGCAGTCGGACATGTCCTTGGACGCCCTCAGTGCTCTGGAAGACCTCCTTCCTTCTGCAAAACCTGCCAAACCTGACGCTCCTCTCAGACCCGAGGACCTGGTGTCGGTGAGAAGTGTTTTTTTTGTTTTTAATTGATTGATTGTTCATGCCATTTACTTTCATTGGCACAAATTCAGAAACCAAACCAAGTAAATCAAAACAAATACAATTACAGCAGAATGCATCGCCGCCGGAACGTATTTGAAACACGGGTGCGCTAAAAAAATGAATTATACTGTTATCTAGTGACCTCTAGTGGTGATTTTATAATTTTATATTGGTTTTAACACCAATGAAATAATATTGTATACACTTGGTAAACCTTAATCTACAGATTAATGAACACACAAAACCATTAGTCAATTGAAATCCACCTTTATTAAATGGACAAAGACAAAACTTACAAAGCGGCATAATGGTCTCCGTCAAAACGTGAAAAACATAGGCTTTGCAAACAAAAACTGGAAGCCTGTAGACCAACTTGAAATAAGAATACTATCAGAATAAAACCTGTTAATGGAGCATCTATTGGCCAAAAAAACAACAACAACAAAACAACAACAAAACAACTTCATAACACGCCAAAAGTGGCCTTTCTCTGGGGACTAGCACTTATAAATTGCTTCATTAGCACTTCTATGTCAATGGTATTCAAAATGTCACAGTGAATGTGCTCGAGGGCAGGTGGGTCAGCCTTTTCTGTGTCATTGCGCAACCGAGTCTTTAAACGGCGCAAGGAGGAAAAGGTGCGTTTTATCATATTTTCTGTTTCTTTAAATAGTGCTCTTGTTTGGGGACGGAGAGCTGCAATAACCTTTGCGATGTCCTTCACAGACTTAGGGACATCAGGGCTGACTCCGAGCATCTTCAGCTGTGTGTCCAGTCCGTGCACATCAGTGCTTTGGGTTGTTGTTGCGCTTGTCTGTGCCTTCTTGGCTGCGTCAATCAGCAACTTTTCTCTATCTGCTGCTGTTTTCATGCCTTCCTGAGCAAACCTTCTTTTTAACTCGGCATTGACTAGCTTCAAAGAACTCTCGTTTCCATGACTGTGAGTGCGGGGCAGTTTGCGCGTCTGAATCTCCGTGGTCTTCCTGGTTGTGTCGGGTTTTTGTTACTCTGGCGTCGTTTGGCCTTTTTAGCCCGGCTGCTGTTCAACTGCATCTGTTCAACTGTTCCAGTCCCTCCACACGTTTAACCAGAATCTGGGCGTTTCAGGGCGCCCCACTGTGCTCGCCTCAGTGCGCTGCAAACTTCTGGCCACGGACTCACACGGCTCGAAAATAGCCTCACAACACAGCACAACAAACCAAACAATGTATTTCCTTTCTGAACTAATGATGTCACCAGCAGTGATGAGGAAGCAACAGCCAGCTATCAATAGAACAATAGACCTAATAGACCTTAGCCAGAGGTGAAACTGGGCAGGGCCAACTATTAAACTAACAAAGACAGGCCAATTATCAAGTTTCAGGAGTAAAACAAACAATTTTTCAAACGAAGACAGGGTTCAGTGACTCCTCCCTGTGGGCAGGACTCTCACTACTTAGAGTAACATATAAGCCCGAGTTCCCAGACCAGCTCTCAGATTGACAATGACTTTTGGATAAAAGTCGAAACGTCTCGATCTTCAAACAGCGTCCGGATGACAAACCCTGAAACCCTTTCTACGATGGACCACACCTGGACGAATGAGGGTTTACATCGACGCTTTATGAACTTGTTTAAACAGCTCCGCTATTTTAGCTCTAGTGTCTCCCCTCACACTCTCGTCGTCCTTCAGATGTCCCAGTGTTGTTAGTACGTGTGTGTATGCGTTAGGCACAGTCCGCACACACCACCTCGTTGGACAAATCGCTCACAGATTAATCACATCCTCAGCCAAACATAGAATGGCGGAGCTCTTTCCTTTTCGCAGATTCACGTATTACCACAGCCACATCTGAACATCAGCAATAAGAGTGACTTCACGTGCAGCCTCTTGGAGCACAAGACCAAGGGAGTGATTGGCACGTGAACGTAGACGGACTCTGGACTTCTTTAATGCGCGCCTGAACACCCACGAACCTGGACATGTTAGCCGCTCCATCAAAACAGTAGCCATGCAGGCGCTCAAAGGGAATGTTAAGTCGAAGAAAACCGTCTCTGACACATTTAAACAGCGAGTCTCCACTGTATCAGGCACATTATAAAATCAGAGAAAATCACAATGAAGATCCATGTTTTCATCCACGTACTGAAGACTAACTGAAAACTGTTTGTCCTCTTTAACATCAGTCGTGCCGTCTGCAATAAGTCCACAGTAGGGACTTCTGAATAGCTCGGGTGTGTAGTTGGATGACTTCATTTTGGATTGTATCAGAAAGCCAGTTGTCTCTTTTGAGCATCCACTGTCGTTCTTTTGGGAGATCATAAGTGCGCTCTAACATTAGTTCGTATAAAATACCATCACGGCTACTGTCACCCTGAAGGGGGACCCCTTTTTCCCCGAGAAAACGACAGACCGAAAAAGCAGTTCCAATACATGTCGTGCTGTTTTCTTGGTGTAGTGCATTTATTGGGGTGTTCTGCAGCTCCACAGTTTTTTGAATGGCATCATTGTGGAGTTTAGATTTTTCATGTTCATTGAATTTTTCTCTTGCTTTCCGCCAATTGACACCTCTCACACACTTGCTGTCAAATCGCACACCCTCTTCATTAATACGTTTCCTTTGGACAGCTTTAGTGCATGTGACGCACACAACACCATCCCCATCCTCAGTATAATGCAGCCGAGGCCATTCATTAAACCACTGAGAATTAAAGGTTCGGCTGGAGTTCTCTCGTCCACAGACTCGGCCTGGGACATTCAAATCTTTAGGTTGGTGAGGTTTGTCGATCTCTACTGAAACGATAGACAGACCCCTCCTGAAGCAATGACGGCCGCTTTGGAGCTCGTTGGTCTGTGTGGTCCTGCCCCGGTTCCTCCTCAGCCCCCGATGTCTTTTTGGAGCGTCGCTGAGAGACGAAAAAATCTGAGATTCTTTTCTGGGACGTCTCGTTTTGACACAAACAAAGCACCACACGAGTGGTTGAGTAGTAGTCGCCGCCAGAGTATTTTTAAATGTAACAATATCTGGTTGCTATGACAACATGGTCAAGGTAGTTGCTGCGTCATTTTATACGCTGTTTCAGGCACATTTCAGGCAAATAAGTTGAATAATTAAAAACATGTATAAAAAATTGTACATTTTTGTTTATTTCATTACTCTCATGTTGTGCAGCAGCTAAACCTTTTTTTTTGCAACTGTTAGAGATTGTGTGCCAACTGCCTGCAATCCTCGGGTCCACCACTAGAGGGTGCTATTGCCCTCCCTGCACCTGTGTTTCCCGCAGTTGTGGCAGAATGATTACATGAACAAAAAGAACAGGAAGAAGACACATCTTATAAACCCTGTCCTTTCTCAAATCGATTAAATAAAATTTCAATTCTTCTCATTCTAACCCGACCGAGTCACACCTGACTGTTTTCTGTAATGGTTTACATTTCATTCACTTAATTACTTTCCTTATTTACAGTCCATCATCATTTTCTCCTTGTACATTTTTTTTAATTTATAGAGGTTTGTGCAACATTTAAAGTCAGAATTTAACACATTCCAAAGCTCAGTTCAGACCGAACTCTGAGCTTTTGAAAGGAGCAGGAGCTCAGAGGTTGTTTGTGGTGTTTCAGGAGGCCACAGTGACGGAGGAGGAGGGTGTGAGAGTGGGAGAGCGAGAGGACACTCTCCCTCCAGCGTACAGGCTCAAACCAGAGGAGCGCGGCAGGAGCAAACCTGCCCCTCAGCCCTCTCTGGACACGGACCAGGCCCTGGACCTCCTCTCTGGAGACTTCAGCTGCTCCTCTGCTCCCTCCACTCAGAGTGCTGCTCCTGCTCAGGTGACTCCTCTGCTCCTTCACTCAGTCACTCCTCTACAACCATCTCCAACCCTCTCCATTTACCTACAACTCTCTCAAACTCTCGTCTCCCTCAGTCCACAGTTCCTGCTGCTCAGACCCTGTCGGCTCTGGACTCTCTGTCTCAGGACTTTGTGAGTTCTTCTAAAACGGCGAAGGTCCAAGCTCCAGCTCCTCCTTCCTCCACCAAAACCACTGAGGTAAAACACCAGGAACCACAACTGTGTCCTCAAAGTTGTCCACAGAGTTGTCCTTCACTGATCTCACGTGTCTCTGCTTCTCTAGAAAGCTGCAGCTGCTCCAGTTTCTTCTCAGACCAAAACCGAGGCCAAGAAACCTGCAAAAGCCAACGAGACGACACCAAAGCCCGAGCAGGTCTGAAGATCTGCTGCTCAGGTTTGTTAAAGATAATGACTGGACTAATGCCGCTCCCTCTGTGTCTCAGGCCAAAGCCACGGCTGCAGCTCCTTCTGTCGATAAGAAAGCTCCAGCGCCGTCTAAAGCTCCGCCCTCCGGCGTCACGCCTCCCGCGGTACGTCCACGGTTTGTCTGAAGCCTCTCGGCTGCTTTTTAAACCCTGTCTCTCCTTCTCTGCAGTCGGACATGTCCTTGGACGCCCTCAGTGCTCTGGAAGACCTCCTTCCTTCTGCAAAACCTGCCAAACCTGACGCTCCTCTCAGACCCGAGGACCTGGTGTCGGTGAGAAGTGTTTTTTTTGTTTTTAATTGATTGATTGTTCATGTCATTTACTTTCATTGGCACAAATTCAGAAACCAAACCAAGTAAATCAAAACAAATACAATTACAGCAAAGTGATTACATGCTTTATTGGCCTGAACAAAAGAAC
The DNA here is from genome assembly GCA_019453435.1 of Rhinogobius similis. NCBI lineage: Eukaryota > Metazoa > Chordata > Actinopteri > Gobiiformes > Gobiidae > Rhinogobius > Rhinogobius similis. The sequence continues at coordinate 30,063,257 of CM033623.1, read as the reverse complement.
AGGAAGAAGATATAAACCCTGTCCTTTCTCAAATCCATGAAAATACATTTCAGTTATTCTCATTCTAACCCGACCGAGTCACACCTGACCGTGTGGATGTCGGCCATTTTCTGTAATGGTTTACATTTCATGAACTTAATTACTTTCCTTATTTACAGTCCATCATCATTTTCTCCTTGTACATTTTTTATTTATTTATAGAGGTTTGTGCAACATTTAAAGTCAGAATTTAACACATTCCAAAGCTCAGTTCAGACCGGACTCTGAGCTTTTGAAAGGAGCAGGAGCTCAGAGGTTGTTTGTGGTGTTTCAGGAGGCCACAGTGACGGAGGAGGAGGGTGTGAGAGTGGGAGAGCGAGAGGACACTCTCCCTCCAGAGTACAGGCTCAAACCAGAGGAGCGCGGCAGGAGCAAACCTGCCCCTCAGCCCTCTCTGGACACGGACCAGGCCCTGGACCTCCTCTCTGGAGACTTCAGCTGCTCCTCTGCTCCCTCCACTCAGAGTGCTGCTCCTGCTCAGGTGACTCCTCTCTCTGCTCCTCTCCCTCTGCTCCTCTTCGCTCCCTGACTCTCCTCCTCTTCCTCAGTCTTCTGCTGCTGACGCTGCTCTGGACGCTCTCTCTGGAGACTTCGTTGCGTCCTCTGCTGCTCCCACGGTGCAGTCGTCAGCCTGCCCCCCACAGGACCCGGTGAGAACTACAACACGCACATTTGGACAGTTAGGTTTAACTTTAAATGTCGTTTGTAAATGCACTGATGAGAACCACAGCCAGGGGGCGCTCTGAGCAGAGCAACCCTGTCAGACGAGCTCGTCATCGGCAGAAAAACACAAGTTCATATTTAACGGAAAAGAACTACATTTATAAAAATAATTTGTTAATTAGTTAGTTTATGTTGAATGTGTTTTAAAATGTTTATTTGTGTTTACCTGCTGTTTCTTTGTTGTTGTTTGTGTTAACCTGTTGTTTGTTGTTGTTTGTTGTTTACCTGCTGTTTGTTGTGGTTTGTTGTTGTTCACCTGTTGTTTGTTGTTGTTTACCTGTTGTTTGTTGTTGTTTGTTGTTGTTGTTTGTTGTTGTTCACCTGTTGTTTGTTGTTGTCTGTTGTTGTTCACCTGTTGTTTGTTGTTGTTTACCTGTTGTTTGTTGTTGTTCACCTGTTGTTTGTTGTTGTTCACCTGTTGTTTGTTGTTGTTTACCTGTTGTTTGTTGTTGTCTGTTGTTGTTCACCTGTTGTTTGTTGTTGTTTACCTGTTGTTTGTTGTTGTTCACCTGTTGTTTGTTGTTGTTCACCTGTTGTTTGTTGTTGTTTACCTGTTGTTTGTTGTTGTTGTTTGTTGTTGTTCACCTGTTGTTTGTTGTTGTTTACCTGTTGTTTGTTGTTGTTTACCTGTTGTTTGTTGTTGTTTACCTGTTGTTTGTCCCTCAGTTGTGCTCAGAGACAGCGGCTCTGGACGCTCTGTCAGATTCTCTCAAAGACATCGCTCCGACACCAAAACCAGAGCCGCCACCCCCCAAGAACATCGTCAAGGTAACCACGCAGGGACGCACCTGACACATGGGGAGGGCACCTGACACACACAGGGAGGGCACCTGACACACAGGGAGGGCACCTGACACATGGGGAGGGCACCTGACACACACAGGGAGGGCACCTGACACACAGGGAGGGCACCTGACACATGGGGAGGGCACCTGACACACAGAGAGGGCACCTGACACACAGGGAGGGCACCTGACACACAGAGAGGGCACCTGACACACACAGGGAGGGCACCTGACACGCAGGGACGCACCTGACGGACGGGGAGGGCACCTGACACACAGGGAGGGCACCTGACACACACAGGGAGGGCACCTGACACACACAGGGAGGGCACCTGACACACACAGGGAGGGCACCTGACACACAGGGAGGGCACCTGACAGACACAGGGAGGGCACCTGACAGACACAGGGAGGGCACCTGACACACACAGAGAGGGCACCTGACACACAGGAGGGCACCTGACACACAGAGGGAGGGCACCTGACACACATGGAGGGCACCTGACACACAGGGAGGGCACCTGACACACAGAGAGGGCACCTGACACACACAGGGAGGGCACCTGACACACACAGGGAGGGCACCTGACACACAGGAGGGCACCTGACACACAGAGAGGGCACCTGACACACACAGGGAGGGCACCTGACACACACAGGGAGGGCACCTGACACACACAGGAGGGCACCTGACACACAGGGAGGGCACCTGACACACACAGGGAGGGCACCTGACACACAGAGGGAGGGCACCTGACACACAGGAGGGCACCTGACACACAGGGAGGGCACCTGACACACAGGGAGGGCACCTGACACACACAGGGAGGGCACCTGACACACAGGGAGGGCACCTGACACACACAGGGAGGGCACCTGACACACAGGGAGGGCACCTGACACACACAGGGAGGGCACCTGACACACACAGAGAGGGCACCTGACACACAGAGAGGGCACCTGACACACAGGAGGGCACCTGACACACAGGGAGGGCACCTGACACACAGGGAGGGCACCTGACACACACAGGGAGGGCACCTGACACACACAGAGAGGGCACCTGACACACAGAGAGGGCACCTGACACACAGGGAGGGCACCTGACACACAGGGAGGGCACCTGACACACACAGGGAGGGCACCTGACACACAGGGAGGGCACCTGACACACACAGGGAGGGCACCTGACACACACAGGGAGGGCACCTGACACACAGGGAGGGCACCTGACACACACAGAGAGGGCACCTGACACACAGGGAGGGCACCTGACACACAGGGAGGGCACCTGACACACAGGGAGGGCACCTGACACACAGGGAGGGCATCTGACATACACAGAGAGGGCACCTGACACACAGGGAGGGCACCTGACATACACAGAGAGGGCACCTGACACACAGGGAGGGCACCTGACACACAGGGAGGGCACCTGACAGACACAGGGAGGGCACCTGACAGACACAGGGAGGGCACCTGACACACAGGGTTTATGTTTTATGTTTAAATAATCCCATGAACATAAATGCGTTGTTCGATTTAATTGGGATGAACTTTATGTCAAACGTGTGATTCGTCTCATGATGAATTCTTTAATTATGAGTCATTAACAATCGTTTGTTATTAATTGTTATTAATTGAGTTAATAACAGTCGTTATCTGTTTGTTCCTGTTGTTTTCAGGAGAAGAAGATCGAGGAGGAGCGTCTGATCAAAATGGGAGAAAGAGACGACACTTTGCCTCCAGAATATAGACCCACGGCCGAGGAGCTCCAGGTACTACAGAGTCCTACAGAGTCCTACAGAGTCCCACAGAGTCCCACAGAGTCCCACAGAGTCCCACAGAGTCCCACAGAGTCCCACAGAGTCCCACAGAGTCCCACAGAGTCCCACAGAGTCCCACAGAGTCCCACAGAGTCCCACAGAGTCCCACAGAGTCCCACAGAGTCCCACAGAGTCCCACAGAGTCCCACAGAGTCCCACAGAGTCCCACAGAGTCCCACAGAGTCCTACAGAGTCCTACAGAGTGCTACAGAGTCCTACAGAGTCCTACAGAGTCCCACAGAGTCCCACAGAGTCCCACAGAGTCCCACAGAGTCCCACAGAGTCCCACAGAGTCCTACAGAAATACTACAGAGTCCTACAGAGTCCTACAGAGTCCTACAGAGTCCCACAGAGTCCCACAGAGTCCCACAGAGTCCCACAGAGTCCCACAGAGTCCTACAGAGTCCTACAGAGTCCTACAGAGTCCTACAGAGTCCTACAGAGTCCCACAGAGTCCCACAGAGTCCCACAGAGTCCCACAGAGTCCCACAGAGTCCCACAGAGTCCCACAGAGTCCTACAGAGTCCCACAGAGTCCCACAGAGTCCCACAGAGTCCCACAGAGTCCTACAGAAATACTACAGAGTCCTACAGAGTGCTACAGAGTCCCACAGAGTCCCACAGAGTCCCACAGAGTCCCACAGAGTCCCACAGAGTCCCACAGAGTCCTACAGAGTCCTACAGAGTCCTACAGAGTCCTACAGAGTCCTGCAGAGTCCTACAGAGTCCTACAGAGTAGTACAGAGTCCTACAGAGTCCTACAGAGTCCTACAGAGTCCTACAGAGTCCTACAGAGTCCTACAGAGTCCTACAGAGTCCTACAGAGTCCTACAGAGTCCTACAGAGTCCTACAGAGTCCTACAGAGTCCTACAGAGTCCTGCAGAGTCCTACAGAGTCCTACAGAGTCCTACAGAGTCCCACAGAGTCCTACAGAGTCCTACAGAGTCCTACAGAAATACTACAGAGTCCTACAGAGTCCTACAGAGTCCTACAGAGTCCTACAGAGTCCTGCAGAGTCCTACAGAGTCCTACAGAGTCCTACAGAGTCCTACAGAGTCCTACAGAGTCCTGCAGAGTCCTACAGAGTCCTACAGAGTCCTACAGAGTCCTACAGAGTCCTACAGAGTCCTACAGAGTCCCACAGAGTCCCACAGAGTCCTACAGAAATACTACAGAGTCCTACAGAGTCCTACAGAGTCCTACAGAGTCCCACAGAGTCCCACAGAGTCCCACAGAGTCCTACAGAGTCCCACAGAGTCCCACAGAGTCCCACAGAGTCTCTACAGAAAGTCCTACAGAGTCTCTACAGAGTCCTACAGAGTCCTACAGAGTCCTACAGAGTCCCACAGAGTCCCACAGAGTCCCACAGAGTCTCACAGAGTCTCACAGAGGCCCACAGAGTCCCACAGAGTCCTACAGAGTCCCACAGAGTCCCACACAGAGTCCCACAGAGTCCCACAGAGTCCTACAGAAATACTACAGAGTCCTACAGAGTCCTACAGAGTCCTACAGAGTCCTACAGAAATACTACAGAGTCCTACAGAGTACTACAGAGTCCCACAGAGTCCCACAGAGTCCCACAGAGTCCCACAGAGTCCCACAGAGTCCCACAGAGTCCCACAGAGTCCTACAGAGTCCTACAGAGTCCCACAGAGTCCTACAGAGTCCTACAGAGTCCTACAGAGTCCTACAGAGTCCTACAGAGTCCTACAGAGTCCTACAGAGTCCCACAGAGTCCCACAGAGTCCCACAGAGTCCCACAGAGTCCCACAGAGTCCCACAGAAATACTACAGAGTCCTACAGAGTCCTACAGAGTCCTACAGAGTCCTACAGAGTCCTACAGAGTCCTACAGAGTCCTACAGAGTCCTACAGAGTCCTACAGAGTCCTACAGAGTCCTACAGAGTCCTACAGAGTCCTACAGAGTCCCACAGAGTCCCACAGAGTCCCACAGAGTCCTACAGAAATACTACAGAGTCCCACAGAGTCCCACAGAGTCCTACAGAGTCCTACAGAGTCCTACAGAGTCCCACAGAGTCCCACAGAGTCCCACAGAGTCCCACAGAGTCCCACAGAGTCCTACAGAAATACTACAGAGTCCTACAGAGTCCTACAGAGTCCTACAGAGTGCTACAGAGTCCCACAGAGTCCCACAGAGTCCCACAGAGTCCCACAGAGTCCCACAGAAATACTACAGAGTCCTACAGAGTCCTACAGAAATACTACAGAGTCCTACAGAGTCCCACAGAGTCCCACAGAGTCCCACAGAGTCCCACAGAGTCGTACAGAGTCCTACAGAGTCCTACAGAGTCCTACAGAGTCCTACAGAGTCCTACAGAGTCCCACAGAGTCCTACAGAGTCCTACAGAGTCCTACAGAGTCCTACAGAGTCCTACAGAGTCCCACAGAGTCCCACAGAGTCCCACAGAGTCCCACAGAGTCCCACAGAGTCCCACAGAGTCCCACAGAGTCCCACAGAGTCCCACAGAGTCCCACAGAAATACTACAGAGTCCTACAGAGTGCTACAGAGTCCCACAGAGTCCCACAGAGTCCCACAGAGTCCCACAGAGTCCCACAGAGTCCTACAGAAATACTACAGAGTCCCACAGAGTCCCACAGAGTCCCACAGAAATACTACAGAGTCCTACAGAGTCCTACAGAGTCCTACAGAGTCCTACAGAGTCCTACAGAAATACTACAGAGTCCTACAGAGTCCTACAGAGTCCTACAGAGTCCTACAGAGTCCCACAGAGTCCTACAGAGTCCTACAGAGTCCTACAGAGTCCCACAGAGTCCCACAGAGTCCCACAGAGTCCCACAGAGTCCCACAGAGTCCCACAGAGTCCCACAGAGTCCTACAGAAATACTACAGAGTCCTACAGAGTGCTACAGAGTCCCACAGAGTCCCACAGAGTCCCACAGAGTCCTACAGAAATACTACAGAGTCCTACAGAGTCCCACAGAGTCCCACAGAGTCCCACATAGTCCCACAGAGTCCCACAGAGTCCCACAGAGTCCCACAGAGTCCTACAGAAATACTACAGAGTCTCTACAGAGTGCTACAGAGTCCCACAGAGTCCCACAGAGTCCCACAGAGTCTCTACAGAAATACTACAGAGTCTCTACAGAGTCTCCTACAGAGTCTCTACAGAGTCCTACAGAGTCCCACAGAGTCTCTAAAGGGTCCTAAAGGGTCTCTACAGAGTCTCTACAGAGTCCTACAGAGTCCTACAGAGTTCTACAGAGTCCCACAGAGTCCCACAGAGTCCCACAGAGTCCCACAGAGTCCTACAGAAATACTACAGAGTCCCACAGAGTCCCACAGAGTCCCACAGAGTCCCACAGAAATACTACAGAGTCCTACAGAGTGCTACAGAGTCCCACAGAGTCCCACAGAGTCCCACAGAGTCCCACAGAGTCCCACAGAGTCCTACAGAAATACTACAGAGTCCCACAGAATACTACAGAGTCCTACAGAGTCCCACAGAGTCCCACAGAGTCCCACAGAGTCCCACAGAGTCCTACAGAAATACTACAGAGTCCTACAGAGTCCCACAGAGTCCCACAGAGTCCCACAGAGTCCCACAGAGTCCCACAGAGTCCCACAGAGTCCCACAGAGTCCCACAGAGTCCTACAGAAATACTACAGAGTCCTACAGAGTCCTACAGAGTCCTACAGAGTCCTACAGAGTCCTACAGAGTCCTACAGAGTCCCACAGAGTCCTAAAGGGTCCTAAAGGGTCCTACAGAGTCCTACAGAGTCCTACAGAGTCCTACAGAGTGCTACAGAGTCCCACAGAGTCCCACAGAGTCCCACAGAGTCCCACAGAGTCCTACAGAAATACTACAGAGTCCCACAGAGTCCCACAGAGTCCCACAGAAATACTACAGAGTCCTACAGAGTCCTACAGTGTCCTACAGAGTCCTACAGAGTCCTACAGAAATACTACAGAGTCCTACAGAGTCCTACAGAGTCCTACAGAGTCCCACAGAGTCCTACAGAGTCCTACAGAGTCCCACAGAGTCCCACAGAGTCCCACAGAGTCCCACAGAGTCCCACAGAGTCCCACAGAGTCCCACAGAGTCCCACAGAGTCCTACAGAAATACTACAGAGTCCTACAGAGTCCTACAGAGTCCTACAGAAATACTACTGACAATAATTTACTTGTAAAATAATCGTTGGTGACAGTTTTAGTTGTGTTTTTTGTCTGAATTGAACTGAAATGAATTAACTGTGTGTTTTGTTATTTTCAGAAAATGGAGGAGGAAAAGAAGAAACTGCCCAAAATTCCCAAAGAAGTGAGTGTTTTGTTTCAGAAAACGTGAAAACTCTAAAACGCGCCGAAACTGAACGTTATTTTCACGTCGTTTTGTTGCAGAAGTCGATGGACGATAAAACGGCTCTGGACATTTTGGCAGGAGACTTCTCTGCACCTGCACCTGCCGCCTCTGCACCTGTCAGCGCCTCAGCCTCTGCACCTGTCAGCGCCTCAGCCTCTGCACCTGTCAGCTCCGCCCCCACAAAGCCTCACCAGGTACTGCAGCGCTGAATCCGCATTAGGCACGCGCGCTCTGGGTCCCAGTGCGCCGTTCACTCAGTTTTATTTCATTTACGCACATTTTTGTCACTTTTAGTCGTGTTTTTGTCACATTCAGTTGTGTTTGTCATATTTAAACGTGTCACCTTTAGTCGCATTTTTGTCACTTATCCACGTTTTGGTGCATTGAGTCGTGTTTGTTGTTTGAGGGTGTGTTTTTGTCGCTTTTAAACACATTTTTATCATTTTTAGTCAAATCTGTGTCGTTCATAGTCATGTTTTTGTCGTTTTTAGTTGTGTTTTTGGCGCTCTTAGTTGCGTTTTTGTCACTTTTAGTCACATCTTTGTTATTTATAGCTGTGTTTTTGTCATTTTTTTGTCATGTTTTTGACTCTTTTAGTTGCGTTTTAGGGAATTTAGTCACGTTTGTTGTTCGTTGGCACGTTTTTGTCACTTTTGAACACATTTTTATTGTTTTATGTCAATTTTTTGTCACTTTTAGTCACAGCTTTGTCATTAGTTGTGTTTTTGAAGCTTTTAGTCGCGTTAGTTGTTTGCAGATGTGCGTGTTTTTGTCGCTTTTGAACGCACTTTTATCGTTTTTAATCGCATTTTTGTCACTTTTAGTCATATCTTTGTCGTTTTTAGTAAACATATTTAAAAGTCTGGGTGTTCATAGTTAACCGTTTGAGTCCAGCGGTAAAACAAGCTTCGGTGCAGGTTTATTGTTTGTTGCTGTGTTTTCAGCCGATGCCGGGGAAAGTCCTGGACTCTCTGTCCGGGACGCTGCTCCACGAAACTCAAGACGCCAAGAAGACGGAGAAAACTAAGGTACAAACCAGCTCCGAATGAACGAATATTGTCAATGACAGCGACGGAAGTAAAAGCACAGATGCAGGAACAATAAATACTTGAGTAAAAGCAGGTCTGGACGACGCGGCTGGATTTTCTTTGGGCAGATCATGATTTCGATTTCACGTTCATGTTCACTTTGTCTTTAATTGAGCTGCATCATTTAGGAAACATACCTCATTGTGGTTTTTCTGAGCAGTGCCGTTGAGGTTAGGCTGGTGTAGCGCCCCTGGTGTAAAGGCCAGACCTAACCCTGACTCTGTTCTAGGCCAAGGCCAAGTCCAGGTCCCGGTCCAAAGTAAGACCCGGCGCTGCACGGAGTGGACTTTGTCTGTGTTTGGTGTCAGACTTTTCTCATGAAGCAGGAGTTTGGCTTAAATATGTCGACTTTAAATGGATTTATTATTATTATTATTAATATTTTATAATATTAGTATTATTATTATTGTTCTCCATCCACTTGACGACTGACTCCAAAGAGCTGCACGAGGTTCATTTAAGGCCAGACGCTGCAGGAAAAACTCCCAACAAACGTGTCCTAGCTGCTCCTGAAGAGGTTTGATTCTTCCATTGAATCCACTTCATCCATAGATTTCTCTGTTGTTTTGTCCAAGTGCAACATAAACGCAACAAAAAGCGACAAAAACGTGACAAAAACGTCTAAAAAATGAGGTGAAATTTGAATTTTTAGGTCAATTTTCAGTCAGATCTAGTTTAAACTCAATAATAATCCAAATCCACTCTGTACATTTTTATAACTAAAATGTGACAAAATGAACAAGAAATTAAAACCTGGTTCTGTCCATTTTTCAGGTTTAAATGTCAGAAATGTGTGGATTTATGGTCATTTTTTCACATAAAAACATGAAAACATGACATGATGAAAAACTTGTCGTACAGTTTTTCTTACATTTCTGTGACTAAACTACAGTTTATGGTTGATATCTTTAAATTTTTGATGTTTTCTTCTTCTCCTGCAGTGTCTGGACTTAAATGAGTTTCGTTTAGAACCAGAGTTTGTACAAATAATAATAAAAGTAAATAATATAAAAATCTAGATCCTTTTTATCCAGAGTCGGCTTCATTTGTGAGCTGCGTCTGGAAGATCAAACATTTATGACGTGTTTTGGGTTTTCTGATCTCCTGCATGTTGTTTATTTGTTGTTTGTTTATGTGTTTGTTTGTTGTTTGACTGTTTGTTGTATGTTTGCTGTTTGTTTGTCTGTTGTTTGTTGTTTGTCTGTTGTTTATTTGTTGTTTATTTGTTGTTTGTTTGTTCATGTGTTTGTTTGTTGTTTATTTGTTTGTCTGTTGTTTGTCTGTTGCTTTTTGCTTGTTTGTTTGTTGTTTATTTGTTGTTTGTTCATGCATTTGTTTGTTGTGTGACTGTTTGTTGTTTATTTGTTTGTTTGTCTGTTGTTTGTTTCTCTGTTGTTTGTTGTTTGTCTGTTGCTTTTTGCTTGTTTGTTTGTCTGTTGTTTATTTGTTTGTTTGTTTGTTTGTTTGTTTATTTGCTTGCTTGTTCTTTCCGTGCAGGCTCATGTGGCTCGTCTTGTTTGTTTGTTGTTTGTTTGTTTGTTGTTTGTTTGTTTGCTTGTTCTTTCCCTGCAGGCTCATGTGGCTCGTCTTGTTTGTTTGTTGTTTGTTTGTTTGTTTGTTTGTTTGTTTGTTTGTTTATTTGCTTGCTTGTTCTTTCCCTGCAGGCTCATGTGGCTCGTCTTGTTTGTTTGTTGTTTGTTTGTTGTTTGTTTGTTTGTTTGTTTTGGTGTTGTTGACTTTGCTGCTGTTGTTGCAGAAGTGTCCAGCAGAGGGCGCTGTGGACCTGCCTCAGCGCAGCTCGGAAGTCGTGCCCAGCTCCACAAAGAAGAGCTAGACGGGTACTTTTACAATTATCACAAACGGTTTGACGTTTACAAGAGTTAATTGTGAAAAACAAGATTTAGACACAACGGACTCAAGGATTTGAGTATAAGGGACATAAACGCACCTTAAAGCGACAAAAACACAACTAAAAAGGGACAAAAACGCGACTAAAAGCAACAAAAAAGTGACTAAAAGGGACAAAAACGCAAGCAAAAGTGACAAAACTAAAAGTGACAAAAAAGGGACAAGAACTTGACTCAAAGCAACAAAAACGTGATCAAAAGGGACAAAAATACGACAAAAGTGACAAAAAAGCAACAAAAACGTGACAAAAATTGACATAAAACAAAACTATAAGCGAAAAAACGACTAAAAGGGACAAGAACTTGAATCAAAGCAACAAAATCGCAACTAAAAGTGACAAAAACGCAACTAAGAGCGACAAAAAACAAAAAAAAAACGTGATCAAAAGGGACGAAAATGCAACAAAAACGTGACTAAAATTGACATAAAATAAAACTAAAAGCAAAGAAACGACCAAATGCGGCAAAAAAGGGACAAGAACTTGACTCAAAGCAACAAAAACGTGACCAAAAGGGACAAAAATACGACAAAAGTGACAAAAAAGCAACAAAAACGTGACTAAAATTGACATAAAACAAAACTAAAAGCGAAAAAAAAAACTAAAAGTGACAAAAATGCAACTAAGAGCGAAAAAAAAAACTAAAAGTGACAAAAATGCAACTAAGAGCGATAAAAAAAAAAAAAAGTGATCAAAAGGGACGAAAATGCAACAAAAAGTGACAAAAAAGCAACAAAAACGTGACTAAAATTGACATAAAACAAAACTAAAAGCGAAAAAACGACTAAAAGCGGCAAAAAAGGGACAAGAACTTGACTCAAAGCAAAAAAAACGTGACCAAAAGGGACAAAAAGTGACAAAAAAGCAACAAAAAGTGACAAAAAAGCAACTAAAACGTGATCAAAAGGGACAAAAATGCGACAAAAAGTGACACAAAAGCAACAAAAACATGACTAAAATTGACATAAAACTAAACTAAAAGTGAAAAAATTACTAAAAGGGACAAAAACACGACTAAAAGCAACAAAAATGTGACCAAAAGGGACAAAAAGTGACAAAAAAGCAACAAAAACGTGACTAAAATTGACATAAAACAAAACTAAAAGCGAAAAAACGACTAAAAGCGGCAAAAAAGGGACAAGAACTTGACTCAAAGCAAAAAGCGTGACCAAAGGGACAAAAAGTGACAAAAAGCAACAAAAGTGACAAAAAGCAACTAAAGCGTGATCAAAGGGACAAAAATCGACAAAAAGTGACAAAAAGCAACAAAACGTGACTAAAATTGACATAAAACAAAACTAGAAGTGAAAAAACGACTAAAAGCGGCAAAAAAGGGACAAGAACTTGACTCAAAGCAAAAAAAACGTGACCAAAAGGGACAAAAAGTGACAAAAAAGCAACAAAAACGTGACTAAAATTGACATAAAACAAAACTAAAAGCGAAAAACGACTAAAAGCGGCAAAAAGGGACAAGAACTTGACTCAAAGCAAAAAGCGTGACCAAAAGGGACAAAAGTGACAAAAAGCAACAAAAGTGACAAAAAGCAACTAAAAGCGTGATCAAAAGGGACAAAAATCGACAAAAAGTGACAAAAAAGCAACCAAAACGTGACTAAAATTGACATAAAACAAAACTAAAAGCAAAAATCGACTAAAAGCGGCAAAAAAGGGACAAGAACTTGTCTAAAAGCAACAAAAACGTGACCAAAAGGGACAAAAAGTGACAAAAAAGCAACAAAAAGTGACAAAAAAGCAACTAAAACGTGATCAAAAGGGACAAAAATGCAACAAAAAGTGACAAAAAAGCAACAAAAACGTGACTAAAATTGACATAAAACAAAACTAGAAGTGAAAAAACGACTAAAAGCGGCAAAAAAGGGACAAGAACTTGACTCAAAGCAAAAAAAACGTGACAAAAAGGGACAAAAAAGCAACAAAAACAAACTTAATTTTCCCTGGACCCTAAATGCCGTGTTTTTCCCTCTTTCCTCTGGATTTTTCTGGACTTTGTTGCTTTTGGTGCCTCGCTCTGACACACTTTGCTCCGTTGCAGGTCGATGGACGCGGCCGGGACGACTCTGGAGAAACAAATGTATTTTTCTAAGAATGTTTGACTTTCAGATGTAGATATGAATTTATAGAACGTTTAAATCTTTTGCACAAATCTCTGCCGTTTATTTTTGGGGGCCGTCGAACCAGGGAAGGTTTGTTTTGTAAAAATGAACGGGGAACGAAAGGAAAGGGAACGGAACGAAAGAAGGGCCGCGAAAAAGGAGCCGAAAATGTGTCGATCTTTGTTTGAGGTAATTATCTGACTCAGTGCAAGGAAATGTTTGACGATTTTGCCGTGAAAAAGTAAAATCGTCATGAAATTAGCGATAAAATTCAGAAAACCAGCCAGATTTATTCAAAAATACCAATTTAATTTACTTTTGAGACATTTTACCTGTTCCTTTTTTGCAGCTCGTTTACATTTTAATCAACGCTTTATGAGATTTTATGATATTAATAAAAATAAAAGGGTGAATCATGAAAACACGTGCCATAAAGTCGCTGGGAGTGGAATGATTTCGAAGTAAATGGTGTAAAAGAGTCACATGTTGTGGGCGGGGTTTGGTTTTGACACTTTTGGACAAATGAGTGCGTTTGGTGAGTTTTGTGCAATGTTCCAGAAAAAGTGTACAGTTTACAACCGAATCCATCGAACGTGTCGAGCGTTTGCGCCGACGATTGGGCGGAAAATCTGTCTTTTCTCGATTCGAGTCACGAGAAAAGAACGAACGACACGACGACGCGACACGAGCTCCTCATGAAACCCAGACTCTTCAGACCTTTGTCCAAAAACAGATCCTTTGATTTGACCATTGAATATATTTAAGTCAAAATGTATTATTTAGACCAATGTTTGTTTGAACATTTCACAAAAAATGTCAGAAATGTAGAGTTTGGACCTGGTCTGGACTCAGTTTGGACCTGGTCTGGATTTGGACTTAGTTTGGACTTGGTCTGGACTCAGTTTGGACCTGGTCTGGACTCAGTTTGGACCTGGTCTGGATTTGGACTTTGTTTAGACCTGGTCTGGACTCAGTTTGGACCTGGTCTGGACTCAGTTTGGACCTGGTCTGGATTTGGACTTTGTTTGGACTTGGTCTGGACTTAGTTTGGACTTAATTTGAATTTGGACTTAGTTTGGACTTGGTCTGGACTCAGTTTGGACCTGGTCTGGATTTGGACTTTGTTTAGACCTGGTCTGGACTCAGTTTGGACCTGGTCTGGACTCAGTTTGGACCTGGTCTGGATTTGGACTTTGTTTAGACCTGGTCTGGACTCAGTTTGGACCTGGTCTGGACTCAGTTTGGACCTGGTCTGGATTTGGACTTTGTTTGGACTTGGTCTGGACTTAGTTTGGACTTAATTTGAATTTGGACTTAGTTTGGACTTGGTCTGGATTTGGACTTGAAAAACTATAATTTTAAAGAGGGAAAAACTTTCTGGTGAATAAAAATCAAACTTACAAATAAAATCTGAAACCTGAAAATAATGTTTTGAAAGTCAACGAACCAGGTCTGAACCAGGTCTGAACCAGGTCTGAACCAGGTCTGAACCAGGACTGAACCAGGTCCAGACTTGAACCAGAACAAACTCATGAAGGAGTCGGTTGAATCTGAGTCAAAGTCCAGGTTGAGTTTGTGTCGTTTTATGTAAAACACTGTAAAACCTGACGCTATTTTTCTGTTTTTTGTTTTTCTGTTTTTGACTCGGGCTTCAATAAAACGTAAAAAATATGAAAGTGTTTGTGTTTTATTATTATTTATTTTACAAATGTGTGAATTCAACCTAAAACTAGGACTAAACCGGGACTAAACCAGGACTAAACCAGGACTAAACCAGGACTAAACCAGGACTAAACCAGGTCTAAACCAGGACTAAAGCAGGACTAAACCAGGACTAAACCAGGACTAAACCAGGACTAAACCAGGTCTAAACCAGGACTAAAGCAGGACTAAACCAGGACTAAACCAGGTCTAAACCAGGACTGAACCAGGACTGAACCAGGACTAAACCAGGACTAAACCAGGAATAAATCAGGAATAAATCAGGAATAAATCAGGACTAAACCAAGTCTAAACCAGGACTAAAAGCAGGACTAAACCAGGACTAAAACATGACTAAACCAGGAATGAACCAGGTCTAAACCAGGACTAAATCAGGACTAAACCAGGACTAAACCAGGACTAAACCCAGGACTAAACCCAGGTCTAAACCAGGACTAAAGCAGGACTAAACCAGGACTAAAGCAGGGCTAAACCAGGACTAAACCAGGACTAAACCAGGACTAAACCAGGACTAAACCTGGACTAAACCGGGTCTAAACCGGGACTAAACCGGGACTAAACCGGGACTAAACCGGGACTAAACTTGAGGACTAAACCAGGACTGAACCAGGACTGAACCAGGACTAAACCAGGACTAAACCAGGTCTAAACCAGGACTAAAAAGCAGAGACTAAAGCAGGACTAAACCAGGACTAAACCAGGACTAAACCAGGTCTAAACCAGGACTAAAGCAGGACTAAACCAGGACTAAACCAGGACTAAACCAGGACTAAACCAGGTCTAAACCAGGACTAAAGCAGGACTAAACCAGGACTAAACCAGGTCTAAACCAGGACTGAACCAGGACTGAACCAGAGACTAAACCAGGACTAAACCAGGACTAAAACCAGGACTAAACCTGACTAAACCGGTCTAAACCGGGACTAAACCGGGACTAAACCGGGACTAAACCGGGACTAAACCGGGACTAAACCAGGACTGAACCAGGACTGAACCAGGACTAAACCAGGACTAAACCAGGTCTAAACCAGGACTAAACCAGGTCTAAACCAGGACTAAAACCAGGACTAAACCAGGACTAAACCAGGTCTAAACCAGGACTAAAGCAGGACTAAACCAGGACTAAACCAGGACTAAACCAGGACTAAACCAGGTCTAAACCAGGACTAAACCAGGACTAAACCAGGACTAAACCAGGTCTAAAACCAGGACTAAACCAGGACTAAACCAGGACTAAACCAGGTCTAAAACCAGGACTAAACCAGGACTAAACCAGGACTAAACCAGGACTAAACCAGGTCTAAAACCAGGACTAAACCAGGTCTAAACCAGGTCTAAACCAGGACTAAACCAGGTCTAAACCAGGTCTAAACCTGGACTAAACCAGGACTAAACAAGGTCTAAACCGGGACTAAACCAGGACTAAACCAGGACTAAACAAGGTCTAAACCAGGACTAAACCAGGACTAAACCAGGACTAAACCAGGACTAAAGCAGGACTAAACCAGGACTAAACCAGGACTAAACCAGGACTAAACCTGGACTAAACCAGGACTAAACAAGGTCTAAACCGAGACTAAACCAGGACTAAACCAGGACTAAACAAGGTCTAAACCAGGACTAAACCAGGACTAAACCAGGACTAAACCAGGACTAAACCAGGTCTAAACCAGGACTAAAGCAGGACTAAACCAGGACTAAACCAGGTCTAAACCAGGACTAAAGCAGGACTAAAGCAGGACTAAACCAGGACTAAACCAGGACTAAACCAGGACTAAACCGGGTCTAAACCGGGACTAAACCGGGACTAAACCGGGACTAAACCGGGACTAAACCAGGACTAAACCAGGACTGAACCAGGACTAAACCAGGACTAAACCAGGTCTAAACCAGGACTAAACCAGGTCTAAACCAGGACTAAACCAGGACTGAACCAGGACTAAACCAGGTCTAAACCAGGTCTAAACCAGGACTAAAGCAGGACTAAACCAGGACTAAACCAGGACTAAACCAGGACTAAACCAGGACTAAACCAGGTCTAAACCAGGACTAAACCAGGACTAAACCAGGACTAAACCAGGTCTAAACCAGGACTAAACCAGGACTGAACCCAGGACTAAACCAGGTCTAAACCAGGTCTAAAACCAGGACTAAAAAGCAGGACTAAACCAGGACTAAACCAGGTCTAAACCAGGACTAAACCAGGACTAAACCAGGACTAAACCAGGTCTAAACCAGGACTAAAACCAGGACTAAACCAGGACTAAACCAGGTTCTAAACCAGGACTAAACCAGGACTAAACCAGGACTAAACAAGGTCTAAACC